>SJYO01013849.1:1688664-1949495 GCA_006410555.1 Capra ibex | reverse complement strand
CCGCCCTTCTCTTCCTTCCCGTTACCTATCGACCCTTTGGAGTAAAAAATGAACTAACTTAGAATCCTAGTATATAGTGAACTATTTTCAACCGAAGATTTTTCACACTAACTTAAGGTACGTTCTTGCAAAGTAGTCAATACAAACATAATATACACTTACAAGTGTCTTCTGTCAAATAACTGAGTCTGAGAGTTCTGTCGAAATCTAGTTTAGTGGTTTCAGACTACCATATCACATCTTTTACCATTTTTATAGAGACGGGAAAAAATCGGTCACTGGATTTGAAGTGACGTAAAATTACTCTTCTTTTAACTCTTCTTTTAATTGATCGTAAGTAACAACTGTTTGAGATATGACAGTCTTCATAAAGATTAAAAGATAAAGACCAATCTTATAAAAATAAGAATACCAATCGAATGAAACGATTAAATATCAAATAACAATAAAAAAAGTTAATTGTAAGTTCTGAAGAGACAAGTTTGAATAGGATACTTCACAATAGTCCCGTTAAATATTAATCATTATTGTTGTAAGTATAATTTATGTAACGAATATAAACGGTTCTGTTTTTTACGTCTAGTCCTAAGTGGTTTCACGTCTATTATTTCCTTTTACCAAGTAAAGGTAGAAAGGTTTAGGACTTATCGAACTTTAATAATAAAGACATTCTGAACGAAACTTATTGTATACTGTATAGTTTTACGGATTATATAAAAAAACGAAATTATTGTCTTCTAAATTATTTTAATTTATAACACCTCTAACCCTTACCATATATCACTTCAAGAAATAAGGGAGGGATATTAAGTTAAGTATACATAGATTGTACGATAGTGAATTCTGAATTTCCAACCCTTAACTTTTAAAAATGAACATTATATTCGTACTTTATTACTGATATCCACAGAGAACTCTTTAGAATATACAAGTCCAATTCATAATATGAAATATTTCACTGAGTGAACATTCGACATATGTAAACAAGTAAAAATTTAATATAGGAAAATACAAAAGCGACTCGTGGAAGAAGTACTCGTTATCTTATCATCTTGTCTTATTTGATTTTATCTTCTTATCTTGTTTAATTTAATGACATACCAGTGTCGAATCCAATAACTGGTCACTCAAAATGAATTGAAGTAGACAACATTACTTAGTGGAATAAGTAACGTTGACTAAGGATCATTGAACCATTTAAAATCTATAGTTTCCTATAATTAAGGCAAACAAGTTATTTATAAATAACTCACGAGTGACACAGGACCGTGACAGCAGTGACCTCAATATTGTCACTTACTCTTTGACGACAACTTTTTAAAATTATTGACACGGAAAAGACTTACGGAAAAAAAGTATTTTCCTTAAGGTCTGTGAAAAGTCTTTGTAATCTTGACAACCTTATGTCCAAACTGGAGTGTCTTTAGTATGTGTAAGTACCATATAATACCACTCCATGAGATGATCTGATATTTATTCCTTCCTTTTCCTTTATCGATTAACTCTCTAACCATAAGTATTCCAACTGTGGACTTTGTAGTTGGTCTAAATTATAGGAATTTATCTAAAATATCCGACACGAGGAAGGAATTTCCAGTGACCTTCTTGAATTATGGAAAAATAATTTTTATTTCACCCTTGTCACCTTACCGGAAAAGTGTAGAATGAACCTATGCAACTTCTCCGTTTAAAATGAAATAAAAATACTTCAACACAATAAAATGTAAACGGTAAATTATAAAATGTAAATTTTATACAAAGAATGTGTTGAAAGGTACGTCTTTGTATCTGAATTTTTCAACTCTAAAGTCCACTTAAGACTACTATTCAACCCCAATACATTCAATTTCATAGGTACATACACACATATGAACATGTAGATTAAAACCTTATTAGACAACAAATTTCGTCTTTTACTTTTGTGGCTAATTCTCGAGAATTGAGAAGAATCGGTTCGTAAAAATACTTCAAAGTACCATTTCCTGTTTCTCGTGTGTTTTTCAAAGAGAAATCTCTTGGGACATAAGTCTAAACCTGACGGAAAATTATTGACGAAACACGAAGTTAAATTACGGTTGGAGTAAGGAAACACTCTTATTACTTTACCCTGTTACATATATTTCATAGAAAATGTTACGTCTCATAGTTATTACACGTAAGTTTTACAGGGAAAGAATAGTATTTAACATGTTCACTATTTATATAAGAATTCTTCATTTCATTTTTAGTGACAGGAGAGGGATCATGATTAGTAAAAATTGTAAAACCACGTATAAGAATTTCCAAAATTTTTTAGGAAATTTTATAAAATTTTTATATATACGTGTATATAAACATTTGTAGTGTGTACGTTCAAAGAAAAACGTTGTCCCTTATATAACATGTAGAACAAGATACTGTAATGAAAAAGGATGGTACAAAAAAACCAGAAATCACTATAATCTTCGTCTATTCCGAGAAAGTTCCAAGAAGTGACTTACCTCTACACCATTACATAAGTAAGAAGACGACCCCTGTATAACTTTAAAGACACGTACGACCTTGACTTGTTACTTCTTTTATTAAACAAAGAAACAAAACGTTCCTCTACCACTAGAACAACCTACCCTGGTAAGGTTCTCTATTACATCGGACACTCTTATTACATTTGATCAGTAGTTTTCAAAAGACTTTTGTCTCAAAAGTCCTTTTAATAAAACCAGTAGAAGAGGAGTACAAAAGGGAGGAAGAATGATTTGAGAGTGACGGTAAATGACACATGATCTATACCGGGTACAAATAACAAACCGAAGGTCACATCATATTGTATCATTAGATTATCACTTTTATTTTACAGTATTCGTTCTTGACATGAATTCCATAAATGTCCCATGACATTCTTACGGAGATCTTAAGTCCTTCCGGAAGGGGATTAGTACACCCAGTGAATCAAGTTAAGATATTTATAAACCTAACTTTTGAATGATCATGACTATAATCCCTATGTTTCCACTCTTACAATAATCTTATTGGACGGGAAACATATCATCGTGACAGATCAAAAATAGTCACCTTCTCATTTTCCACTACCATTCTACTTTTTAATAGTAGAGTTCAATTACTAAATTAAATTTAAAGTTTCAACGAACTTTTATATAGTATATATTTACTACGAGAGTCAGTCAGTACGTAAAAGTCAGCAAAAACACAGTCATACGTCATAACTCACGATGTATGTAATGAAAATTTTTTTTAGTTATACAATGAAGTTCATTACCTCTCAAAATCTTTGTAATTACATTGACGTGTACTTCGACTAATAACGATTCGACGAAAATTTATAGTATACAGGTACTACCCAAACTTTAGAACATACATTCATCCGGTTTACGATGTAATAATCTATTATCTCAAAGAAATATCGGAAACTTTTAATTCAACATAATAAAGTTCTCCTTTACCAGATAAATTTAGGGTATTAAACTTTACAAGACAAATATTAAATCCTGTTTACCGAGAAAGATAGTTTATAAACATTGGATTTTTTTTTTTAATCTGGTTAAACTAGAAAAAATTTTATTACCTTAAATGACGAAATAAATAAATAAACCCCCTCACACGGTGTATGTTTTAACCTCCTATAAAGGGAATGTCACCGACACAACCAAAGACACCATGTTGTTGTATATACATACGGGAGGGAGAACTCGGACGGAGAGTTGGGGGTTGGTGGACAGATCCAGTAGTGTCGTGTACCCCGACCCGAGGGACACATAATATCGTCGAAGGGTAATTGACATAGTCTGAAGGGACTACCGAGTCACCATTTCTTAGGAGGACGGTTACGTCCTCTGTGGCCAAGTTAGGGACCCAGTCCTTCTAGGGGACCTCTTCATGTATCACCTTGGGGACCCTTTAGGATGAGTGTCCTCCTCGGACCGTCCGACGCCAGGTACCCCACCGTTTTCTCAGCCTGTGTTGAATCATTACTTTGTTGTCGAGTTGATCGAAATACAAAAATGTGTACCATCACATATGACAGTCACGATGAAAGAGTCAAGTAGGGGGGAGAAGAAGGGGCAGAGACACAGGTGTTAAGGTAAGAGATACAGACGTAGAAACAATAAACAAGACCTACAACAACAAGTCAACGACTCAGTACAGATTGAGAAGTGGTGGGGTACCTGACATCACACGATCCGAGAAGACAGAAGGTCATAGAGGGTCTCAGACTAGTTTAAGTACAGGTGACTCAGTGACTAAGATACATTGGTAGAGTAAGAGACGACGGGGAAAGAGGAAAACGGAAGTCAGAAAGGGTCGTAGTTCCAGAAAAGTTCACTCAGTCGAGAAGTGTAGTCCACCGGTGTCATGACTCGAAGTCGAAGTCGTTGTCAGGAAGGTTACTTATAAGTCTAACTAAAGGAAATCCTAACTGACCAAACTAGAGGAACGTGAGGTTCCCTGAGAGTTCTCAGAAGACGTCGTGGTGTTAAATTTTCATAGTCAAGAAGTCACGAGTCGGAAGAAATACCAGGTCTAGAGTGTAGACATGTACTGATGACCCTTTGGACAGTGAAACTGATATTCCTGGAAACAACGGACGTTTCTAAGTAGTCATGGTAAAAAGATCTAATGTATGTAATTAATACGTAATTGTATACCATAAATAAAAAGACTGACTGAAGTGAGACACTTGTCCGAGATTCAAGTAGGTGGAGTAAAGTGTAAACGAAGGTAACATATATACATGGTGTTGAAGAGATAGACAATAGACAACTACCTGTAGATCCGACGAAGGTACAGGACTGACAACATTCATCACGACGACACTTGATGACGAATGAAATCGTCGTGGGTTGAATAGTTACCTATTTCATCAATTCCCCCTTTTAAATAGAAAAATTGTAATATTTTTGGAATTCTTTTGAATCATCTTTTAAAGTCACTGATATAAACATTGGAGTCCTAATCGTCTTTGGAAAAATTTTCTTTTCTTTTGATCTTGGTTTACTCCTTTCTCTAGTAACTGACAATAAATAGATGTATACACAGACACACACACATATATATATGTGGAAACTTAGAACCATAACCACATGATTACTAACTAGTCCCCTTTTATTTATCATATGTTTCATATATTTCTCGAGAGTCTTTAACTGGTTTTATGACTATTTCGTTACCGTTTCCCGATGTCCTACAACCGTCAAGTGTCTTCTCGTTTAGGTTTACCGGTCAAACATTTCTAAGAGTTCGAGTGATTATCAGACCCTTTACTTTTAATTCATTTTCTGCCGATGAAGAAATAAGGACAGGTTAACCTTTTCGTAAATTATCTTATCTCATGAAGATAAAGACTATGTTTACACTTAATAAAATCGTAAAAATTTTCTACGTTAAACAGTAAATAACATTTTCAAGTAATTAGTAAATTGAGTCATGATGAAAAGATACACTGTAGTGATTTACGTCTGAAACCTTCTCTATATAACATTAAATTGTACGACGATGTATCATAAAGGTCACATGTCAATATATCCATATTTATTTGAGTTTTCGTGTATACATCTTTTATCCTTCACTACTCCAAATTAATAGTGATAACAAAAATTATTAATCAAAATTAAAATATATTAAATTATACATCAATATCGACACAAAGTGTTGATGAGGGTTTTAGGGATATTTTAAATTGAGAGGTCGGTTAAGATTGACAAGGTCGTATAAGGACCGATATAGATACATATAGACACAAAACGTAATAACAACAATACCATTTTTATCCTTTGTTTAATATATGGGTGACTACTCTTCAATCACCTTATTCAACATCATATAGTTGTGGAACCTTATATATCGTAGGTACTCTTTCTCGGTAGTGGAAATCGTTAAAGGGACACACAACAATTTACTTTCCTCGATGTACGTTCTCATCTGAAACGGTTCTAGGGTAAAAATATTTTGTTCATTCCTGTTTGAAGAAAAAACGGATGTACAAACTCTGTATCCCTTTACATACCAAAACTCCTGTCTTCTCCCGTTCGCCCTACTCCATCCCTTTTTTCCTGTATAAAGGTACTCTTTATGTCATACCATAGGAAATAAACAATTTATAATACACATATACACTATATATGTGTAATTTTTATGTATGTGGAATTTTTTACGTGTGGAATTTTAAAAACAACATCAATAAATCAGTGATCCAACATGGGTTGACACACTGGGAAACCTCACATCGGGTAGTCCGAAGAGACGGGTACCCTAAAGGGTCCGTCCTTATGACGTCACCTAACGGCAAAGGAAGACGTCCCCTAGGAGGCTGTGTAACTTGGCACAGAGGACGAACCGTCCATCTGGAAATGGTGACTCGGTGAACCCTTCGGAGACCTCGATAAATAAAAAAACATTAATAAACATTAACGATCATAAAAATAGTTGACGTCACGTCTTCAAGAGACAAGAGACTCGGGGTGTCCCCTCACCTTAAAAGGACAGGAAACAGAAAATTCCTTGAATGGTGAGATGGAACAATAAGTATATATATACATATATTTTATATAGAATATATGTATATATAGAATGTGTTTGTATATATAATATAAGTTTTGTAATAAAATGGAAAGAAGGATTAGACATCCGAAACATCGGACGACCTACATACGAGGTCTCAGAATCCATAAGTGACATATACAATTGACTTACGTATTCATTACCATAGATAGAATCAGATGGTGGAATGTACCTTTTTACTATTTCGATAAAATCCCTAGTAGTTTCAGAACCAATTATTGTGAAATATATATAATTTCACGAAACTTATTATCTTTCTTTTCGTTCTACGAATTTATTATGTGAAAACTACAACAGAACCAAACGACCAGTCACAAGGTGGAACTTAAAGGAGAACCAGTAGAAAAAATAAGAAAATTCTCAAACAAAAACTTGATGGTCAAAATAAAACACTAAAACTCTTGAAGAGTCATTTAGAATATCATTTATCAAGAACGAAGAAAGTAGTATTTCGACATTATACAGAGAAGTTTATTGTTAAAGACGAAGTAGAAGAAACAATAGAAAACAGAGAAACTGTATTACAGAATACTTTACTTCTCCATCTAACATAAAAAGATTATGTTTCCCTTAATTCTCCATTTTTTAGTCCAACTGTACAAATTTGGGTAAAATGTATGAACTATTGACTATTCAAAACAGAAGGAGACACCACAACCTAAATCCGTTTTAATTTTATTCTTTTTACACCTTTTCTTTATAAATATAAAATTTTTAAGTGAAGTAAAACTTGAGATTCGTAAATAATCTTAAAAAAGACAATGAAACACAGAAAAAAGTAACCGAAACTCTTAACCACGAGGTAACAACTAACGAAAGAGGAAGTATAAAAATAACCATAAGTACGAAAGGTCTACAGATTAAGAACAAATTTTATAAAGGTAACTACTGAAAAGGAAACTGAAGTCTAAACACCATGACCTGTATTTAAAATACCTTGTAGGAATGAATCAAAATATGTCAATGAAGTCTTTGTAATGTCATCATTAGTGATTTCACAACTGTAAATAGATTGAATCGATAAAAATTAAGTAATACCCGAAAGAAACTTCTATATCTTTCCTTGATATCTTCTTATATATTTAAGAGTGACTTAATCTACTAAAAATAAAAATGTCAAAAGACGAAACGAAACTTGTAGAGAAAATCAGAATATCTTACCCATAAATAAAAGAATCTTTCAAACTAAAGGGTCTCAATTATGATACACATGAACAAATATGTAATTCATATATGTTACAACATATGAATTACAACGAAGATTCTTAGAGGTACCTACTAAAATGACTCTTTGTAATCTACTATCTTAGTAAAATCAGAAACGCCCCTCCATTCAACCGAATTTCGAGTTGTAAGTCTTTTGATTGTAGTACCGTAGACCAGGGTAGTGAAGTACTCTTTATCTACCCCTTTGTCACTTTTGTCACAGTCTGAAATAAAACCCCCCGAGGTTTTAGTGACGTCTACCACTACCGTCGGTACTTTAATTTTCTGTCAATGAGGAATCTTCCTTTCAATACTGTTTGGATCTATCGTATAATTTTTCGTCTCTGTAATGAAACGGTTGTTTCCAGGTAGATCAGTTCCGATACCAAAAAGGTCACCAGTACATACCTACACTCTCAACATGACACTTCTTTCGACTCACGGTTTCTTAACTACGAAAACTTGACACCACAACCTCTTCTGAGAACTCTCAGGGAACTTGATGTTCCTCTAGGTTTGTCAGAAGACTTCCTCTAGTCAGGACCCACAAGTAACCTTCCTTACTACGATTTCGACTTTGAGGTCATGAAACCGGTGGAGTACACTTCTCAACTGAGTAACCTTTTCTGAGACTACGACCCTCCCTAACCCCCGTCCTCCTCTTCCCCTGCTGTCTCCTACTCTACCGACCTACCGTAATGACTGAGCTACCTGTACTCCAACTCACTTGAGGCCCTCAACCGCTACCTGTACCTCCGGACCACACGACGCCAAGTACCCCAGCGTTTCTCAACCTGTACTGACTCGATGACTTGACTTGACTTGACTTTCCCGAAAATTCCCTTTATAAAAAAAAACTGAGATTTTGGTACTTACGTTACAGTACTTTTATTAGAAAATTTTATTTAAGTAGATGATAATATTACGTCTAAAGTCAAAACGTATAAGACAAAATTAGGAATAGGTATACGTGTACATAATAAATGGATTAACATTACTTTTATATATATATACGTAGAAGACCACTAATAATAAGAATATATTTCGTGTTGTAATTGACACATTATCACGAGATTTATTTTCGTTTAGTAAAGTGCTGTTTTATTTATCTTTATTTAGATTCATTTTTGTTTAGTAAGGTGACAATAATCACAATGAACGAGTTAGTACAGGTTAAGAAACGTTAGGATACCTGACATCGGGCGGTCAGAGGGATATGGTTCAGGTACCTTGACAGGTCCTTTCTTATGACCTCACTCATCGGTAACGGAAGAAGTTCCCTAGAAGGGTTGGATCCCTGACTTGGACTCAGAGGACGTAACGTCCACCAAGGAAAAGGTAGACTCCGTTGTCCCATGTGTAAGTAAGACCAGATCGTTTACACAGGGGAAATCAGAAACATATAAGTGTACGTTTTAAATTTTGCACTACTAAACCTGGACTAAAACAAAATAATTAATACCCACTTAAAGTACCTATTATACATCTGGAGGCACCGGGGGTCTGGAATAGTGGAGGGTCCGGTCGTAAGGAGGGATCGACGGTCCGACGGGTAATGACGGTCATATGAATGTGGATGGATCTCGATTAACTTACACCCCTCCGTCTCTCGCACAGACCTGGGAACGGAGGAAACATCAGGATTACGAAAGGACAGACACAATCATCAGGAAAGGTATAAAGACATACCCTGGTAAGACCAACCACAGTAATACTTCTGATAAAATCTTTTTATAGAAGTACGTTCAGTAAAGTATAAGGAACAAAAGTAGGCGTAGAGACAAAAATCACTTTCCATTACCGCGACAACGGACTTACACATCAAGAAATGAAACTTTTTCATTCACAATCAGTGACTCAACACAGGTTGAGAAACGTTGGGACATCAGACATCGGATGGTCGGAAGAGAGAGGTATCTTAAGAGGTCCGTTCTTATGACTTCTCCTATAGGGGTCTCCTAGAAGGACTGGGTCCCTTGTTTGGACCCAGAGGCCTAACGTCTGTCTAAGAAATGGTAGACTCGGTGGTCTCTTCGGGAATGGACGGGCTTTGTTTTGAATTTGGAGGGAATCTGTATTGAACCGAAATTTGATCGTATGACCTGTATCGTTAAAACGTTTGTATTTACGAAATTAAAAGAAGTTTTTAACTAAGAATTACGGATGGTTGTACTGGGAGAGGGGACGGGGTTATTTAATATCCAAGTCAGAAGATCATAAAACAATCTGATATACTGTACGTAATGGACGCAGGGTTCCACCTAATTAACACTGGAACTCTACAAATATTAAAGACTCACGAATATTGTTCTTACTCTCTGACGAATAAGACTACCGACTTCCCAGTTTACAGACGGAAAGTCAGTAGTCAACTCTTTCACGGGAACAGTTCACTTGTTAAAAGACATAGGTAAAATACTGTCCAATAGTACTAATTACCTATAAGACATCGAAAACTCGTCATACGAGACAATAGCGGAACGACATCAAGGGTACCGACTCTTCATCTTTACCAAAGACGAATGTTAGATCTATTATTCCGTCTATAATGGATGGATCCTCTTTCACCTTCAAAGTCCGAAAGTTATACTTGTTACAAACTTATGAGTACTTCGCCTACTAAACCCCCAAATCCTTATAATAGCACCCTGTCTTTTGACGGACTCTTTCCTCATTCCAAACGTAAAGTCCCGTATATTCATCTATATAAAGAGTCTTCCTTGACCTTAATAATACGATGATATGAAGGTATCCTTATCATCAATATAAACTCGACGATTCTGGTCATACGTGTACTCAATCGACCCTCACTCCCACCCCTATAGGGGATCGTAAATCTTTTTGACGTTCACAAAAGAAGAAAGAGGAAAGGAGTAGGTTTTAAACTGTTGTCACTTTATATCAAGTGATATTTTTACTTCTAATCTAACAATTTATTACCGAGAAGTAAACAAATCCTCAAAGAAGTAAATGAACCCACTTTTATTGACCTGAACGACCCAAAAAGTAAAAAAGGAAGTCCGAGTCAAATGCTTGGAGACTTTTCGTAATTAGAAGGCTCTGGACTACTTTGAGATACCCTATTTAACCTAGTGATAATGTCTTAACCATTCGATTTGGACTCCTTTCGTTCAGACAGCCATCGATACTAATTGTAGATAAGACGGAATCAATTTAATGTATGTAATATACCTACCACTAGAGAGTAAACTCACAACCCCATCAAGGTCACGAATCTGTCGACATATAAGGTTAACGTACAACTATACCTCTGATATTTACCTTAGACCGTTCAGTATAGACAGGGACCTTATTAAAACTTTGACGACGATCACAGAAGACACAGGAAAATCGAAATGATTTGTAATTGTCTAAACTCTTGATCTCCTACAAAGAACTTATTAAGAATGTGTTTCCAAAACATCTTCATAAGGAACGAGTAAGTGGATATGTTTCAATGTTACATCAGGACTCAGAAAACATAGGTAAAGATTAAGTAACTCTACGTTTTCCCTTAGAGTTGTGACAATGACCACATTCCAGGGACAAACAAAACAAACGAGAAAACAAAAACAGTCCTAGTTCGACCGTTCAAAATAAAAAGTTACACTCATTCGTCGAATCTCTATGTATATATAGCCCGAGAAAAAACAAGTAGTCTACCATTCCACCCCTACGAAAAAAAACAATCAAACAATGAATACGGTAAATACACCGGATCATACAGTTTATATTTTAAACTGAAGAGAGTGGTTCCTCTTGTTAAAAGAACAAAGACAGACGTAGTACACTTTGTAATAAAGTCTGAAGGGACCACCAGGTCACCAACTCTGAAGTGGAAGGTTACACGTCCCAAACCGAAACCAAGGACCAACACCTCGATAACAAGAATAACGTATCCTTGGACCTTACAATCCAGGTACTTAGTTCCATTTAACCTTCACCAGGTTGTCCTATCGTTCTCACTAGTAACCGTAAAATCCTTAGTCACTTGATTTTACCTACCCTTACCCGTTTAAATTAAGTCTACTGGTAATATAGATGATCACACCCGTTCTTAGGGAATCTTCTTTACCTCATCGGTAGTATCAGTCACTTTCTCAGGTTTTAGGTGATGAACCTACGTTAGAGTGTTTACTTTTTTTACTGGAGACAAGCAAAACTTCGTTTGGTAAGTCATAGTATCATTAGGTTCAGATACGGAGTTGGTGATTACGACTTCTTCGACTTCAGATTACCAAGATACTTCTGGAAATTCTGAAAGATCTTGATCGTAGTTTTTTTTCTACAGGAAAAGTTTTTTCTACAGGAAAAGTAGTGTCCCTGACCTTACGTTTTCATCCTTCAGTTCTCCATGTACCTTATTGTCCGTTCAAACTGGAACCTAATGTTTTACTTTGTTCTGTTTCCGATTGTCTCAAAACGGTTCTCTTGTGTGACTAGTATCGTTTGTGTGAGAAGGTCGTTGTGGTCTCTATTGACATGTGTACCTGTAGTTGGTCTACCAGTCATGACTTTAGTCTAACCATGAGACACGTCGACTTTTACCTCTTTTCAGGTGTGTCAGATGTTTTCGTTCTGGACCTCGATTGACGCCGAGTCTAGTACTTAAGGAATAACGTTTTAAGTCTGCATTTCTTTCATCCCTTCTGGTGATCCGGTAAGTCAATACTATCTTTAGTTTAGGGAATGTTAATATGTCACCTACCTTCACTGTTTATCTAAGTTCCCTAATTTACACTATCTCACGGTCTTCTTGATTCCTACCTCCAAACATTGTGACATGTTTTCTACCACTAATTTTGGTAGGGGTTCTCTTTCTTTACGTTTTCCCGTTTTACCAATAGACTCCTCCGGAATGTTTATCTACTCTTTTCTTCTCTTTACTTTCCGTTTCCTCTTTTGGTTAGACTTACGTCTCAAGGTTTTTTATCGTCCCTCTCTATTCTTTCGTAAGAATTCACTTGTCCCGTTTCTTTATCTCCGTTATCTTACCCTTTCTGATCTCTAGAGAAGTTCTTTTAATCTCTATAGTTCCTTTGTAAAGTACGTTGCTACCCGTGTTATTTCCTATCTTTACCATACCTGGATTGTCTTCGCTTCTATAATTCTTTTTCACCGTTCTTATGTGTCTTCTTGATATGATTTTTGAGAATTACTGGGTCTGTCGGTGTTACCACACTAGTGAGTGGATCTCGGTCTGTAGGACCTCACACTTCAGTTCATTCGGAATCCTTTGTAGTGATGCTTGTTTCGATCACCTCTACTACCTTAAGGTCGACTCGATAAAGTTTAGGATTTTCTACTACGAAACTTTATCGACGTGAGTTATATGACGTTCAAACCTTTTGAGTTGTCACCGGTGTCCTAACCTTTTCCAGTTAAAAGTACGGTTAGGGTTTGTTTCCGTTACGGTTTCTTACAAGTCTGATGACGTTTTAACACGATTAAAGTGTACGATTGTTCCATTTCGAGTTTTACTAAGTTCGATCCGAAGTTGTTATGTACTTGAGTCTTAAACGTCTACAAGTTCGACCCAAATCTTTTCCGTCTCCTTGGTCTCTAGTTTAGCGGTTGCAGGTGACCTAGTATCTTTTTCGTTCCCTTAAAGTCCTTTTGTAGATGACGAAGTAACTGTGTTTTCGGAAACTGACACCTAGTGTTGTTTGACACCTTTTAAGAACTCCTCTCCTCTTATGCTCTGGTAGAATGGACGGAGGACTCTTTGGATATACATCAAGTTCTTCCTTGTCAATCTTGGTCTACACCTTGTTGCCTAACCAAGGTTTAACCTTCTCCTCATTTTGTTCTAACATATAACAGTGGGACGAATAAATCAAAGATACGTCTCATGTAGTACGTTTTCCGACCCGACCTACTTCGAGTTCCTTCTTACTTCCAAGACCCTCTTTATAGTCATTGGAGTCAAAATGTCTACTGTAGTGGGATCACCGTCTTTCGTTTCTCCTTGATTCGTCGGACAACTACTTCCACTTTCTCATCTCACTTTTTCTACCGAATTTTCAACTGTAAGTTTTTTAATTCTAGTACCGTAGACCAGGGTAGTGAAGTACCGTTTATCTACCCCTTTCATCTCTGTAGTGAAACGGGTGTTTCCAGACATATCAGTTTAGATACCAAAAAGGTCATCAGTACACGTCTTCACTCTCAACCTGGTCTTTCTTCCGACTCGTGGCTTCTTAACTACGAAAGTTTTATAATACGACCTCTTCTGCGAACTCTCGGGGAACCTCTCGTTCCTCTACCAATCTATCGAAGTGACTCAGTCACCTGTAATTGAACTGGTTTGAAACCCTCTATCACTTCCTGTCCCTTCGGACCGCACGACGTCCAGTACCGCAGTGTTTCTCAACTTGTGAGACTTGCTGACTTGACTCGACTTAACCTAATCAGTGTATATCGATCGCCTGTTGACACCTCGATTCTAGGATGTAATAAACACCGGTTTGTGGATTTTGTATTTTGTCTACGTTATAACATGTTTAGTTATTTCTGAAACTTTTACCAGGTGTAATTTTTTTTAGAATTTTTACAATCAAGTCGAATAACACAAGTTCTAAGAATGGGTGTATAGAGACATCGATATTGTTTGATTTCTTTAATTTGACGGAAAATTTTCTTCACAGTCGACAAATGAAACTTCACACTCCTGGTCAAAAAGTGAGACCATTTTTATTATTTATGGATCCATAAGACTTTCTGTACTATTACTAATACAGTCAAATCAGACTCTTTTTCTTTAAATTAAGAAATTAGAGACACTACCTTGTCTCATGAAATTTGGAAACTTTTTGACAAGATTTAATCAACTGTATACGGTCAGATCTAATCTCATTGAATTAAATAAAATCCCTTTTTATAATGAGTAGGTAAATATCAATCCTTATTTTATCGAAAATCCTTTACAGTAAAATCACACTGATAAAAAAATAAAATCCTGAGAAAATATTTCTAATTATGTCAGACGAAAGAGATAGACGTCTACGTCTTGGACGTCTATACCTTCTGGATGATATGATCGGTAAAATCTATTTCCTGAAGTCATAAACTCTTAAAACCGTACGTACCGTCCAGGACCTTTATAGGGACACGTCTAACTCGTTACTGATCTTTTGTAACTAAGGTCTGAAGAAATTGAATTCACCTTACAAGTATTTTATCAATGAACAAATGATAAAAGTACAGTATAATCCTACGTTAAGTTAAAACTTTACAATTTGTATAGAAACTGGACATGGTATATATTCTCCTTATATAACGAGACTTCCGGTCCGTGTTTAATCAGTAGACACTTTTGGTCCTAAGACCGGAGAGATCTTAACTCAATAGAAACCTAAATCGTTTACATACGTTGAGAAACAATATATAAACGAAATAAAAAGGGATAACTTGATCAAAAACTTTCATATGAATCAAAAAACCGACTAGAAAAAAAAAAAAAAGACATAGACTATAACGGAATATTGTGAATGACTGTAATTGTCCCTACACGATTTCTAAAAAATACACGGTTAATCGACTTAAGAAATGAGTTTTTACTTTTATGGGGAGTACGGCCCACCTAGAGATGGCTCCGACCTTAATATATGGTTCTCAACAAAGATGCAAAAGTTTTCAAAATACGACGTCGATTCAAATCTTTCTTGTTTTAACATCCTATTTCTTTAGTTTTTTCAAATTCTGGAAGTCGAGTTCCCTTTATCCAAAAAAAAAAAAAGTAAGAAAAAGAACAGAAGTTAACGTCAGTTCAGTTGTAACGACGACATAGTTTCAGGTTGGTGTCCAGAGAAGGGGTGATTTTGTACACCACTACTAGTCTTCCGGTTCCAAGTACTGTCAGACATGACACGACGACCACGGACCCGAAACCGAGAACGTATGTCCATTCGCCCACACAGAAGAGGAACACTGAGGTTCAGATCCGGGCTCTGTTTGACCTGTCGACAACCGAAACGAAGACCCAGTGGCACACTGGACGTCGACAAACGTAGAGGAAAAGTCGGAGATTTAGAAAGTCCAAAGGTCTCGCAAATGCAATCTATTCAACATTGTAAAATACTGAAACACTGATTGTAAAGAGTAGAGATCCAAACATTTAGTCGAAATCAGAAATTATCTTACTTAACGGGTAAGAGTAACTTAACTAAACAAAACTGGTATCTCCTTTAACTCTCACTAACTACTACTTAGATCTCGGATCTCATCAATTATCTCATCAGGGTTTACTGTGTGGATCAATTACTATCTCGGTCCTGGTTTTGAGGAGAGGAAGGAAGGGGGTCAAATCACAAAAAGATTAATGTGAAGTAACCTTATAGTGATTCAGCCTTTTAAGAATATTTCATTTTCTTTTTATTTGGAAAAGTGTTATGTCTTCAAAAGAAAAAAGTAATAATTATAGATAAAGAAACAAAATAAAGTAATAAATAAATAAACAAAGTAATAATTATATAGGCTGCACCCAGAACTGAACATCAGTCATCACTATGTACAATTGACTTTTTTTTTTACCTAAAGACTCATAATTAAGAGACTTCCATCATTTACGTACACGGAGACTAAACTTCTAACATAGGAATTGTACTTATACTAACGAGACGGAATTTAGCAACTACGCAAAGTGACTACAATCTATCCACGAGGGACTACACGGTATCGTGGGTACAGATGAAGAATAGTTTCACACATCCACCGAGATGGCATTTATCTCAGTCTGTTTCGGTCTAACACCGACGGATATTCTATGGAACGGACCCGAGAATTTTTACATTAGTATCTTCTAATCTTTTATCCATACTTCTACCGTGCTAATACTCTTAGTTTACGTTACACACTTGGAACTAACTTAGTACGTAATTTTTTTTGATTTCATATAAAACCTCTATTAACCTAACACAAACTATATGTCATATATAATCTGTGATACAGATACGATTATCGAGGAACCACACTATTACTATAATACCAGTATATCCGTTTACAGGAACATAAATCCCCTATGAAGACTTTATACATACCACAATCACGACTCTTATTTAATATCTATTTCTTAAGTTCGACTAAAATAGTCGAGAACTTCGGTACACTTCTCATCTCAAAATAAGTAACATCGTCAACACATCGAAAACATATCTAAACTTTAAAAAGACTTATTTCACAAGTCCCTTTTAACGAATTTTGTTATGTTCTAAAATTTTAAATTTTTTAAAATTTTTTTTTTTTCCATCTCCTCTTTTTTTTTTTTTTCTTATCTATTTGTCAACTCCCTTCTCTTCCCTGTATCTCTGACTTTTACTTTCATTGACTTTTTAGAAAAGGACACCTCCCTTCTTCCTACTCCCTCAAATACTTTCTACTTTCTGTGACTTTTCAGTTACTACAATATAATCAAATAATATTATCTTTCATTATTTAATATTAATATGTGACTTTTTTTTTTTTTTATGTTCTCATGTCCGGGAAAGGGTCTTCGGAAGTTTTTAGACTATCTCTTAAATTTCAGACAAGAAACGATCCCCGTGACAGATAAATGATTGAGGGACCTATTAAATAGAATATATCAATTTCATTTTTGAAAAACAAAATGATTGTTTGTTTTACAGAAGACAAACCTCTTTGTGTTCTCATGCATGGTGTCTTAATCCTACTTCGACTAAAATGGGTGTCATAATTCGACACTACTAAGCAAATCTATTAGGGGTACAACATTTTAATCATCTTAAGACAAAGGTTAAGATGAATTTTTACGACTACTTTAGTATATCTATCGTAATCCTTTTTAACTAGTTTTTAATTCGACAGTTATAAAAGTCCCTAAAAATAGATAGAGAATAACCATTACTTACGTATTATACTTCAGTAATTAAAAAAATTTACCTTCATTAAACTAAAAAGATTAACGTAATCAAAAATTAGTCAGTACATTTTTTAGAGAACTTTGGGGTCAAGATAAACTTACACACACATACATGTACACATGACTCCTGAATTTTATTAATAAAATGCGTGTAAATATAAAGTAAATGTAATCCTCATACCAAACTAAATTAAATTTATTAACCTATTTTCGTTCTTCGTCACTTTATCGAATAAACATTTTATGTGAAACTGTATCAAACAAAAAGAATTTACGTTATAATATCAAAGTGAAGCATTAAAACAAAATAAAATCTCCTCCTTTTTTTACGAATGATTATACAAAATGAAAAATTCTACAGAAAGTGCACATAGTTCAATATCAGGACTTATATGGAAACAAATTTTAATATAACGCAATATAGATTAATATTAATATAGACAAATACAATGAAATATATAATAATATAGATATAACGTAATATTAATACATACTTATATTAACATTAATTTTACATATAAATCAATATATTAATATTGATAATATTAATAAAATAAAATATTTATTAATATAACGAAACTAAATCCAATACATACTATATTGGATTTATAGGATTTATAGTGTTGGATTTATATACTGAGCCCAATTTTAACAAAGATTTTGATCAGTTAACATGTTTTAGAAAATTTTCTTTTTAACTTGGATATGAAACGTACACACGAGTCAACGAGTCAGTACAGGCTGGGAGAATACTGGGGCACCTGAGATCGGGTGGTCCGAACAAACAGGTATCCTCATAGGACCCTTCTTATGACCTTACTCAACGGTAAACGAAGAGGTCCCCTGACTTCGACACAGAGGACGCCGAGGACGTAACCGTTCACCTAAGAAATGGTGACTCGGTGGACCCTTCGGGGTTTGGACATGAAATACGATATGATTTTTCATGATACATCTCAAAAATGTAAAAAACAAGAATGAAGATCTTTTTTTCGTACTGAAATTAAATCCCAAATTTATGTCTTAAATCAAAAGAAATGAAAAATACAAACTCTTTTCATCGAAAAAAAAAATTCTCATAACTAAACTTTTTCGTGAAATCTGACACGTATACAATCTTTTTGAGTTCCACTCCATAACCATTCTGTGAAACGTCATGACAGATTCTCTCTCTCTCCTTATGAAGTACGTTCTACAACCGGACAAGGGAGAGTCACAGTCTAAATAACGATAAAATCCTCAATTTATATTGTCCACCGGGATCGAATCAGGAACATTTGTCAGTTCAGTGTACTGGTTTGTCATAAGACTAAAATAATAGGAACTTAGAACTGACACCCCTTTATTACGTGGTCACTATCCTGAATTCACAAATCAAAAAGTGATCAATGCATAAAAATTCAAAACTAAATTTATATTTGAATTATAATATCTTTATAAGTCAGTTGTAGAGGTGTACCGAACACTAGTTAATTTCAATGAATAGACTAAAAAAATTTAATTTGTAAAATAACTCTAGTATAATTTTGAACTTACATGTAGTCATTTCGAACAATCAAGAACCATCTTTTATTTCCTTAATAAAACCTACTTTTCCAAGTAAAATTTAGAATCCTTTCCTTTATCTATATATGATCAACGGATTTACAAAAATGAGTTTACGTCGACAAGAAATCAAAAGATTCAGTCTTTTCTTTATAAAAAGACCAATGGTGATAATAAACGATTCCTTTCCTCTTTATTTTTGTAGTAATTTTATCTTCTTAAGAAATAACACCGATTTAATAACACCCTATAAAATCAGAACCATATTACGAACACCTTTAATCCCCGTCTCTTTAACGTCAGTTCCATTAAAATCTTTTTAACCTAAAACAAAGAAAGACTTAATAAAGAAATAAAAAATACTTCACCCTTAATATACGTCTTGTAAAGTAACTCAAGTAAAATGAGGTCTACACGACAAAGGAAGGAAATAGTCACGGTTCAGTTTACAATAGGTGAGGTATTAAACGGACAATTGTGAACCAAGACTGTAGTACCCTTTTTTCTAGTGTCTCGTCTTAGTATGATCGATATGAAATTATGGACGTACACTTTTCTTCTTACTATAAGATTACTGTTTATCTGTAAAAATGACTGTAAGTGGTATGACATAATTTTACTAGTAACAAGAAAGATGACGACCATATACTCCAGACATTAACTTTCTCCTTCATTAATATCAAATGAAAAATACCCCTTGTCCATCACAAAAAACAGTTCACTCCTACTATCGATCTATAAAATGAATACTAAATCATTTTGTTACTTATTCGATGAAAATAAAAAAGTTCTCACATATTGTAGAAAAAACTTCCGGTGACTAGTTATTATTTTTCATTGAATTTCTAGCTTTTTGTAGAATTGGATTAAATTATAAATTCACAGTCGAAAAAAAAGAAAATTTTCGTCCTCAACATTTGACATCAGTTAACTAAAATTTGATTCTGGACTTTTATATTTTGAAATACGGGTTTATGTAGTAATAGTAGGACCTACGTAAAAACAAACTTCCGTAACGACTGACTTCACGGGTAAGACCGTAATAATTTGTGTATTGTCTCGTTTCTTCTGTGTCTTTCACTTTCACTTCAGCGAGTCAGCACAGGTTGAGAAACGCTAGGGCACCTACCATTGGATGGTCCGAGGTGCCAGGTACCCTAAAAGGTCCGTTCTTATGACCTCACCCGACGGTAAAGAAGAAGGTCCCCTAGAAGGGTTGGGTCCCTAACTTGGACCCAGAGGACGTAACGTCTGTCTATGAAATGGCAGACTCGGCGATCCCTTCGGTTTCTTCTGTACCCGGATGCAATTAGATGTGAAGAAACCTAGGTTCACTAGTAACGTATTGGATTTTCCTAACCATAAATTTTAACGGACACGAGACACTTACCACTTAAATTTTTTTAGGTAACCATCTAAAAAGATTATACTTTTATAGGAAATTTCAAAGTCGGTTCAGTCACAACTTTTATAATATGTGATAAAAATTGTGTTAATTGAATGAAGGAATTCTGTTCCCCTTTAAACGTGTTAAAGTAGTACTCCAAAAAAAAATTCGTAAAGATGTAGACGACCCTTTTACCTCAAAGTGACAATGTCTTAATCATCAACAGTGGTCTTGTATCCTAATCGGTCTATTTATGAATTAATAGTTTTCGAGACGAAGGAAAAGTTTACGTAAAGGTTAAACAAAGTACTCAATAGAGAGAGTGGGTCCGCGTAACTACTACTGTTCCCTTCCTGGGTACTCGACCTCGTGAGCCGATATTTTACATACTCTCCTTAAGACATGACGATGTACGCAGTCCGGCTATTCCATTTTGTGACATCATACCTGACTTTAAGAGTGTAGCAAGACTCCCTAATTAAATTGGTCATATCGTTATTGTAGAAGACTTCTTCCTACATGAAAGTTTTCCATTTCGCTGCAGGACCCCCGTCAGACCTATCTAATTTTGTCGAGACGGAAGGGTCGGGTCCCAAAACTTCATGACTTTGACTTCTTTATGGAAGTCGTTCCAACTAACCCTTGACAATAAACCCGAACTTAAACATAAAACGTAGACTACAAACGAGTCTATTTATCAAAGATTTCTTGGAGTACTATACGTATTAAGATTGGTTATAATATAATTTATTCTTTTAGGAATAGTTTTAAGGAAAACATGTACAGTAATGAGATTAACTTGAAGTCAAATCTTTATATTATTAAGTAAGTAAATACATATTTCTCCCGCCCTTAATTTCCGAATCTTTTGTCGTCTGACAATCTTTCGCCCTGCAAGTCGAACACTCGTCCTTGAAGAGCCAGCGCGTGTCTTTTTCTTACTAAATTTTTACCCACTACAACTCTTCCCGTTCTTCTAAAAACAAGTCTTCACACGGGTCACGGTATGACACCTTTTCCCTCCCTTCGTGTTCTGACCCGGTTTGGAGGTACCAGACAAACCTACTTTCTGTCCAGTCCGACGACCTAAGAGAATGTGTCTACGGTTATTTTGTTTCCATAGTAGACCCCTCTCCTCTACGACTACCTCATAAACCTCTTAGGGTTCTTCATGTAGGGACCTTGGTTCTACTAGAAACGACCGTAATTCTTCTTCCCTCTCTCCCTCCTGAACTATCGAATAGAGTTTTTTCGATGATTACTCATTATCAACCGGTGACGGAATAAATAATACTTTGTCTTCACAGAGTACTGAAAAAGACACATGGTATAAATTTAACTAGAGTATGTGATCTTAAGTCTAGTACTTGCCTACTACCTTATTAAGACAACCTGTCAGGACTAAATTTACTAACCAGACACCGATTTGTTTGTTTGTTTTTTGTCGTCTGAAATGTCCTAATAAAACCTTTAATTTGTCACATGTATTATTTTGAAAAATTTGATATTTTGAGATATGTTTATATTACACTATAAGGAAGATGAATGGATGTAGAGACACAAAGGTCCAGGATTATATAACACCATGCAATAATTTAAATGTAGCACCAAGGAGTTGTTGGTGAGGGTGCAAACTATTAAATAATCTTTTCTATGTGAAGTCATCAATTACGTCCGTTAAAATTACTGAATTATAAAACACATAGAGATAGTATACTTATAATATAATTCAAAAACACTATCGTGTAAAAAATTCTGGACTGGACTTCAGTTTTTACGTTTTCTTTTTTTTAGGATATATAAGACAGTAGTTTTATACCGTTGTTTTTTTTAATCAAACGTCTTTCATTTAAATAAGTGTTCAACTATTATCTCTATATACTTTTTGGACATCAAACAGATGACTCTAAACTGAAACGTTTAGTAATAATATTTCCAAGAAGTCACGAACTTTATTTCATTATACAGTATAACTGTAAATTATAAACTTAATTTAAACATATTGTATAACTTCATTAACACTAATTCAAGAAAAAGGATTCACACTCTTCAAATGATAAACAAAGTGTAAATAGTAAAGTACTTAAGAAAACATATTTAAGTTGACAAGAGAGTTCTTTTGTAACACACTTGACACTTAAAGTACACGAACGATTGGTCCAACTGTATGAATTCAATATTAACAAATAGTTTTCCTTCTTTTACTACATGATATTTAAGAAAAGAAGCACTAAACAAATTAGAAGAATTACAGGAAAGGATTTATAATAAGTGGAAATGATTGTTCATAAGTATCAAACCATAAGAAAACTTACGTTGAACTTACATTAAATTCGACAGAAACTTAAGCAATTTAATGTTTCCTAATAGTAAAAAACGGAATGCACTCAACATTCTTCCATGTCTAGTGTAATCCTAGTGTAAACCATAAAGACGTATGATGTTTTACATCTTCAAATATTTAAAATTTTATGACAATAACCATATTAGAAAGAACTTGGGGTATTACAATGTCATCCTTATCTTCTATAACGATGTTACGTGTATCCTGAGTCATCTGATTTGGTACGTGCGTCGATTAATGGAGGGTGGAAGTGGAACCACGAGTGATAAAGGAAGTACTAAAGTATCGTCATCTGTAACAATTATGAAAATTTACACACGAAAATAGAAGACCGGGAGGGAATTTTGACTTCATTTCGCATAAACATTACAAGTACACGACAAACTGGAATTTCGAGTAGAAGACTTCATTTTAGTACTGAATCACTTTTAAAAACGAAGAGTAACATTTCGTACGAAGAACTACATAAAAGATTATTATGATGGATTTATCCTACAAAATTAAATAAACTCACTTATCAAAAGGAACTAAACTTCTTATATCTCGTTAAATTAAAGATAATAAAAGAAAGACGAACATAATTAAAGATGAATAGTTGTAATCAATAAAAAATGGAGATCCACAAGTATATGGATAAAAATAATTATGATGAATTTCTCCTCGTAAGTCTAAAGTTTTAGCTAAGTTAAACGTCAAGTATCAAGTCTTTTATCTCTAGACGAAATGTCATCGGATACTTACAACGACAGGGATGACGTATTTTTTAAATAAAGGACTTTTACGATGGATTCATGAAAGATTAAGTACTCTTTAGTATTTTAAAAATATTTTAAATAAGAAGGACCAAAGGGAATACTCTACTAAAAGGATGGAGTCACATTTAATTCCTACAAAAATTCTCATAAAACAGTAGTGTTTTATGAGTTATGGAAAAGGACTTACTATTTGAACGAATAAGTGTCATTAATTTTAAGACTCCTTTTCAGATTTATTTTATGTCTTCCTCTTTTGTAATAAGATCTTAAGAAAATTAGATCTTTAAGAATGAAACTATTTATTAAGAGATAAAAATGAAGGGTATACGGTCTATAGTATGTTATGACTAATTGTAGAAGAACTAAAACCGACGAGAGTTCTCATGAAAAACACATATAAAACATATGTTATACGAAGTAATCAAAAGGTTCAAATAACTTAAACCCAGAAAAAAAGGGGGACTTTAAAATAAAATAATAAAAAAAATTAAATAATAAAAAAAATTAAAATAACAAAGTGAAATGTTATGACATAACCAAAACGGTATGTAACTGTACTTAGGTGGTGTCCACATGTACTCAAGGGTTGGGACTTGGGGGGAGGGTAGTGGGAGGGGTATAGTAGATAGACCCAGTAGGGTCACGTGGTCGGGGTTCGTAGGACATAGGACATAGCTTGGATCTGGTCGCTAAGTAAAGAATGTACTATCATGTGTACAAAGTTACGGTAAGAGGGTTTAGTAGGGTGGGAGAGGGAGAGGATGTCTCAGGTTTTCAGACAAGAAATGTAGACACAGAGAAAACGACAAACAGAAAAATGTCGAAATTCTGAGTTTCCTATTAATATATTAAGTGGTAAACTAATAGAAACTAGTAAATTATCAACGGAAAGGAGACCGTGCCAGTAACTTATATTTAAGAGTACGACCCATGAACACACAGAACTTCTGTTTACTGTTTGTGACGAAACAGTGGACGTCGTTAGTGAAATAATTTGATTATTTTGGAATAGGTAAATCTATGTATAGTTCACCCGTTTTATATAAAACAAAATTAAATTGGTGTAAAAACAGAATTCTCGGGTCTTTTTACAAGTCACGAAACTCCATTATCAGTACCATGACACTTTCATCACTGGTGGAACTAAAGATATAAACACATCGGACTCTGACAATGGTCCTCAAAGTCTGTGACTCTACCCTATCGGCAGAGTGGAAAAGACTCAATTGTGTCCTATCGAACCAGTGATGTATCTCCCTCACACATGTAGGTATGGCAATGGGAGTAAGAGAGAAAAGACTAATGGACGACTATCAAGGACCGAAATTAAAACAACTAAAGTTGGAATCCCGCCCGAACGCCTATCGAGTCACCATTTTCATTTGTGGACGGTTATGTCCTCGACGTCTTCTACGTCCAACTTAGTGACCCGGTGTTTCCAGGGGATCTCCTCTTTTACCGATGTGCTAAGTCATAAGAATGGACCTTTTAGGGTGGCTGTGTCCTCGGACCACCCGACGTCGGGTATCCCAGGTTGTCTCAACCGGACTCGTACGTACATATTGTATTGTATACACAAATATATATCCCGAGTACCTCCCCACTTTTCCACACAATCGGGAGATCATGATTGCCTAAATGACAATACTAGATTTACAAGAGACAATGATATAACTTGTCATATCTTTGGTGATCAGTGTACACCGAAAACTCGTGAACTATACCCCGGTAACACTGACTTTTGAACTTAAAGATTTAAAATATATTAACAGACATAACAGTTTCGATACTAAAAAGGTCATAAGTACATACTTACACTCTAAACTTGGCATTACTTTCGACTCACGATGTCTTGACTACGAAAACTTGACACCACAACCTTTTCTGAGGATTCAAGGAAGCTGTCGTTCCTCTAGTTTGGTTAGTTAGGATTTCTTTTAGTCAGGACCTATAAGTAACTTTCCTGACTACGACTTCGACTTTGAGGTTATGAAACCGGTGCACTACACTTTTTAACTGAGAAACCTTTTCTGGGATTACGACCCTTCTAACTTTCTCCCTCCTCTTCCCCTACTGTCTCCTACTCTACCAACCTACCGTAGTGGTTGAGCTACCTGTACTCGAACTCGTTCGAGA
Source organism: Capra ibex (assembly GCA_006410555.1). NCBI lineage: Eukaryota > Metazoa > Chordata > Mammalia > Artiodactyla > Bovidae > Capra > Capra ibex. The sequence continues at coordinate 1,923,690 of SJYO01013849.1, read as the reverse complement.
TCCTCAATCACTTCCTGTCCCTACGGACCACACGATATCAGGTACCCCAGAGTTTCTCAACTTGTACTGATCCGTTAACTTGACTTGACTCAAGTTAAACAGTACATATCGATCACCGACGGTATAACCTCTCATATTGAAGAACTTCGAACTTTCTATCACCCTCTATGTCTTTTGACTACGTCTACCACTAACGTCGGTACTTTAATTTTCTGCGAATGAGGAACCTTCTTTTCAATACTGGTTGGATCCATCGTATAAGTTTTCGTCTCTGTAATGAAACGGCTGATTCCAGAGAGATCAGTTCCGATACCAAAGAGGTCATCAGTACATACCTACACTCTCAACCTGACACTTCTTCCGACTCGCGGTTTCTTAACTACGAAAACTTGACACCACAACCTCTTCTGAGAACTCTCAGGGAACCTGTCGTTCCTCTAGGTTGGTCAGGTAAGACTTCCTCTAGTCGGGACCCTAAAGATACCTTCCTTACTACGACTCCGACTTTGAGGTCATGAAACCAGTGGAATACACTTCTCAACTGAGTAACCTTTTCTGAGACTGCGACCCTCCCTAACCCCCGCCCTCCTCTTCCCCTGCTGGCTCCTACTCTACCGACCTACCGTAGTGACTGAGCTACCTACACTCAGACGCACTTGAGACCCTCAACCACTAACTGTCCCTCCGCACCGGACGACACTAATTACCCCAACGTTTCTCAGCCTGTGCTGACTCGCTGACTTGAGTTGACTTATTTTTGTTTATTGACCTCTTTATTTATTTCCTATTCGTGGGACTATACCCTCAGGTCTCATTCCTTAAAATCAACCCCAAGTCTTCCCTGAAATAATTTCTTCTAGAAAAATTTTATTCCGAATTTCCTACTCTTCTTTAAACTTCTACCCTTTCTCTCATACCAAGGAATCGGTTCACTTTGTTCAGTTATAGTACTTATGAGTCTATATAGTAGTAAATATAGAAACGTTTCTCTGTTCTTTCAGTAACGAAAATAAACCGGAACCTTATGCCTTACTCCGTCCCGTTTCCGATTATCTCAAAACGGTTCTCTTGCGTGTCCAGTATCGTTTGTGGGAGAAGGTTTTTGTGTCCTCTTCTGAGATGTGTACCTGTAGTAGTCTACCAGTCGTGGCTTTAGTCTAAATATAAGAAACGTCGGTTTCTACCTCTTCGAGATATGTCAGTCGTTTCGTTCTGGTCCTCGACTGACACCGAGTCTAGTACTTGAGGAATTATGGTTTAAGTCTAAATTTAACTTCTTTCATCCCTTTTGGTAATCTGGTAAGTCCATACTGGATTTAGTTTAGGGAATACTAATATGTCTCCTTCACTCTTTATCTAAATTCCCTGATCTAGACTATCTCCCGGACTACTTGATATACCTACCTCCAAACACTGTAACATGTCCTCTGTCCCTAGTTCTGGTAGGGGTACCCTTTCTTTACGTTTTTTCGTTTTACCGACAGACCCCTCCGGAATGTTTATCGACACTTTTCTTCTCTTCGCTTTTCGTTTCCTCTTTTCCTTTCTATAGTCGTAGACTTACGTCTCAAGGTTTCTTATCTTCCTCTCTATTCTTTCGGAAGGAGTCGTTAGTTACATTTCTTTATCTCCTTTTCTTGTCTTACCCCTTCTGATCTCTAGAGAAGTTCTTTTAATCTCTATGGTTCCTTTGTAAAGTACGTTTCTACTCGAGCTATTTCCTGTCTTTACCATACCTGGATTGTCTTCGTTTTCTCTAATTCTTCTCCACCGTTCTTGTGTGTCTTCTTGACATGTTTTTTCTAGAAGTACTGGTTCTATTAGTGTTACCACACTAGTGACTGGATCTCGGTCTGTAGGACCTTACACTTCAGTTCACCCGGAATCTTTCGTAGTGATTCTTGTTTCGATGACCTCCATTACCTTAGGACTTTCTACTACGACACTTTCATGACGTGAGTTATACGGTCGTTTAAACTTTTTGAGTCGTCACCGGGGTCGTGGCCTTTTCCAGTCAAAAGTAAGGTTAGGGTTTCTTTCCGTAACGGTTTCTTACGAGTTTGATGGTGTGTTGACGTGAGTAGAGTGTGCGATCATTTCATTACGAGTTTTAAGAGGTTCGGTTCGAAGTCGTTATGTACTTGGTATTTGAAGGTCTACAAGGTCGACCAAAATTTTTTCCGTTTTCTTGGTCTCTAGTTTAACGGTTGTAGGCGACCTAGTACCTTTTTCGTTCTCTCAAGGTCTTTTTGTAGATAAAGACGAAATAACTGATGCGGTTTCGGAAACTGACACACCTAGTGTTATTTGACACCTTTTAAGACTTTCTCTACCCGTATGGTCTGGTAGACTGGACGGAGAACTCTTTGGACATATGTCCAGGCTTTCGTTGTCAATCTTGACCTGTACCTTGTTGTCTGACCAAGTCATACCCTTTTCCTCATACAGTTCCGACATATGACAGTGGGACGAATAAATTGAAGATACGTCTCATGTAGTACTCTTTGTGACCCGACCTTCTTCGTGTTCGACCTTAATTCTAACGGCCCTCTTTATAGTTATTGGAGTCGATACGTCTACCATGGTGGGAATACCGTCTTTCACTTCTCCTTGATTTTTCGGAGAACTAACTTTCACTTTCTCCTCTCACTTTTTCAACCGAATTTCGAGTCGTAAGTCTTTTGCTTCTAGTACCGTAGACCAGGGTAGGAAGTACCCTTTATCTACCCCTTTGTCACCTTTGTCACAGGCTCAAATAATGAAACCCGAGGTTTTCGTGACGTCTATCACTAACGTCGGTACTTTAATTTTCTGCGAATGACGAACCTTCCTTTCAATACTGGTTGGCTCTGTCGTATAAGTTTTTGTCTCTGTAATGAAACGGTTGTTTCCAGGCAGATCAGTTCCGATACCAAAAAGGACACCAGTACATACCTACACTCTAAACCCGACACCTCTTTCGACTCGAGGTTTCTTAACTACGCAAACTCAACACCACAACCTCTTCTGAGAACTCTCAGAGAACCTGAAGTTCCTCTAGGTTGGTCAGGTAAGATTTCCACTAGTCAGGACCCTAAAGAAACCTTCCTTACTACGATTTCGACTTCGAGGTCATGAAACCGGTGGAGTACGCTTCTCAACTGAGTAACGGTTTCTGACTACGACCCTCCCTAACCCCCGCCCTCTTCTCCCCTACTATCTCCTACTCTACCGACCTACCGTAGTGGCTGAGCTACCTGTAATCAAACTCACTTGAGACCCTCTACCACTACCTGTCCCTCCGAACCACACGACGATAAGTCCCGAGCGTTTCTCAGTCTGTTCTGACTTGTTGACTTGACTTGACTACATAGTAAGACAAGTAAGAAACAAGGATAAGTAGAATAGGAAGGTCCCTTCATCATCATCTGAATGAACTGTATATTGAAATAATCGTCTACAAACGTTTTAACTTAATTATAGACGAACAGGAACCTCAAAGAGAGGAAAACAGTAAATTATGAATGAATTAAACATAAGATTTTACTAATTTAAAATGTAACTCAATTATACATTTTTATACCGGATATAAGAGAACCTTAACCACGGAATCATTACTGTCATACAAACCACTTTCTTTACTTTTGTACAACTGTCCTCGTACCAATGTTAAACACTAGGAACCTCTTTCTTTTTCGTAAACCGCAAAACTTTTAAATAACTTAATCTTACACCGGACTTCGTGAGAAAGTAACCAACAGTACATTCGTAAAGGTTTATCGTCATGTCACCCTATGTCAAAGACTTTAGGTCAGGGTATCTCCTTTGGTAATAAACTCAGATTTTATTCTACGTTTTGTAATGTTTTCCGTTACGAATATCTAATTGTTCGGAAAATAATATGAAGTCAATAAACACTTCATAGTCAATTCATAAATTGTTAGTACAATTGACATAATGTAATTATTACTACTCAAAATAGATAAAACAAAGAGATCTTTTTCATTGTAAGACGAAACAAGATAGGAGACAGATATTCGACATCAAAAGGGGTAATTTTTCAGAGAACTTTTTACATATTAGAGACTAAAACCTACTCTTACACTTAATCATCGTGGTAAATTTAAAGTATAAAATAAGGTCCAGGTCGTTAAATTCGTCCTAGGTGCGGGTTGTTGTACAGAAGTGAGACACAAGTTACATGTATGTCCTCTACTCTAGGAGAGGATACGCCTTATACCAGTAGAAGTCCATTTTTATCTTCTGATATGCAAAAGAAGACGTCAAAATGAGATATAGTATCTTACAAACTCCGATAAATGTAAAAATGTCTTAACCTAAATGTAAAACATTTTGAAATTAACAAGTTTTAAGTTCATCTCTCAGTTGGTACTTTACTTCTTTAGGGTCACCTTGACTTAATCAATAACACTGACTCGTAATTTATAATAACGGAAGAACCAGGTTTTCGTTTTTCCCGTCGACCTCTCTTACATTATGATGATAGGTCTTCTTTCCTAGGATGTCGAGAAAGTCACTGTTTTCGAACAACACGAGTAATAATTTAAATCTCCTTAAAGTCATAAATCCTTGATCCCTTATTTTCTGTTGACTGTCATTATATTGTTGTTTATTATCCAAAAACAATGTAGTGTCGGGTAAAGATTATTTAGTCGGAAGTTACTAAGATTTTTGCATGGTGATTTTACTATTAAGGTTTCCGTATTTTCCGTAATTATATTTAAAATATACGAATCTTGGGTGACATTTCGAAGTATAAAACAAAAGTAAAAAGGAGAGGGTAGAAACATGGGGACACGGAACACAGATCACATGTTCATAATATATACGATAAATAGAAATTACCCAAAAGAAGGCTAAGTAGTAAACCAAGACAACAGAAATCTTGTCTCATGAATGATAAGTATATAAGGAATGATTTTGTACTCATAGGAAAAATATCAAGGAAAGAGAGATCTCTGGACTTTACAGAATGAAGATTTACTGAGAAGGTTTGTGTCTTTCAAGTCACAGGGGTAAAGATGCGTCGTCTTTGAGAATTATCAATAAACATTGGTCAAGATACCTCTAAATTAACATGGATTTATACATCAACGAGTCGACACAGTATTAAAAAGTTTATTAATCCAAAAGACATGGAAAACGAAAGTGTCTATACAAACGATAAACTGTATCTCAAAAATCTTCTATTACTAAGTAAATAAACACATAGAGTCTTAAATTTGAATCACGGATCGTGTACGACGACGACGATTCAGCGAAGTCAGCACAGGTTGAGACACGCTGGGGCACCTGACGTCGGATGGTCCGAGGAGGCAGGTACCCTAAAAGGTCCGTTCTCATGACCTCACCCAACGGTAACGGAAGAGGACATTGACGTATGATTATGTAGTCACGTTGAATGACGATACTCCGTTTTTGTGATAAATTACTCTGTACTTCTGTTTCGTGTTTGGGCTGATTCCCTTGTGTACGACACCTGGTGTCGTGACGATACTGGTCTCGTTCAACCCCCTGCCCCCTCCCCTCTACCTACCCAGTTGATGTCCGAGCCCTCACCGCCCCGTCCCAGACCTAACTGCTGTTGATTCGTCTGTTGTCCTACTCTGTCCTTTAGTTTTGGTTACTACTTTCGTCTGTGTGGCAGTCTCTTGAGGTTGTCGTTCCTTTTGTATGTCTTTACAAGAACATGTTTATAAGCCCTTCTTTAGTTCGTACTTTGGTGTCTCTTTAGCAGTTTCTTAAAATTTATAGTTGATTACTCGGTTACTACGTTTAATATTTTTGTGTCTCATCCAAAGTTCATTTACGACCAGTCGGTCAATAAACCATCAGGGCATGTAAAACGGTGAATCCCTATAAAAGAGTGTCTTCGGAGGATTTTTTAGTATCGTCTCTCAAGAACTCTATAACGATATCAACCGACAGTTACCTTTACTTTAAAGAAACTCTAGTAAAGACTGTCCGGTCACAGTCACGAGATACTCTTATAAACCCACTGGGTTACCTTCTTCGAGAACGAATAATACAAGACTCTTTTCAGTGAGTTCCCAATTACAACTAGACAATATTTTGCGGAATTTGTTCTTAGGAGGTAAAAGAATGTACCGGGTGAACCTAGAACTGTTCTGGGACTCTGGATGACCTGAAACTCACGACCCTTCAGTTCTCTGTAAGTCCTATCAGGACAAAGGACTCTCTCAATGGGGGTGAACGTCCGGGACCACCGTGTGTCGACGAAATAGGTTCCGTAGATCCCGTGTTTATTAAAAGACGGGGTTGACAGACAATAAGTCTTTCCTAACCTCCTCTTAGTCACTTCGTGTTCCGTCGTCCCGACAATCACTCATTATTAGAAGACCCAATCTTAATATACTATTCTTTTAATACAGAATGGAGGAGAAACAAAAATGGAGTTCAATTAACAAAGGACCGATTTACTTTTTAAAAGTGACGAAGAGTAAATAAACAAATAACCTATTGAAATAACTCTATATTAAGTGTATTATATGTTAAACGGATATATTTCATATATCGAAAAATTATATAAGTATTTCAACAAGTTTGTTGTAACGTCTTGTAGAAGTAGTGGGGTCTTGTTTTAGGTCATGGACAATCGTCAGTGAGGAGTAGAGGAAGTTTCTGGGGGTGACATCCGTTAATGGTCAGATGAAAGACAGACATACTTGTTCGGTTAAAACATGTAAAGTATATCTACCTTAGTCCATGGTACACCAGATTACACTGACTAAAGAAAGAAAGTCACATTACAAAAGTTCCAAACAGGTACAACACGATAAATAGAAAGTGACGAATAAAGGAGCTCTTTTACATATATCGGGTAAGTCTTAAGATACTCTTAGAAATAAAAACCAATTTCCCCTGTAATAACAGAAAACAAACAAAACAAATCACGTATATTACAAGTAGAAATTATCTGATTATTTGATTTTCTTTTTCGGAGTAAAAATCTTATGAAAAAAGTATTTATATAAAATTTACAAACTAATTATATAAGGATGTCAACGACTATATTCAAGACACAAGAGACTTATATCCTACACGACGGACAATAAACACCACCGTATGAGGATTACAGAATGACGGGTTATTAAAAAAAGTAAATGTGTGTCAACTTAACCTAAGTGTAATGAATCGACGGGTTCCCTGTTTTGATTTCATCTTCATGAATTTAGATGTCAAAGTTTTATTTAGAATGTTTCGTTTACAGTATTTTTTATGGGGACTAGTCGACAATTATTGGTAGTGTCACTTAAACTCCTAAAATCTCAAAATATATGGTTCGACTCTAAAATAATACTTGATTTAGGTGTCGAGGAAATAAAAAGTATCCTTTCTTTCGTCAAGACATACGATGATGTTCTCGTTTACTGAATATTAAAATCGAAAATGTAAATTAAAACATTGTATTATAAAAACACCAAAAGAGATTGGATAACATCACAAGAAACCAAAAGTCTATTTACGTCAAAGGGAGATAGACGAAATGGAACACCTTTACTAAAGGAGTCCTGAGGTCTAGTAGATGTTGTGACTACTCCATACTAAAAGGGTTTAAGACATCATGACTTAAAGTAGAGACTCTTATGGAAAAAAGAAAATGAAAAATTTTGAATGAAAATTAACACAGTCAACCCAATAAAAATTTAAGTATATCAGTCTATTCCCTAAAACTTACGAGTCAATTTTTCAGAAATATAATAGTTACGTTTCGTGAAATTTTTATTTGTTTTATACTTTGTCAACATTTTGAGATGATACTTCCGAAATAAAGTCCATAAGACTTTATTTTGGAACATTGAAAGTCTTTAAAATCATTGATATTTTTATTTTCGGAAAGGTCTAAAAGAGTCTTAATAACAGAAGAAAAGAAAACAACGAAAAACATTGGGTAGGAAAATTATCATTTTTGAGGAAATAGTACAAAACAATAAAAACAAACTGAAGTTATCTCAAGAATTAAAAAAAGTTCTCTATTTATATACAAAAATAAGAATAATCCTTTAAACTTTTATTGAGATAGTGTTTCAACTCTTTAAAAAGTATCCGGGATTACGAACTTTTTTGTATGTCTGTCTGGGTATACGATTGTATACAACTTAACACAGTGTCAACTTCATTTTTCGATAATAACTCTACCATATATGTCACTCTTCCCGTAGGGACCACCGTGTCGCCATTTCTTAGACGGACGTTCCGTTCTCTCCACCCAAACGAGAGACCCAGTCCTTCTAGGAGACCTCTTTCTTCATCGTTGGGTGAGGTCATAAGAACGTACCCTTTAGGGCACCTTTCTCCTCGGACCGTCTGATGTCAGGTACCCCAGTGTTTCTTAGTCTGTGGTGAATCGCGGATTTGGTGGTCGTATATGTCACTCTTAAGATAGTTTCTCATCTATATATCAATACATAATCAATAATAAAAAAGGATTCTAGGTACGTACTTCTTGTCAAATAGTATGATTTGTCATTTCAGTAGTGACCTGACGTGAGCCCCACGATACTTTAACCATGTACATCGGGACGGAAGGTCATCAAGTATTAGAATATGTAGGTGACACGGAAAAATTATGTGTATTCATTTTGGATAAATCTTTATATCGATTTATTATTTCTTCATTATTATTATTATTTATTGTCATTGATGAATACCAAAGAAGACAAAATAAATAGTTTCTTGATGTACAAAAGTAAAGTAGGTTGATCAAGAGTCAAAAATATCACAACACTTTATCACTACGAGTTTATAAAACCCACCCTCTCCCCAACCCTTAGTCTGGTTAGAATATATATATAATTGATTTATGTTTCAAGTGGATTTAGTCAGGAAGACAAATAATTATCTCTCTTGAGTAAATATAGACAACCTCCCCCGTTTCATTACTTGATGGTGTACCATAAGATACAATGTAAGATACTGTATGAGGTATTTATTGGATTTTCATCTAATTTTCTTCGTTCTCGACATAGTAAGTCTTACCGAGGACTCTTTGAATGAAATAAATTGTACTTTCTTGGAGTGTATGGGGGTAGTCAAGTTAAGTCAAGTCAGTAAGTCAGAACAGGGTGAGAAACACTGAGGAACCTGACGTTGTACGGTCTGAAGGGACAGGTAGTGGTTGAGGGTCTCGAATGAGTTTGAGTACAGGTACCTTAGTCACTACGGTAGGTTGGTGGAGTAGGAGACAACAGGGGAAGACGGAAGTTAGAAAGGGTCGTAGTCCCAGAAAAGGTTACTCAGTCCAGAAGAGTAGTCCACCGGTCTCATAACCTCAAAGTCGAAGTCGTAGTCAGGAAGGTTACTTATAAGTCTTGACTAAAGGAAATCCTGAATGACTAAACTAGAGGAACGTCAGGTTCCCTGAGAGTTCTCAGAAGAGGTTGTGGTGGTAAGTTTTCGTAGTTAAGAAGCCGTGAGTCGAAAGAAATATCAGGGAAAGTGTAGGTATATACTGATGACCTTTTTATACTCTAAAATAAAACACAAATTAAAAAGGAAGAAAAAACACCTTTCCGAAGTAATCTACTTTTCTAAGTATTAAGAAATTATTTTATTCCCTGGAAAATCTGAAACTATTGGGGTTTTGATAATTCAGAATTTCTTGTGAAACTTTCATTTCTAAATGTTTCCCACTTTAAAACAGAAAGGACAATGTAAAACCTAAACGAAAATAAAAAATAATTTGATAATTTTTTACAATTAACATACAACACACAATCTAATATAGACGATTTAGTAATATTTACCTCTACCTTTTTACGGACATACTAAAATTACAGGGAAAAGATCAACATACGATAATATACTGAGATTAAAATCACACGAGATTACCAACTAGTGTTCAGTATCATAGTACAGTCAAAACTTTTGTCATTGAAGTTTGTAAAAAGATGTTCGAATCTTAAATTCACCTTTATCCCCTATTGTGATTGACCCCTAATGATTATCCTCTATTGATTGATTGGCCCCTATTGTGAACCTCACCAGTATCTTGGTCAACATGACTACCTTTAAACAGTTTACTAGGACGCTTGAGGTCAAGGAAATCTGTTTATACAAACTTCGGAACAAAAGAGTTCTTACCAATCTACTAATAAAGAAATCGAGAAACCATCTTCACACATCCAACATTCGGAAAATGTATTTTTATGATATGTTTAGACATCCACAGACAAGTTGTACTTTGGACCTTTTCAGAAAATACGGTTGACACATAGTACACGGTAAAGGAAAAATAAAACGTTTCTACGGAAATAGTAGTTTTGGGTCTTCTAGAAAAGTTTACGAAAATCTAACCTACTGTACACCTTAATTAAAGAACGATATATTTGATGGATAAAGACTCATTGTTTAACGGAATCTCGAATCACCGAATTTTCTCGTTTGTAAATAATAGAGTATCAAAGTCACTCAGTCCTTAAGTCTTCTTTGATTAGTCCCACAACGACTGTACCTCAGAGAGTATTCAACCTAAGTTTATTAGTCGGTCTAAATGTCAATTGACTTCCGAAATGACTCGGACCTCCCCGGGATCCTACCAAGTGAGTGTACCAACACCCGTTCTCCGGAGAGGTATCTCGACGAACTCACGGAAAAGATACACAGTCCACCGAAAAAAGTCTCTTTCACTAAGGTTTCTACCTTCATGTGACGAAAAAAATGTTGGATCAGAGCCTTCAGTGGGAGGGTAGTAAAATGTCATAGGAGATAGTGTAACCAGTCAGAGTTTAGTCACACTCTCCCCTGTCGTGTCCCGTACTTATCATCCGTAACCCAGACTAACCCTCGGTCGTATGATTCGTTACCAAAGATCCACTGGAAACAATCTATGAACTTCTATACTAAAAAAGAGAGTATATAACCCTGAAATTAAAATTTCTATCCAAAAATTGAGTAATAAATCACTCAAAATTGAAAACGGAACAAACGTACAAAAGAGGAATTTTATGACGTCTAGAAAAAAAAAGAGGGTAAATAACATATCTATGAAAACACAATGTCTGATAGAAAATTACACTTTACCAAAAGTTCGACTTGAACTCCCCAAAGACAAAAAATTATCAATCTTATTTAGATATTAATAATTCCACAATGTTCCATAAGAATCAGGGACGAAAAGTTGTTACATGTGTGTTTTTACTTATCCAATGAGTTTTGATAAATATCTACAAAAGGAGATTCTTATTTTTCCATAATAATAAGAATAAAGAGTTTAAATATCCTTCGTTATTATTACTATTATCATCATCAATTGAGAATTGTATTATTGTATTGTGAATTGTATTATCGTAAATAGTGAACGATAGTAACAAGTTTCATGAAACGTGTATATTTGTTAAAATTAGAAGTGTTTTGATAGTTGAACCATATTAATAATAGAAGTTAAAAGTTTACTACTTTTATTACCTCTCAGTCAGTAACTGTCGCGACCCTAAATTTGACACGCCAGACCGTGGTCTCGGGTAAGTAAGATAACTATCACAAGATAGAGACGAAGAAGACATGTCTACACTCACTGTGTACAACACACTGTAGAAGTACAAGGTCATAACTCCCGTCGGTCCGACTGAGTCTCAAACGGACAAATAAGTACAGAACGTACAAGTGAGACAGTACGTAAAAACGTACTTGGTACGAATAAACCGTTTATAAATAACTCAAAGATTTTATCTGGTTTATCTTATATCGTCACTTTTTTCTATAATCAGATATTACGGTACCTTAAACAAAATATTATTCCTTTTGTCTTAATTATTTATGAATTTATATCCGATATTACAGGTCTTCACTATGTATTAAAAAAAATTCGTACCTTCCTCCTTTTGTCTTTTATTTTGACAAATTTCATCTTAATAGTCCTGTCCGAAAAGACCTTTTCTCGAAAACTCGTTTATGGACCTACTTTATTCCTTTGTCTAATACGTTCGATACCATTAATAGTCAATTACACAGTATCTTTGTACCGTTTTTACGGTAATCCAAATTCAACGAAATATGTAAAGAATCCATTTGACGTAATCAATACGAGTAGAGTAGAAAATGTACAACATGCAAAAAACAGACTATACAAGTAATTCAAACGTTTACACTAACGCTTAAATAAAAAGAGGTAAATCAAGACATTAAAAGACTAAATAATCATACATACATACACACACAGGAACATGTACTTATACATACAGATATAGATATACATACATATTTATATATGTGTATACATACACATACAAAAATATTTTAATATCCGTGCACTAAACTCTAATAATATGAAACATCAACCTTTATAGGGTAAAATTGAGGATAATTTAAAGAAACAATTTTAAATAGAACTCTCTGGTCCAAGAAAAGTAATCACAAACATACCGTAAAGATTTTGAAAGTAATTTTTTTTTTTTGTTGAAAGTAAATAAAATTTTGACACAAGAATAAAAATAGACCATAGAAAATATTCGTAGTATATCAATAATAAAAAATTTAGATCAGACCGTTAGTAAAAGAAAATTAACCTCATGAATCAAGTATATGTAAATTACATTTGTAACTATATAGAACCAATTTCAGAAAATAGAAAGACAAACAATGTCCGGAATAGATAAGAAACATGGGAAAAAAGGAAGAATGAAAAAAAAAATAAATAAACAACAATACGGTCAACAGTATAATAAAATATCACCGATGAAATCTTTCCTGTCGTTGAAGTCTCAGATGAGTTTAAATATGAAACGAAAGTCAAGTCAGGTCAACGAGTCAGGACAGGTTAAGAAACGTTGGGGTACCTGACGTCGTGCGGTCCGAAGGGACAGGTAGTGGTTGAGGACCTAGAATGAATTTGAGTACAGATATCTCAGTCACTACGGTAGGTTGGTAGAGTAGGAGACAACAGGGGAAGAGGAAGACGGAAGTTAGAAAGGGTCGTAGTCCCAGAAAAGGTTACTCAGTCAAGAAACGTAGTCCACGGGTTTCATAACCTCAAAGTCGAAGTGGTAGTCAGGAAGGCTACTTATAAGTCCTGACTAAAGGAAATCCTAGCCGACCAAACTAGAGGAACGTCAGGTTCCCTGAGAGTTCTCAGAAGAGGTTGTGGTGTCAAATTTTCGTAGTTAAGAAGTCGTGAGACAAAAGAAATATCATGTTGAGAGTGTAGGTAAGTACTGATGACCTTTTTGGTATCGAAACTGATCTACCCGGAAACAACCGTTTCGTCACAGAGACGAAAAATTATGTGACAGATCTAAACAGTATTGAAAAGAAGGTTCCCCCGTTTGCAGAAAATTATAGTACCGACGTCAGTGGTAGACGTCACTAAAACCTCGGATTTTTATTTCAGACTGTGACAAAGATAACAAAGGGGTAGATAAACCGTACTTCACTACCCTGGTCTACGGTACTAGAATCAAAAGACTTACAACTCAAAATTCGGTTGAATTGGAGGTGAAAGTGAAAGTAGTTCTCCGAACAATCAAGAAGACGAAAGACGAAATGTCTAGTAAATTCTTAGAATGGTGTAAAATCGAGATGCATGGATGAATAATAGATGATAACGCCAAAACATACGTAAATAAAATTATGATGTACATAAAAATTTGACTTGTTTTGGAGTTATAATAACTACAAATGTAGTTATAACTTGATATATAAGTAAGTAGATGTAAATGAACACACACTCAGTAAGTTAACACAGGTTGAGAAACACTGGGGGTACCAGACAATCGGAGTCCGAGGAGACAGGTACCCTAAGAGGTCCCTTGTTATGACCTCACCCAAAGGTCCGTTCTTATGACCTCACCCAAAGGTTAAGGAAGAGGTCCCCTATAAGGACTGGGTCCCTAACTTGGGCCCAGAGGGCGTAACATCCGTCTGGTAAATGTTGACATGTATATGGATGGGTACATGGTAATACTGTCAGTGGAAAGAAAGGACCCTATAAGACAGACCCTAGTAACAGGTAAGGACTAAATAATAAAAAAATTATAGAAACAAAGGTAAAATTAAAACTTTATATAAAATCCCACTGTCAATAAAAGAAAGTTGTGAAATTTATACAACAGCAATCCGAAGGTAACCAAAAAAAAAAATTATTTAGTCGAACTTAAGGTAACAAAGATACTTTTATAACAGATGAGCCCGACGAAATTTTAAACATAAACTAAAAATAATCAAAGTGATTCTACACGATCGACACGACAAGAAACATAAATAGGAGGAACCCCGTACACCTTCAAAAGTTTATAAGATCAAATTATAGAAACTATTGTAAACCCTTAAAGAGTGGATCCCAGATGACTTTATAACAAACACGACGTAAAAAAAAAAGAAAATGGTTCGATGAACATATAAGTTGGGAATGTGAAACAGGGTATAGAAAAATAGAGAAAAAAATATAGGAAAAGGGATAGGGAAAATGATAAAAATATTTGCACAAGTTTGGTTTCTTACAAGTTTGATGGTGTGTTAACGTGAGTAGAGTGTGTGATCGTTTCATTACGAGTTTTAAGAGGTTCACTCTGAAGTTATCATACACTTAACTCTTGAAGGTCTATAAGTTTGACCTAAATCTTTTCCGTCTCCTTGGTATCTAGTTTAACGGGTGTAGACAACCTAGTGTCTTCTTCGTTCTCTCAAGGTCTTTTTGTAGATGAAGACCAAATAACTGATGTGGTTTTGGAAACTGACACACCTAGTGTTGTTTGACACCTTTTAAGAATCTGTACCCTCATGGTCTGGTGGAATGGAAAGAGGACTTTTTAGACATATGACCAGTTCTTCGTTGTCAACCTTGGTCTGCACCTTGTTGTCTGACCAAGGTTTAACCCTTTCCTGATACAGTTCTGACATAAAACAGTGGGACGAATAAATTAAAGATGTGTCTCATGTAGTACGTTTTAAGACTCGATCTACTTCGGGTTCGACCTTAGTTCTAACGGCTCTCTTTATAGTTATTTACGTCTATGTATCTACTGTGGTGGGAATACCGTCTTTCACTTCTTCTTGGTTTCTTGGAGAACGACTTTCACTTTCTCCTTTCACTTTTTCGACCGAATTTTGAGTTGTAAGTTTTTTTGATCCTAGTACCGTAGACTAGGATAGTGAAGTACCGTTTATCTATCCCGTTGTCACCGTTGTCACTCTCTGAAATAAAAGAACTCGAGATTTTAGTGACATCTACCACTGACGTCGGTACTTTAATTTTCTGCGAACGAGGAACCTTCTTTTTGATAATGTTTAGATCTGTCACATAATTTTTCGTCTCTGTAACGAAACGGTTGTTTCCAGGTAGATCAGTTTCGACACCAAAAAGGTCATCAGTACATACCTACACTCTCAACCTGACATTTCTTTTGACTCACGGCTTCTTAACTACGAAAACTTGACACCACAACCTTTTCTGAGAACTCTCAGAGAACCTGACGTTCCTCTAGTTTGGTCAGTTAGGATTTCCTTTAGTCAGGACTTATAAGTAGCTTTCCTGACTACCACTTCGACTTTGAGGATATGAAACCCGTGGACTACGTTTCTTGACTGAGATCCTTTCTAACTTCAGTCTTCCTCTTCCCCTACTGTCTCCGACTTTACCGACCTACCGTAGTGACTGAGTTACCTGTACTCAAACTCGTTTGAGGCCCTCAACCACTACCTGTCCCTCCGGACCGTAGGTGCCCCAACGTTTCTCAACCTGTGCTGAGTCGCTGACTTGACTTGAAACTAAACCTTAAAAAAACGAAAAAATAGAAGTGTAAGTAGAAAATATACAAGAATAACTGACATTAGGTTTAAGAGAAAAAAATTTAGTTGGATTTAATATACCACCCATTTATAACCAAACAGTACATTCTATTAAAAAAATATGACGAAGTAAGGTAAAAGATCAAAAACAACCCCTAAAAGTGTAGTCATAAGAATTACCAATAACCATATATAAAACAACAAAGACAAAGAAACATATTGTAGAAACTGAAACCATAATCAAATTATTTCCGGAGTAAGTCAACCAATCCTTAGTAAAGAAGGAGAAAGATCCTTCTAAAACACTTCCTAAACACAATTAAAAACAAATTTGTAAACCATCTTAAGTAACTATTTCGACCGATAACAACAAATCAGTGATTAAACACAGACTGAGAGAACGTAGGAGGATCTGACATCGGTGAGTCCAAGGAGACGGTCACAATAAAGGGTCCGTTCTTATGACATCAGTTAACAGTAAAGGAGGAGGTTTCCTAGAAGGACTCGATCCCTAGTTTGGATCCAGAGTACGTAACGTCCGTCTAAGAAATGGTAGACTCGGTGGCACTTCGGACTTCAACTGACCCAAACCCAAAGGAACGACACTCCTAAAAACTAATAACAAAGTCACAGATAAGTCTAAAAAACCCAAAAAAAACTCAGTCACAACCAACAAACACAGAAAGGTCCTGAAACAGGTAAAGTAGATCCAATACTTAGGAAAAAAAAGGGAGGTTTCAACCGAAATTATAGAGGAGAAAGCAAGGAATCAAATCATTAAATTTAGTATCGAGGAGAAAATGAACCAGTCAAACCTATTTCTAAATAGTCAAAATAACTACTAAAGGTTCTTAGTTGAAAATCACCAAATGACAAAAAGATAAGAGATAAAATAAATAAAGGAGACACCAGGAATAATAAAGGAAAGAAGACCAACTTCCCTAAATAAAACGAGAATAAAAAGATCAAAGAATTCCATCTTCTAATCCAATAACTAAACTCTAGTAAGACGAAAAGTCTATGTCTGTAAACACCAATATTTAAAGGGAGAAGTCGGACGAGTCGACGTAGGGTAATAAAAACAATATAATACCAAAATACAAGTAAGTAGAGTTACATAAAGATTAAAGGGAATACTACAGAAGAAACTGGGGAACCACCAAATCGTCCGATAACAAAGTAAAAGTATATAACCACTTAAAAGGTCTAAAAGAAGACAATAACTAAACATTAAAGTAAGGTACCACTGAGTTCTTATTAAACCTCACTAAAATCATATTAATAATTTAATTTATTAAACTATATTAATAACTTACGTTAAGAATAATAATAGGAAAAGTTGAGTAAAAAATTTTAAAACCAAGGAATGATATTAAAGATGTAGAAATGACTAAGAGGGATAATCACTCTACAACAAGAGTGGTTTAGTAGAAATCAAGAAACATCTACATACATTGAGAGGAAATTGGAAGCGAAGGATGAAAACGTTTCGAAATTCAAGTCTACCTCCACACTCTAATACAGAGTCCAGAAAAGATTAATACTCGTGTTGACACACGATACGAATCAGCGAGTAAGTACAGGCTGAGAAACACTGGGGTACCCGACATCGGGTGGTCCGAGGAGACAGGTAACTTAAGAGGTCCGTTCTTATGACCACACCTTACGGTACGGAGGGAGGTCCCCTAGAAGGACTGGGTCCTCAACCTGACCCCAGAGGACGTAACGTCCACCTAAGAAATGGTCCACTCGACGGTCCCTTCGTGTTGACATGTGTGTACGTATAGGAATACCGAAGGGTCCTTATATGACCTCTGAATGCGTCGGGTGACACCTGAAGAGTACCGGGTTGAAAATTTTTCTTTCAAAAATCTATCAACTTTATAATTTATCAACGGTGAGTCATACAGATCCGTCGATATATTATATACGGATCCCCTTTCCGACATACGTAACATGTTCGAGGTCCAGTCTAGTAAATTTCTTTTGGAGATACTCACTTACATAGGTCCTTCGACAGTCTGAGAAGTTTATCACTGTCAAATGGTTCTGTCACTAAACCCACTCAAGGTTTGGAAAAAACAAGGAAGACCACCGAAATCAGACGATTAAAAGTATTGATAATACTCCGATGTTATTTCGTTCCCTCTCCCTTATCTTTTATCTCGTTAAGTCATGTAAGGTTACGAATCAGATGAATGTACTCTAAAGTCAGTGAAAGAAATAAATTACGAGGAACGTAACAATGCTCGAGAACAAATTCAAAGTCTCAAGACTTTTTCAACTAAAAATACTAAAAACAGTCATAAGGATAACGAAAATACCTACTGATCAAAAAGACTCTAGAAACGATAAGAGACTTAACTTAAGGGTAAACATTAATAAAAATTACATTGAAAGATAAGTAAGGAGTGGGGCGGTTGTCGAAAAATAGGACGTCAAATGAGAAAGATATTTGAGTCAATTGGGATTACATAAAAATATTGACGTTATTTTTATTGAATTAACATATAGACTATAAATATATTATAACAATGTAGTTAACGTGGAGTCAAAAAATTTTTTCTTCGAAGTTATAAGACGTTTGTAAAATAGTGTAAATTTGTATACATTTGTCGTGTAAATCACCGGCAGACTCTAAGACATGGTACTAGTCTTTACACACTGATTTACGGATGACAAGTGAGTAAGAGTTTATAACTCACTTGTGGACAACATTCGGTCCTGAAACGAATCCGTAACACAGAAAATATTGTCATCATAACCATATGTCAAACAAAACGACTTATCAATACGATTAAAAATTACCATATAAACTCTTCAAGAATCTTAAATCGATAACGAAACTATAACGAACAGTGAAGTCACTAAAGTGTTAGTTACTTAAAAACCAATACAGGGTTAATCACAGAAACTGAAAAAATTTTGTTGATTGTGTTTTGATAGTTCACTAACGTATCTTTACGAGAAAATTAAAAAAACCGATATACCGACAATAACTTATTTAAATTCCAACAGTATAAATTACTTCGAACAGTATACTTATAGACTTTAAAAAGAAAGTAAGACCGGGAAGATTATAGAATCAAGTAATACTTTATCATCTGATAAAGTAAGACACAGACAACTCCTAATGACGTCACCGAATTTACTTTCCGCGAACAAAAAGAGTATATTACGTCACAACCTTTACCAATCGAGGAACCAGGTAGTCAAAGAGAAGAGAAGTAGTAGAGTCTTACAGAGGACATTGATGACCGTAGTACCGTCTTTCGTCCCCCTTTCCAACTATTTCAACTACATAATCGACGAAAATTAGTCTTCATCGGCAAAAACAGTCTTTGTAGTTTTCGGAAGGTTTTCAGGGGTTCTCTGTAGTAGAATACGGCAGTCTCGATAACATTCCGGTGGAGGTCGACTTGTCCGTCTAACCCTTTCGTAAATAAAGAAAAAGGTCAGACATATCAGAACGAGAGGTTATTTTTGTCTTACACTCGGTGTATACATTAATTTATAAAAATCATCGATTTTAGTTTCATTGTCTACTTTAAACAAAGTTATTATATAAATTACGTATATAGATACTACAGTAATAAAATTACACATTATTTATCTTTTCTAACTACTATATAGAATATATAAGAAATACAACACCATCTAGAAGTTTTAAAAATGTGACTTTCAAGTAGAGTTGACCTTGATCAACTACCGTTAGTCGGCGTACACCGATTGCCGGTGGAGTAAATAACATGCAGCAACAAACGAAAGAAACGAACAGGTAAATGTCACACAACTCACAAGTGTCACATTCACATATTCTTAGTCCTTTAATGAAACGAACTCTATAAGAGAATGGGAAAGGAGAGTGGGGTTTTGAGTCAAAAAGAACTAATTTCTTTCAGATAAAATGGAGTAAAACAAAACAACACCACCACCAGTACAGAATTTCTCTAAATCACGGAGGATTCGGTCACTATCTAAACTGTTTGGATCTATCATATAATTTTTCGTTTCTATTGTGAAACGACTGTTTTCAGACGTATAAGTTTCGATATCAAATAGGTCATCAGTACATATCTACACTTTCAACCTGGTATTTTTTCTGACTCGTGTCCACTTAACTACGAAAACTCGACACCACGACCTTTTCTGAGCTTGCCCCGGGAACCGGTCGTCCCTCTAGTTGGGTCAGTGAGGATTTCCTTTAGTTGATTTAGAGGATTTATAAATAACCGTCCTTACTACGATTTCCACTTCGAGGTTATGAAACCGGTGGACTACGTTTCTCGACTGAGTAACCCTTTCTGGGACTACCACCCTTCCTGACTCCCGTTTTCCTCTTCTCCCGTCGTCTCCTACTCAACCAATCTATCGTAGTGGCTGAGTTACCTGTACTTGAACTAGTTTGAGGGCCTCTACCATCTCCTATCCCTTCGGACCACACGACGTCAGGTACCTCAGCGTTTCTAAACCTGGGTTGAATCACTAACTTGTTGTTCGGTTGGTATATGTGTGACTATATATCTAACTAGTCAGTCAATCAAGTCAAATCAGTGAACCAGTGACTATTTATGTCTATAAAATTTTATCTTTTTTACAACTGGACAACTACCTTCTAACAGGAGATCTTCTGATCAGGTCAGTCTAAGTGACAGAATTGAGTTTGAGTTAGACACAGGGTGTATAGTGAGGGTAGGGTACGAGAGAAAGAGAGAGTTTTGAGTGTAATAAGTATGGAATTTACTATTAGGTAGAGAGAGAACCACTAAGAATACATATATATTAAATCTGACAAAATTTCACCATAAAATCTCCATAGAACAATACTAAATAATAACAATGAACAATAAATTATACGTTTAATAATGAGTGTCTACCCATTTGGAAAAAACTTCATGACGTGGATCAAACCCAACGACACTAGATACAACTTAAATGTCCGTAACCTCTCCTAAGTCTAAAAACATAAATCATAAACCTTTTCTCCCGGAACGTCTAGAAAATAATTATATTTACTAAAGGTTATTAACGATTTTTACCTGTATGGGTCTTTCTGTATAAACCGTATCTACTAGAGAACTAGAGAAAAGATTCGGTCAGAGACTTAAAAATTTTTATTGCCAAATAACTGGTTTATTTTTACAAAGGGTGTGTATTTTTAAACAAAGAACAAGGTATAAATAGAAGACTTTAAAAAATTTAATTTAAAACAGACGATCAAAACCAAAAATTCACAAAAGGTAATTTAATTAATTAATTAAAAATAAAAATTTGAAAGAAAAACCGACACGACCCAGAAGTAACAACGTGCACCCAAAAGAAATCAACGTCGTTCGATGAGAAGTAACACCAGGTACCCGAAGAGTAACGTCACTGAAGAGAACAACCCCTTGTGTCCGAGATCCACACCTGTGTCATCAACACTGTGTGCCTAAGATCCCGTGTACCCGAAGTCATCAACACTTCGTATCCAAATTAAAGGGGCCTTGTGTACCGTAGGAAGGTCTGGTCCCTATCTTGGATACCGAGGACGTAACCGTCCACCTAAGAGTTGGTGACCTGGTGGTCTCTTCAGGGCGAACACACCAAAACTATCCTATATCTTCTCTACCCTATAAATTTACCATCAGTATCCTGATTTTATCTAAAAATTAACAATAACACTATCGAAGATTTAAGTTCTATTACAACCCCTTAAATTTTTCTAAAAAACTGATATCATATAACCACATCTAAAGAAATGGGTTTATTTTTTATCTCAGTGGTAGTCTGTATGAGTGTATACAATTAATAATGAGATCATTTCGACTATTTCAAAAAGTTTACTGTCAGAATATTCCGTATCATTCGTCCTGAGACCTTCTACCACTTCCTGTCCCCTCGTACCACGCGAGGTCAAGTACCCCAGTGTTCCTTAACCTGTACTGAATCGTTTTGTTGTTGTTCGACCTTACCGGAGAAATGAATAATGACCTTTTATGTTTAATAGATTTTAAGTATTTTACCAGAAACGAATTATACTTAAATGAAGAAGTAAACTTTACAATATTCTTTCCTTATATTATAGTCATTAAAAATATTATTATATAAATTAGATAATTTGTCATAATGTTAATGAAATCTTAACGTATATTCCTTACAGAACGAAGGAACCTTTCATAGGTCAAATCTTTTCTAAAGACAAACTTGTCATTTTACGGAAGAACACTTCATCTTAAATAAGTATAATCACTTTACTTTTTTTTATATAACAACACAAAACGACATTTCGTGTAAAACTCACTAGTAAAAAAATTAATATCGTATTTTAAATTGAAAGTATTAATCAGGTTTAATAACATTATTAGACTTTATTCTTCCCGTTACGGTTTCTTATCGGTACGGTTTCTTATAAGTTTAATGGCGTGTTAACGTCACTAAAGTGTACGATCGTTTCATTACGAGTTTTAGGAGGTTCGATCTGAAGTCCTCATGTACTTGATTCTTGAAGGTCTACACGTTCGACCTAAATCTTTTCCGTCTCCTCGTTCTATGGTTTAAAATTTGTAGGCAACCTAGTATGTTTTTCGTTCTCTTAAGGTCTTTTCGTAGATGAAAACGAAGTAACTGATGCCGTTTCGGAAACTGACAAACCTAATGTCGTTTGACACCTTTTAAGAATTTCTGTGCCCTTATGGTCTGGTGGAATGGACAGACGACTCTTTGGACATACGTCTAGTTCTTTGTTGTCAATCTTGGAGTGTACCTTGTCACCTGACCAAGGTTTAACCCTTTCTTCATGTAGTTCCGACATATAACAGTGAGACGAATAAATTGAATATACGTCTCATGTAGCACGTTTTACGACCCTACCTACTTCGTGTTTGATCTTAGTTCTAACGGTCCTCTTTATAGTCATTGGAGTCTATACTTCTACTATGGTAGGAATACTGTCTTTCGTTTCTCCTTGATTTCTTGGAGAACTACTTCTACTTTCTCCTCTCACTCCTTCGACCGAATTTTGAGTTGTAAGTTTTTTGATTCTGGTACGGAAGATCAGTGTAGTGAAATACCGTTTATCCTCTCTTTTTCACTTTCGTCATTGTCTGAAATAAAAAAACCCGAGGTTTTAGTGATACCTACCACTGACGTCGGAACTTTAATTTTCTATGAACGAGGAACCTTCTTTTCGATTCTGTTTGGATCTGTCACACAATTTTTCGTCTCTGTAGTGAAACGAGTGTTTCCAGACATATCAGTTTCGACACCAAAAAGGTCCTCAGTACATATCTACACTCTCAACCTGGTATTTCTTTCGACTCACGGTTTCTTAACTACGAAAATTTGACACCACAACCTTTTCTGAGAACTCTCAGGGAAGTGATATTCCTCTAGTTTCCTACCTTTAGATAGGACTTATAATTAACCTTCCTGACTACGACGGACTTCGAGGTTAAGAAACCGGTGGACTATACTTCTCGGTTAAACGACCTTTTCTGGGATTACGACCCTTTCTAACTTTCGTCCTCGTCTTCCCCTACTGTCTCCGACTCTACCAACCTACCGCAGTGTCTGAGTCATTTGTACTCAAAGTCGTTCGAGACCCTCTACCACTTCCTGTCCCTCCGGACCACACGACGTCAAGTTCCTCAGTGTCTCTCTGTGTTGACACGTTGACTTGTTGTCGTTGTGACATTCACCCTTCGTTCTTGAAGACTTTCATTAATTAAAAAAAAAGGAAATAAAAAAAGAAAATTTTTTTATAAATAAAAAATTAACTTCCTATTAACGAAATGTCTTAAAAAAAAACAGTCTTATTTAGTCGGTAGCCATATGTATCTAGGGGAGGGAGAACTTGAAGGAAGGGTAGAGGAAAGGGTAGGGTGGAGAGATCTAACTATATCTCGGGGACAAACTCAAAGGACTCTGTATATAGTTAAAGGAAAATCGATAGATAAAACGTATACCGTTGCATTCAAAGGTACTCTTTCATTGATTTTAAAACTTGTCAAGGAAAAGGTACATTAATTCACGATGAATTCTATATATTCCTAGAAGGGACCCAGTCCTTCTAGGGGATCTCTTCCTTTACCGTTGGGTGAAGTGATAAGAACGGACCTTTTAGGGTACCTACCTTCTCGAACAACCCGATGTCAAGTAAACAAACGTTCTACAACTTGTACTGAATTACTGAAATGAAAGTGAAATTCTATATATTAGAAGGATATAAAGAGTAATTCTCAATTTGTCTTTTCACGGTAATTATAAGGTGTCACACTGTTTTATTGGAAACGTCATTGGACAATAGAGAAAACAAGGAATTAGTATCAAGATGTTGAAATCATGTAAAACTAAGACAATGATAATCGGTGTCTAAGAGTTAATGGTACCCTTACTTCAGCGATTACTACTCCACGATTTAAAACATAAGTTTATAAACTAAACACTCATTGTAAGAAACTCCTATAACCAAAGGTCAAGACTTTATGGAAACACAAATAAGTCACAGAGGTATAACGGACGGACCCAATAGAATTCTCTTCTCAAATCATAAAAAGACGAATGACATAGTACTCTTAAGATGAAATGAGTGAATTTTTAATCATTTCCGGAAATACCCATAAAATTTAGTTCAACATAATAAACCAAAAATTGTCATAACTTTTTACCGATAACAAAAAGTCAACCAACGTCATAAGACCTGACCGTATCTAATACATTAAATAAAGTCATATAAATGATTTTCACTTCCACAATTAGTGAGTCAGTACAGGTTGAGAAACACTGGGGTACCTGACATCGGGTGGTCCGAAGAGACAGGCACCTTAACAGGTCCGTTCTTACTACCTCACCCATCGGAAGAGGGAAGAGGTCCCCTAGAAGGGTTGGGTCCCTAACTTGGGTCCAGAGGACGTAACGTCCGTCTAAGAAATGGTAGACTCGGTTCGTCGGACGATCATATAAATGATCCTACTGTATTTATTAGAAAAGAAACTTTAGAGACCTACTTTCCAGAAATCTTAACCTACATGGATGTCAATATTGAACATTATCATATTATGTCAATGTTCTTATTGAGTAATCACCGGAAAGACAGTCACAAATGTCTACACATTTAATATACGGTTAAAACAAGTTCATAAAGTACTTCTCGAAGATACATATTCTGTGTTACTATCTACGATCCCATTTTACTACTTATTCTATCTATAAAGTAGGTCTGAATCCCTTAGTTCCTTCAAAAAAAGAAGGTCCTTTATAGAAGTAACTCTAACTATAAATTTACATCATACTTCATCGACCCACTTCACGACCTTATTTTTCATATGATCTTTCTTTATTATAAAAATCTTTACTATTTATACTTGTTAATTTTGTAATTACTTGTATAATTTCTCATCTAACCTGTAACAACTTCTTTTTTAAATACATGTCCTTTTATTAAGAACTCTTTAATAGGTCTTACAGTTTTCTATCGTTTATACTTTCTTTCAAACTCTTATTAACTCCTATCTTACTCCAGGTTCCTACTTTTCCTATCTCTCTTAACTCCTTTCCGTCATAAACTTCTTTAAGACTGACTATTATACTTAACTCCTTTTGTATTTAACCATACCTATCATCCATTTTCATTGAAGAGAAGAGAACGGACGAGGAAGGGAGTAGGAGTCCTTTGGGGGTCTCTTAATATCTCATTTACCACCTTCTTGGAGCAGGCATTTACGGTGACACCGTGATTGACGGGGTGATAGGACACAAAATATTCCAATTTTTTAAAAACCACCGGTATTTGTTGTGTCAGTACGAGTCTATCTACTTTACGCATTAGTTAAACTCTGGTAGAATTAACGATTAAACAATGAAAAAAAAAATGACGTATATGGTATTCAAAATACTTCAGGAGATTCTTAAAAGATAATCGTGTAGTAATGTAGTCAAGTGATAGAGGGTTTACATTAACAAAGTCACTGTAAATCTAGACAAAACTTTGATAAAGTCTATAAACTAAATAATAAAATATGTATTCGATTTTTATGAATCTTTTATGGTGTCTTTGGTAAACTAAGACAAAGTCTAATCTTTAGAAAGACATGTCAAAAAAAAAAAAAAAAGGGTTTTCATAGGTTTTCTATATACGGAAGTTTCGTTCCATCGTGTAATCTTTAACCACACTTCTGTCTCGTTTCCCGATTGTTGTAACCCATGTATTTGATCTCAGTCTTAACTTTAATCGTGTATTTTATGGGACTGAACCTTTACCAACACTAGAAATAAAAGTACAAGATCGGTAACGAATAAAGGAGATTCACAGGTCAGAAATGATTTCGTGTCATAATGTACACATACTTCATATTCTTTATAAATAAAGACTCAAGTACTTTCAATACGACCAGGTATTAAGGAATAGACTTCTTTCCAAATTCTGGTTCATTCAAAATCTATGGTTAAAAACACACAAAACTTTTCCAATATCCCATGAAATAAATACATTATTGGGGTCCTCCCAAGTATCGGGTCGTCCAGACCGAAACCAATTGTCCAAAGGGGACTCGTCTCTGACAGAATTCTTTTTGTCTTACAAAACCACATAAAGTCTTAACAAGGAATAGGAGAGAGGAACGACCTTTGGTCTCCCCTAAAAAGATCCTATAAAAGATACCCTTGAACTAACTCGAGAACCTCCATTTGGAGTGTCATAACACCCCTGGGGGAATTTTGACCTAGGGAACCCGTAAAAAATTGAAAGTGTTCAAAAATTCACTCGAAGATCGTTAAGTAGTTAATGTCAAGTCCAAAATTAAGGGGTCGTGATTAAGGATTCGTCAAAGACGAGAACTCAGAGACGAGATCCTTTGGTACTAATGGACAAAAACGAACACCCAGAGAGGTCCTAACCAGGACTGTAGGAGGATTCTACCCCTTCTTCGTCCATATACCTGATATATGAACTCTTTAAACAGTAGTCTCTTTCCTCTTAAATCTACCAAAGTTTCGAAAATTGGACCCCTGGACTGTTCATATTTTATAAAGGATATTCATATCTTAGATTTATTGAGACTTCTGGTCCCTTTTTGACTTCTGTGGGTCAAAATACTTTCATGTGGTCCAAAAAATATGTCCGTCTTAAAGGAGTCCCTTATCCATTCCATTGTTCTTTGACCCTTTCGACCCTTCTGGGAGAGGTTATAAACTTCATTCTTCTTCAAATGACATCCGCACATTACTAGGTAAGAAACTATCTCTTTACTACCCTATCTACACACAAAAAACTTTGGATCTACCGAGAGAAGACAAAGACACTCCGAGGTTGTGGGAGCATTGAAAGAGGAAGTGACTTTACACACTCTACAAGATCCGAGACTCCCGTCTATGGAGACACAACCCTGACTCTTACTTTTCAGGGTTGACTCTTACTTTTCAAGTCGACGGAGTCGGTAAGTAGTGAACACTCTCTTAGATCCAATCTGACGAAGGATTAGATGAGAACTAGTTACATAAACAACTGAGACCCGAATCTCTGAATCTCTGTCCCCTCTTAGTAAAATTCTCCGATACAAAAGAAAGGAGACGAGACTAAAGAGTTAGTCAAGAAAGGATGACGAAAGAGAGAAGGACATTAAACAGTTCAAAGATCAGACGACTACCTTGGAATGGAACCAAAAGTCACAATAATAGTACAGTAAGAATTTTCATGTATGTACAATAAATAATCCACACATCCCACCTCCACCTCCTTATACATAACGGTGAATTCTCACTATTACTCTATTTTCCATCCGTCCACGTGTATAATAACTTAGTTTGTACTACTGATTTAATTTTTGGGACGTTAATCCTGATCATCGGGTGTATTCTATCACAAAAATAATTGTATTTATTCTTGACTAATATTAGAAACGAAAGGTATCAATGATAACTTTTATATTTAAATTAGTCTACAGACTTTAGAAATGTATTTTCGACACTGAGGGTCGAATAACCAACTCGGGTAGAACTTGACATTCGAAAACTCACACACTTTTACCCATTAAATATCGATATATCCTTTCCGTCCTCTTTCTAATCTAAGATCCTCATTATCTGAGTTCTGAGATCCCACTAGATTGTACTCTAACTGAGTAAAATCTTGACTCTTTATCGAAAAATAGAGGTTTCAAAATCTGAATAAATTGTAGACTGTAAAATCTGAGGTTCATAATAATAGATTTAAAGTCATAGATTTCCAGGGCAATAAAGTGTACAGGAATACAAAGTAAAAAAAAGAAAATCCAGAGAAAATAAGTCTTGGAACATAAAACACATCTTTCTCAAATGGCCCACGGACTGAAGCCACAGACCCTTTCTCCTTCGTTTATATTATTGCCGTCGTGTCTCGATGTAAGCTCCATTAAACGACTGAAGACTCACAAAACGAAAGATAAAAATTAAACTTACACACCTTACACTTATTTCTAGTTTCTTGATCCAACCTTGAGACCAAAGACACATCAAAAGTAGAGAGAAAAGAAGATTTATAATTATATTAAGTTCACTTTAAGTGAATTTTAATTTCCTTCTCAGAGGAGAGTCATGGGTAATTGTCTACGTCCTTTTCTCGTATACTCACAGAAACGGTCGAAGTGTTGCACAGTCCTGTACGTATAGTCATAAGTCAGATTCTGGACTGGAAAGACAAGTTGGTTCAGTAAAAGAAAAAGGAGAGAATTTAATGTGACAAACTTTCCAGTTCATGTAATTTTAACGGTTTGTCGTCAACATTTACGTAGCGTAGATTTTAAGGAAAAACGCAATATCTCGACTAAAAATAGGGTTGTTCTCTATGAGTGTGGGAAATACAAAACAAATTGATTTTTCATATCGAGTCAATCAGGATAGGTAAAGTGTGATTTTCAAATTATTAGATTTCCAATAGTCGATATCCAGTCAAATCTAGTAGCTCTGAATTTACTTCATCACTTTGTCAAATCCTTTGTCACCAATTCTCCTCAGAAGTCGACTTATGAAAAAACTTATCTTCCTGATTAGTGTGTGTTTTTCTAATTCAACTATATTCTATAAGTCTTTTGATTTTAGACGAGGTCTAATGAACGGTATATTACAGAGACGGAGTCAAAAGGAGTAAATATTTTACTTCTACTATTACGAAAGATGAAATACTTCAACATTACTAACTCAACTATAAATATTTCGTAAACTTGTTACGTATTCATTTGTAACTTTACTTTCGTGTGAGTGTAAATTCTTATAAAATTATTGTTTCTAACTTTATTTTTCCTAAAAAGTAAATTGAGACCAGTTGAGTGTATTTTTGAAATATATTCAAAATACTAAGTATACTCCGTACAAATATGTCTCATCTTATCATCGTTACCCATTCCTTCTGTTATTTCCTCTCTTTATTAAGTCTGTAATTTAAGTCCGTTTATGATTTATATCGTTCTTTTATAATATAAAGTCGACATTCAACAGTCGTAAAGTTTAATCGTCAGTTTAAGTTCTGTTTCAAATACTAACCTTTTGCACTAAAAAAATTTAAATGGAAAAGTTATCAATAAATAGTCCAGGGAAAGACGAACAATTATTGATAAATTATATACGGTCACACCAGGGTGACTGTAAAAACCACATTTTATAAATCTCATCCTAAAAAAGACAAATATTTTCAACAATTTGAGTCTTTCTGAGAACCCATTTTCAATGGTAAGTAGAATCTTTCACTCCCACAACCGTTCAGGGAACCGTCCGATGACAGGTACCCTAGTGTTTTCTCAGTCTGTCCTGATTGATTTGCTGTTGTCACTTTTTTCTCTGAGGTTGAACAAGAGGACATTGACTCCACGGTCAGAAATTTAACTTAGTAATTCCTAAAATGAAGTTCAGAACCTTTTAGTAATTTACTATAAGAAACGATGGAAAACGTACGTTTTGATTGGAACTAACATCGTCCGGTTAAAATAAGTTTACCTACCCTTTACTTCAAACGATAAATCGAAACCTACCACGTAAAATATATAAATTGTAAGTAGAAGATTAAAAGGTACCATATTACGACATTTATTGAATTTAAAGAGATAGGTGTTACGAAGAATCGAGTCTATGAGTGTCCGGACAAAGTCTAGACAGCGGAGACGACTGTGTCACAGATCAAACTTTGACGTCCTCTGGACTCGGGACACCGAGAGTACCTACATCACAACCGTCACCACCACCCTCCGGTCATAGAAAGGCACGAATACGGGCCTTCAGTTTATATCTCGTCGATGACCAGTCCCTACTTTAGGGTTAAGAATTAGACAACGACATTCTGGAGGGTCTTAATAGACTAGGATCAATTAATAGACTAGGATCACGGAGCAACCCAGACTAGGTTCCTGACGAATTACACTATAGGAACAACATAAGAATTCAATAAGAGTATTAAAAATTTTCGGACTTTATAATATATCATTAAGAACGATTTTCATGAGTATAACGGGAAACGGAAGATTGAAAGAAACGGTTAGAGACAGAGACATGACACGTCAAGAGGAATCGTCCCGAGCCTCGTGTCAGACAACGAAACTGCTAGTGATCCCAGAACACGAGTGACTGAACCATTTATAGGGAAAGGAGGAAACGGTGTGTGTCACGTGCAGGGAAGATTTGACGTACAACCAGTTTTTACTAATGACGGGCATCCAGGGATTTTGGGTATGTGTATCATAAGATTCCTATCTCCGAAGGGGAAGTCGTAGGTACGAGTCACCAAGAGATCATTAAAATTTGGGACCGTGATGTCAATGTCCCATTCAAAGTAAATCAGGTCCGTCCTTCGTAATGACGGAAAAATGTCCTCCTTTGATTTCAAATCTTCTGAAACACTAAAAAAAGGGGAGGTAAGGAATTCACTATGTTTAGTTTTCTATTACCTCGGTCTTGACTTAAGGTCCACCAACCGAACTTTTAGGTTTCAGTAAAGACGACATAGTACAACATTAAATTACAGAATTTTTCAAAAGGATTTCAAACTTTCTTGTCGTTCCATATGGTAAAACCACTGTAAAACGATTCACAGTTCCTATAGAAACGAATCGTTAGTCATTTCGAGCTAAATCGGATTACGGAAACAGTAAGGGAAGGATTAGACGGGAAAAGTCGGGGTCCAAACGGACATAGACAAAATCAGGTTTAAGAACTTAATAAATCGTAAAGAATCTATTCGAAGTCTTGAAAAAAGATTTTTCACTAGAGTAATGTAAATTGGTAAAATTGGGTAAGAACGTCGTAGGAGTAGGAAAAGTCCTAAACCATTTTCTTAGGTAACGAGATTCGAGTCACATTGACTTACAAAGGACTCGTTGGCAAGGGACGAGAGGACTGAAAAGACAACTAGACTGAAAAGGAACTTGTTATATGAGGGAGTCAAAGAGGATCCCACAGATCTTGATAACGTTTATTAAGAGGAAAAAAGAAGACAAATAAGAGATTCAGAATATTATTTAAAGGAATGTAAAGTTTGAGAATATAATTATAATAAACTAAATTAACGTAAAAGGAAGTACATAATCAATGGATAACTAATATTGTGTTTAAGAAAAAACTTCTACAATTTAGAAAATAACTAATATGGACTATTACCTACTATGTACTCGAAGTAAGGGTGGATATTGAAATAAACCATAGTATTAAGTTAAAACTATATAACGTATCCTACACGGTTGTCAGTAATTATTGGTTTTTTTGAGGTACTGAAACGTACCCACTGATAAAATTGCCGCTTGAGGTCCAGTGTTGTGTCATTGACAGTCAAGTTGATGTTGTTCCGAGCTTCTGTTTTCGAAGAGGTGGTTTCGTCCAACATTTATTTAAAACTCACCTTGGACCGTAGTGGGACTTTCTTAAGATTGAAATGTGACAACCCTATATCAAATGGTTTTACCGAAGTCTCATCTAATTGAAATGTATCGTGTAAAATTTTTTTTCGTACATAGTCGTAGTACTAATCTGATAATGTAAATCGTTAGTTGTCGTACTGACGTTTTTTTTTTTTTTGGATGTAATTTTGAGAAATAATCTTATGAAATGTGAAAGGTATTTTGTCTTTGATTTTATTGGACAATGTGTTAATTAGTGTTTATGTCAGGAGTTCCAAAAACGAGTATATGTGCTCATAACAGATTTTGTACAGAAGAAACATCGTCGATCCGGGACGGTGGTGACACGAACCGACTCAAGTGTTTAGACAACATTGGATAGTGAAGAGACCGAGAGGAGAGGACGATTTAAGACAAAGGACCGTCATTAATTTTAGAAGAGGCTGACAGTGTCCATGACGACGATGACTTTGGTGGTATCGGTGAACCAAAGGACCAAACCGTTTCATGACCGGAGGTGGTGGCATCCTCGGTCTTGAAGACGGAGGTTTCAAAGGAGGAAAGTACCCAGGTTTTAAACTTCTAACTAATAATATTAACGGTTTTAGTAACATCGAAGACGGTAGAGGTCTTAACGAAGGTAGTAATGGTTTAGTCAATATCGCTAGGGGTGACGGTGGTTATGGGTGGTGGTGGTACCGACGGTAGTTTCAAAGGTCTGGTGAAACTGGAGAAACCAACCTACTTCATGATCGGTAGAGAACGAATCCGTTCGGAACTATCCCGAAAAGAATGAAGTGTCAACACCGGTAAGTGTCACACCATAAAGACTTACTGTCACAACAGATACCTTAGTACCAGTAGTTCCCAATGTTTTCGTTTCGGAGAGAAAGACGGTGACGGAGCCAGTCAGTACTAAAGTCAGTGAAGTCAAAAGGGGATGATAACATTTATTAAAGAGTCCACCACAAGAAGTCACAGAAATTACGGTGGTTGTTTTTAGAAAAAGTGCCAATTCACGTGTGGCGGAGAAACTCTTAGAAGAGAACTCTGCCCGAGAATCCAAGATGTTGAGAAGGTAGGCGGAACACACCGGAACGTAAGTACCGAAACAGGTGGAGGAGATGTCTCCGGACACACTGTTTGGGCGTCGGAGATCTCGTGAACCACAAACCTAAGGAATAATGGCGTGTCAGACACTCACAAAGCGTAACGAGTCTTACCGAGGAATCTGAGAGTAGTAAACAAAGTTTCGAGTCAGGAGACTACTTCTCGAAGGCGTCGACAAGTCCGAGAAACCCTCTGAAACTCAATCTGTACCACCGTCACCTCCCCCTTCTGAAGTTGCTACGAGTGAGTCACCGTAGGTATCCGTCTTTCATATTGTGATTAAGAATTAGGGGTCTCAATGTATAGGTCCACCAGAAAAATCGACAAGATGTAATTTAAGTCATAAAATTAAATTTTTAAAAG
Organism: Capra ibex; assembly: GCA_006410555.1. Classification (NCBI taxonomy): domain Eukaryota; kingdom Metazoa; phylum Chordata; class Mammalia; order Artiodactyla; family Bovidae; genus Capra; species Capra ibex. The sequence continues at coordinate 1,890,640 of SJYO01013849.1, read as the reverse complement.
GGAAGGAGTAAATTCATTCCCACAAAGATGAGGAACCCCGATGGAAATTTGTGAAATTCGGTTTTGACAAAACCTCTTCTCTTACTCGACGCGAATCAGTGAGTCAGTACAGACTGAGAAACGCTGGTGCACCTGACATCGGGAGGACCGAGGAGACAGGTACCCTAAGAGGTCCGTTCTTATGACCTCAACCAACGATACGGGAGGAGGGCCCCTAGAAGGATTCGGTCACTAGTTTGGGTCCAGAGGGAGTAACGTCCGGTCAAGAAATGACAGACTCGGTGGTGCCTTCGGGTACATGTGATCGCACCCATCGAATAGGGAAGAGGTCCCCCAGAGGGACTGGGTCCTTAGTTTGCCCCCAGAGGACGTAATGTCCACCTCTTCTCTACTCAGGAGATATTTTATACTTACCTTAGAGTTTGGATTGAAATTTAAAAAACCGATAACCTTTCGTTTTTCCTTTCAACATTGTTGAATCATTACATCTATATATTGGTTGGCACTTGTAAGTGACCTTCCTGACTACGACTTCGACTTCGAGGCCAAGAAACCGGTGGACTACACTTATCGGTCGAACAACCATTTCTGGGACTACGACCCTTTCTAACTCCCGTCCTCCTCTTCCCCTACTGTCTCCTACTCTACCAACCTACCGTAGTGGCTGAGTTACCTGTACTAAACTCGTTTGAGACCCTTTATGACTTCTTGTCCCTTTTGGACCGTATGACATCAGGTACTCCAACGTTTCAGTCTGTACTGAATCGTCGATTTGGTGCTAAATCGTCGACTTGGTGTTGTTGTTACGGGTTTACCTTTCTAATAATATGTATGCACTTTCACTCTCAACGAGTCAGTACAGACTGAGGATCGTTGGGTACCTGATATGTCAGGTATCTTAAGAGGTCCAGTCTTATGATCTCATCTATCGGTAAGGAAAGAGGTCCCCTAGAAGGGTTGGGTCCCAAGTTTGGACCCAAAGGGTGAAACGTCCGACTAAGAAATGGTCGACTCGGTGTTCCCTTCGGGTCCTTATGGCACCACCCATCGGATAGGAAAGAGGTCTCTTAGAAAGGGTTGGGTCTTTAGCTTGACCTCAGAGGACGTAACGTTCACCTAAGAAATGGTTGACTCGATAGTCCCTTCGGGTATTGTCTATATATAGGTATTCCTTTCTAATAACCCCAAAACAACCCCCCTTATATTAAAATACAAGATAAGAGGTCCGAAAAGGTTAGTTCTTCCGATAGTGATTTTATTCATTGGTAGTATCGTGGTGAAACGAGTCAAATTCTATGAAAATCACTGGCAAAATAAAGTATATCATGAACAATAAATTTCATTGATGAATAAGAAGAATTCAGTAAAGACTACAAGATCAGTAACTCGATATTATGTCCGTCAATAGGTAGGTAAGACGAAGTAAAATACATAAAAAGGACATGACTTGTTAAGTACTTGTAGGTAATTTTGGCATCATGACATTCCAGAAAAAAAAATCCTTCATACTAACCCGTGGAGTCCCTCAATTTCGTATTACAATTACTTATACTCTAACACTTAAATTAAAGGTACGAACGGTCAATTAAAAAACCTAAGGTACGACCCAAAATTTAGTGGATCAGGTTTGGGTAATAGAAAAGATCTCTTCGAAAGTAAATACGTTATTTAGTGAAATAATTTTTGACAGAGGGTCCATTTGTGAAATAAAATCAAGGACATTCATTTACATTCCATTGTGGAAATTTCTTGGTTTAACTACTTACGAGACAACCATTATCAGTGCATTTATAGAACGACAACGGTTTCTAAATTTATTGGTCAGTTATTATTTAATTGTATAAACACTCAAAGTCAATTCAGGTTAATAAGTTGGTTAACGTAACCATTTCTTTTAACTTTACCATTCTTGAGCTGGAAATGATATTAGGTCTATGTTACAAAGAAAGAAAACATCACGAAATAAATCTCCTGTCAAACGGTTAAGTAGGGAATCGACAGAAAGACGTGGTAAAAATTTGAATCTTGAAACACGTGACCCCAGATTGCCTCTTGAGGGACCCGTAACTCTTGTGTAGGAATTCATTATTTTAGTTAACCGTCGCTTACAAAAACGTACGTAACAGTCTCATATACTAAGGATACCGAGAAGATTGGGAATCCAAGATTCTTAAATCTTAAGAATACGTCCACGACAAACCAAAGGTAAACCTGATAAGTTCCGATCCATACTAACACGACCCACGTACACGTCAATCTTTGGACGGAATCCAAGAAAAGAACGATGGATGACAAAGTTCATTTCGTAGGGTTTGAATCTTCGTATTTTGTCGTTTTGTCGTTAGAAAATGATAACAATTGAGAGTACCAATTCTCGTAACTGATCCGATTGATCTCACCAAGTATGAATCCCAGAGTACAAATGGTAGTCAACACCGACCCCGATCTTAGTTGAAACTTCTGAAGGAGTGAACCCATAGTCTCACAACTGACCCTGAAGTCGTCCTTCTGAATATACTTCAAAAAGGTATATCTAAGACGTGTAACACCATCGATCCAAGGTTCCAAGTCACAGGGTTTTGGGTGTCCGGTCCACCTTCGATATAGAAAAATACTGGATCGGAGCCTTTAGTACGTCGTATTGAAAGTGATGTAGGGTAGACAATCTAAGTCATTCTATTCACTCCCCTTAATCTGAGGTGGAAAACTATTTTCCGTCTCTAAACCGTCTGTATAAAATTTGATCGTGTATGAGAAGTAAACCTGAAACAAGGAGGTCCAACATCCGGAGCAGTAAAGAGATTTCACTGAAACCGATACTTTTCTCTGGTACGGGGAAGAGATTTCTTATGACCGCTCATGGTGCACCTAACAAAACTTTAAACAAATTGGGCACCTTCACACTCCATGAAGAAGTAACTTTCACTTTACGACCTAACGTCTAAACTCAGTCATCACACACGTACGATTCAACGAGGTCAGAACAGACTGAGAAACACTGGGAAACCCGACATCGGGAGGTCCGAAGAGACAGGTACCCAAAGAAATCCGTTTTTTACGACCTCACCCAACGGTACGAGAGGAGGGTCCCTATAAGGTCTGGGTCCCTAGTTTGGGTGTAGAGAATGTAGAGGAGGTAACCGTCCACTCAAGAAGTAGTGATCCCAGTGGACCCTTCGTTATGGTCTAATGACCGAATCAACAAGAACTCTTGGTCCCATTGTACCAGACGTATATAACATCATTCCTTTTCTCAAAAGTGGTTTCTCTTTCATTCCTACGTAAACTTTCAGTGAATGTAAGTTAGAAAGTCTTGAATTTTCAAAGGAGTGAAAATTTCATCTCCCCTAATGTTTTCTTTACGTTCTGAACATGTAGTTTTTGTTATTTTATAACAACTTTTTTGAATTTCTTCTGTACTTTCTTACCTTTCTATAGGACACAAGTCACACACGAGTCAGTGTAGACTGAGAAACGGTAGGGTGCCTGATATCGTGATATGGTGGTCCGAGGAGACAGGCACCTTAAAAGGTCCGTTCTTATAACTTCACCCAACGTAAAGGATGAGATCCCCACAAGTCACATAAGGTAGAGTTTTTAGACAGGAAAAAAAAAAAAAAAAGATCTTTAACTGTTTGATTAGGATTTTACACGTACCTTTACGTTCCCTGAGTCTTATCGGTTTTGTTGGGAACTATTTCTTGTTTCAACCTCCTAAGTGTGAAACGTTGAAGTTTTAAATGATGTCATTACTCGAATGATGTTACTCGAATGTCATTAGACGACGTCATTAATTTATCACACCATGTTCATATTGTTCTCTATGTCTATAATCACGTCATCTTAACGACTAGATCTTTCTTTGGGTATTTACATACCAGTCAACTAATCTGTTTCAACGTTCCTATTAACTATCTATTCCTATATCAGAAAAATGGTTTACCACGACCCTGTTGATCTATGTTTTCTTACTTAAACCCAGGGATGAAACACGTCATATATTATGTTTTTAATTGACCTTTTCCTAGTTACTGGATTTTCATTCTTGATTTTAATATTTTGAGAATCTTCTTTTGTCAACATTTATTAATACCCCCTACTTACAGGTCATCAAGTCAATTCTTTGACGTTCTTATAAAAACTCTCAGGACATAACGAAATGTAAGGACGATCGTCACATACTACAGTAAAGAGACTTAGAAACGGTCGTAAACCACAATAGTGATCAAAAATGAAATAAATGAGACTAAACAAACATCACCATCGAAGTCAAGTCAGTGAGTCAGTACAGGCTGAGAAACCTTGGAGTACTTAACGTCGTGCGGTCCGGAGGGACAGGTAGTGGTTGAGGGTCTTAAGTGAGTTTGAGTAGGTAACTCAGCCACTACGGTAGGTCGGTAGAGTAGTAAACAACAGGGAAAGAGGAGGACGAGGGTTAGGGAGGGTCGTAGTCTCAAAAAAAGTTGAGAAGCGTACGCCGCCGGTTTCATGATCTCAAAGTCGAAATCGTAGTCAGGAAGGTTTCTTGTGGGTCCTGACTAGAGGAAATCTTACCTGACCAACCTAGAGGAACGTCAGGTTCCCTGAGAGTTCTCAGAAGAGGTTGTGGTGTCAAGTTTGCGTAGTTAAGAAGTCGCGAGTCGAAAGAAATATCAGGTTGAGAGTGTAGGTACGTACTGGTGACCTTTTTGGTATCGGAACTGATCTGCCTGGAAACAACCGTTTCATTACAGAGACGAAAAGTTATACGACAGAGCCAACCGGTATTGAAAGGAAGGTTCGTCATTCGTAGAAAATTAAAGTACCGACGTCAGTGGTAGACGTCACTAAAACCTCGGGGGTTTTTATTTCAGATGGTGACAAAGGTGACAAAGGGGTAGATAAACGGTACTTCACTACCCTGGTCTACGGTACTAGAAGCAAAAGACTTACAACTCGAACTTCGGTTGAAAAAGTGAGAGGACAAAGTGAAAGTAGTTCTCCGAAAAATCGAGGAGAAGTGAAAGACGGTATTCCCACCACAGTAGACGTATAGACTCCAATAACTATAAAGAGGACCGTTAGAACTAAGGTCGAACACGAAGAAGGTCGGGTCGTAAAGAGCACTACATGAGACGTATATTCAATTTATTCGTCCCACTGTTATATGTCGGAACTACATGAGGAAAAGGAGAAACCTTGGTCAGACAAGAAGGTACAGGTCAAGATTGGAAACGAAGGCCTGGACATATATCCAAAGAGTTCTCCGTCCAGTCCACCAGACCATAAGGGTAGAGAAAGTCTTAAAAGGTGTCAAAGAACACTAGGTGTGTCAGTTTCCGAAACCGTATCAGTTATTTGGTCTTTATCTACAAAAGGACCTTGAGAGAACGAAAAAGGTACTAGGTCGCCTACAACCGTTAAACTAGAGACCAAGGAGACGGAAAAGATTTTGGTTGAATTTGTAGTCCCTCAAGTGCCAAGTGCATAACGACTTCGGACCGAACCTCTTAAAACTCGTAATGAAATGATCGTACACTCTACTCACGTCAACACGCCATCAAACTCGTAAGAAACCGTAACGGAAAGAAACCCTAACCTTACTTTTGACTGGAAAAAGTCCGGACACCGGTGACAACTCAAAAGGTTTAAACGACCGTATAACTCACGTCGTGAAAGTGTCGTAGTAGAAAGTCCTAAACTTTATCGAGTTGACCTTAAGGTAGTGGAGGTCCTCGAAACAAGTATCACTACGAAAGATTCCGGGTGAACTGAAGTGTAAGGTACTACAAACCATCGAATAACATCAAAATTAAACGTAAAGGATTACCTATTACCACAACCTAGAAAAGTACACTGATATATAGTAGACGTAGAAGTCACTTTACAGAGAAGTACAGAAAACGAGTAAAAGATTATCCTACCAAAAAAAATTTAACAACTAAAAACTCTTAAGAAACATGTATTTATTAAGAACTATGATCAGGAAATTAAGACACAAAACGTTTATATAAGAGGATCAGACGTTGTACCAAAAAACGACAACAACAAAACCAATCTCGTTCGAAAACTAAAATTACTTTGAGTCAAATATTTAAAAAAGAAAATTCCTAAGGCGAAAACCACATTTAAGACTGTTGGGACGCATTGGAACTAAAACTACATAAAGAGACCACCAAACAAAATATTTTAAATATGTCACAACACAGAATATAAATTCAAGTACTAGATAAAACTCAATTAAAATATATTCCATACTACAACTTCCAAAACAAAAAAACAAAAAAACAAAAAAGTTACTTACAGGTAAACGAGGTCACAGTAAACGTAAACGACTTTCCTGACAGAAAGGAGGTGACTTTACGGAAACCCGAGAACGATTTTTATTTCACCTATATAAATATAACCTGATAAAGACCCAAGATATACAGATAAGGAGACGACTATGGTGGTTATACTAAGACACTTAAAGGAAGAAATCCGACAATTATACCATCTAATACAACTAATTACAGACTAATAGTTTGATAGGAAAACAGGGATCTGATTTGGAGTGGACCAGTCAGTACCCCTATTAAGTAAAGTGTATAACGATTTAAGATAAAAGATTAAAAATTTTTCTAAAATTGTAGACATCAGTACTTTCTATAACCGGATATCTAAAGAAAAAACGTAACAGAAACAAAACAAAACCATAGTCCCATTACCATCGAAGTTAATTTACTAGAGACATCACCAAAAAAAAGGGTAGATAAAAGACCTTCTCTAACACATTTTAACCACAGTTAAAAAGAAATTTACAAACCATCTAAAGAAGTCACTTTAGTTTATCCATACCTCTCCCAAAAAAAAAAAAACTGGTAAACTTTTAATACTTAAGTTGAAGAATTGTCATTACCCCGATAAGTCTAATAAAGTATAACTCACTCATCACAATCAAACACGAAAAGGTCCTTAACTAAGTAAGGAAAATTAGATACATACAACTTAACAAGTCTCATAAACGAGTAATAGGAAAACTATGGATGTTACCGACATCACAATAGAGGACAAAATACGGATTATAACCAGTAAACACAGAATATAGAAACAGTCCGAAGACAGTTAAAAGAAATCGGGAAATTTCTAGTCAACAAACAAAGTGACTAAAACACACACACACCCCCCCCACCCCACCCACATAGTTAACAGTAACAAAAGACAATAGACACAATAAAGGAAGACAAACGAAGTCCAAATAAAACGAGAAAAAGATCGAAGTTAATGTAACCCTAATCTATTAACTAAACTCCGAAAAGAGAAACGATTATATATGTAAATCAAGACATTTAAAGGGAATCATGATGAAATCAATATGATATGTTTAAAACTACAATATAAAAGTAAAAGTAGGATAAGTGACATAAAAAATAAAGTGACTCTACTAAGAAAGTAAGTACACCTAATACATCTGTCCATATATAACAAAAGAAATGTTCACAACCGTCTACATGGACAACAACAAGATAATAACTAAGATCAAACTACGATAACACTAATTCCTCATGTCATCCTAAAGTCAAGAAAATATCCGAACCCTAAAACAAATACCGGTTCTATCCTAGAGAACTACAACTACACTCGTGAACTTTTTTTTTTTTCATATGAGGACAATATATCTTAACAACAGTAACTAAACAGGACGATTTTGTTTCATGGTATCTGACCCATCGAATTTGGTACCCATAAGTATATAAGACCTCAGATTTCACAGGTTCTAGTCCAACGGTCTGTAGAGACAAGAGACCACTCGTGAAAAAGACTAAATGTCTTGCAGTGGAAGAACGGTACAGGAAAGTACGGTCTCTCCCTCTGTTTCGTTCGAGACACCAGAGAGAAGAGTTTCTCTATGAATAGGACCCCGAAGGGACCCCCAGGTCCCTAATTCTGAGGTACGAAAGTGACGTCCCCTGTACCAAGATAGGAACCAGTCCCTTGATTCTAGGGTGTACGACACACATACTGAGTCCGTATGATTAAGGTAGTAAGTATCCCCGAGGTGTAAGTACTGGATCAAGTACTTGATTAGATTCGGATTAATGGAAGGTTTCCGGGGTAGAGGTTTACGATAGAGAAACCCAACCCTGAAGTTTTATACGAAAGTAATCTCTAACTACCAATGTACTATGAAGAAAAAATTTAGGAAAATGAAAGTTGGACATATATAATAATATAAGTTTTTCTCAAAGAACGTATGTCAACCCAATACAAAAATCTAGTTGAGACGGTCAGAAATTAACGGTATAAATCTAAAAATGTAAATTACATTAATAACTATACAAAGTCAAATGTAAACGGTAAAATAAAAACATAAATAAGAGAAAAAAAAAAAGTAAAGAGACAAAAGAAAAAGGAAGGACAACCAAGACTTTGTAAAAAAACTTAAGGTAAAACGAATAGATATCACCAAAACTTACTAGAAAAAAATACCGAAAAGTCACCGACGAGATCCATAATAATATATGTGAATACATGAGTCACATAATTACAGTAGTAAAATAGTCCATCTCCCTAATATCTTTGAAATGGAAGTATACACAAAACAACAGGAGGGGGTAAATATTAGATTAATATAATTTATAAAGGAGGTATATGTAAATGTTGGTATCATAATATTGAAAACGACATTGATAGTTTGTATTAAATATTTTGAGTTGTCCTCTTTTCGGATAACATAAACGGTCATCACAACAAATGGTAAAAGATTGATAGATCGTAAAGGAAAGACAAAACTCTTGAAGGAAGGTAGTAGAGTAGACAAAACTCTTGAATGAAATAAAAATCCCATTTAGACGAATACTGTCTGGAGAATGAAAAGGAAGTAGACCCTTACGGAACGAATTTATTTATTTATATATCTTATATAAATGACCATATTCTAAGACCCAACTGTCAAGAAAGAAACTTACGAATTTTTGAGAATACAGTGTAAGAAAATCGAAACACACAAAAAAAAAAAATGTTCGTCAAGTGACAATAAATTAACGAAAAAGGGACATCTGTACAAAAGAAACCTATAACAGTTCTAAAAGGAAAAAGAAATCAAAAATCTTCAATACTACACAGGACTTTCCCATAAAAATAATAATAATAAAAAAACTCAAAGTGAATCGAAAAACAAAAAACGATTGACCCTTAAAAAGACGGTAACAAAGTCTACGAAAAAAAAAAAAAGGATTTCGAGGCAGGGGGGGGGGGGGAAAAAAAAAGAAAATAAGTCCTTCAGGTCACTGTACTTACAATTTGGAAACAACTTCAGGGTGTCGAGAGACTCTAATAGAAGTAAACAAAACAATTCAGATAAAAGAGAGAAAACAAGTCTGATCTATTAAAGCTAACAAAATAGAAAGTCCAATCGATAAGAAAGAAGACAGAGGAAGTAGGACAAGTGACTCGAAGAACAAAACTAATACCATAAAAAGTCAAGATTTCTGAAACGACTCTAAAGGATAAAGTATCGACTCGGAAAAAGAAAAGTAAACAAAGTGAGTATGAGTATTAACGAGTGACTTCGGAAAAGTAGTGTCGACGAAATTTCAGAAACAATTAAAAGTGTAGAGAGAACAAAGTCATATTCCTACATAACTATACCTATCTATCAAAAATAATTAAAACTCATCAAGACCAAGATCTATACTACTCACTAAAAAAAAAAAATTAATCAGGGTAGTGAAGTACCGTTTATCTACCCCTTTGTCACCTTTGTCACCGACTGAAATACAAAAACCCGAGGTTTTAGTGTCGACTACCACTCACGTCGGTACTTTAATTTTCTGAGAATGAGGAACCTTCCTTTCAATACTGGTTGACTCTGTCGTATAATTTTCCGTCTCTGTAATGAAACAGTTGTTTCCAGGTAGATCAGTTCCGATACCAAAAAGGTCATCAGTACATACCTACACTCTCAACCTGGTACTTCTCTCGACTCGCGACTTCTTAACTACGAAAACTTGACACCACAACCTCTTCTGAGAACTCTCAGGGAACCTGACGTTCCTCTAGGTTGGTCAAGTAGGATTTCCTTTAGTCAGTACCTACAAGTGACCTTCCTGACTACAACGTTGACTTCGAAACCGGTGGACTATGCTTCTTGACAGAGTAACCTTTTCTGGGACTACGGCCCTTTCTGACTCCCGTCCTCCTCTTCCCCTGTTGTCTCCTACTCTACCAACCTACCGAAGTGACTGAGTCACCCGTACTCAAACCCATTTGAGGCCCTCAACCACTACCTGTCCCTCCGGACCGCACGACACTAAGTACCCCAGTGTTTCTTAGCCTGTGCTGACTCACTGACTTGACTTGACTACTTGTAAATTCGTTAATATTCTGACACCCAAAATAAAAGATAAAATCAACATAAAAAAACTGTAGTGAGACCGTTCCCTTCTCCCATTATTGTAGTGGTGTAATGACGGTCAAAAACACACAATAACTGTGGGTTCTATCTCTAATATGTAATGACGACCTAGACCAACAGTACAGATCGAGGGGTCATCCGAAGTTAATTATGGAGGGATAGACCCTCCATCATCATAATAATGGACTCATGATTAAAGGTCCGCTGGAGGTGAATGTACTGTTCCTTCTCACACACCGGAGAAATATCAACCCGTAAGTACACTCAAAATTAACGGGTGACTTGAAAGAGACCACGGTAGGGGTCTCCTTCCCCGCTAAATGGATAAATGACCACACATCCTTACTTTCAGATCCGAGAGGTACACTACAGACGACTGTGACTCCACACTCTTACCTCTGAAAAATGGTAGGTAGTCCTTACGTTCAGAACTAAAGAAGGAACCCAAAAAGACTGTGGTGGTACTGACTCCACCAACCTACAACCCATGTCAAGGAGTAATATCAGAGTCCCCGTGTCTGTAGATTTAAAGGGTGAGTCACATATGTTCTCACCTACCCCTATCTCAGTACCAAAAAAACTGACCAATACAAGATTTTCAAAGGTAAAACGATCCAACGAGAAAAGGACCAGGTAACCGAAAACAACCCATAAAAAAACATACATACATGGATATAAAGGATCAACAACCAAATAAGTCGAGATTCAGACCACATATATATACTCACTCACTCACTTACTCACAGCGAGTCAGTACAGCCTGAGAAACACTGGGGTACTTGACACATCGGGTGGTCCAAGGAAGTAGGCACCCTAAAAGGTCCGTTCTTATGACCTCACCCAACGGTGAAGGAAGAGGTTCTCTAGAAGGGCTGGGTCCCTGACTTGGGTCCAGAAGGCGTAACATCCGTCTGCGAAATGGTAGACTCGGTGGTCCCTTCAGGCCATATATATACTCCGCCGTTTTTTTTTTTTTTCGTTTTCCCTTTGAGTCCTCTGAGGCATATGACGACAAGGACCTAGGACTCCAAGGATCCGTCCGACGGAAGATAGAAACACTCGGAAAAATACAAACAAATACAATATAGATCATCATCATCATCATCATCAACAAGTCAGCATACACTGACAAACGTTGGGGTACCTAACATCGGGTGGTCTGAGGAAACAGGTACCCTAAGAGGTCCGTTCTTATGACCTCACCCAACGGTAAGGGAAGAGATCTCTTAGAAGGGCTGGGTCCCTAGCTTGAACGTAGAGGACGTAACGTCCGTCTAAGAAATAACAGACTCGATGTCCGTTCAGAGAATAAAATACAGGTCCCAAAAATTAACATGAATTTCCTTATCCCTTTTAATACAGATGAGGTGGAAGGGAAAGTACATAAAATTAAAAAAGTCAAGAAACAAGGAAAAATAACAGTGTATCATAGGGTAATATGTCTATTTGGTGTCAAACCAAATAGGTAAAAGACAACTACTCGTAAACCAACAACTGTCAAACCCGACAATTTTATTTCGACAACACTTGTAAAGTTATGTCGAGAAAACAATTATATATAAAAATAAAGAGAACCTTTTATCTATTCTCGTCTTAAGGACTCAACATATTATTCACAAAATTGTAAAATTCTTTGACGGTTTGACAAAAAACTTTCCTTAAATGGAAAAAAGTAGGGATGGTAAAGTAAGGATGGTAAGTATGGACGGTAGTTTACCGTCTTTGAAGTCAACGAGGTGTAGAAACAGATACGAACCATAACAATCATAAAAAATTTAATAGGAATACTCATACACCATTAAAATTAAACATAAAAAGACAACTGATCAAAATAATTTGTAGAAAAGTACATGGTAAATGAAAGTATATAGACGTAAAACTTCACAGACAATTTTAGAAAAAGAGTAAAAATTTCCCCTAACAAACATAAGAATGACTTAACATTGCCAAAAAATATATAAGATCTAAGAAAACACTCTATGCCCAAGAAAAAAAAATTAAAAAAAAAAATGTCTCAAGTTGAACGGAAAATTAAAATAATTACCGTACAAATAATACCGTACATTATTTACCGTACGGTAAATAATTATCGTACAAAACTTCTAACCTATAAGTAAGACTACTTCAGATTAAATAGTTTTAAACATAGTAATCAATAAGTAATACAGAATCTTTAAAAAGGTGAAGTACTAACACTTCTCAAAAAAGGATCCAAAACAAGATTTTCTATATATCAAAATCGAAAATATAAATTGAGATACTAGATAAAGTTTAATGAAAACACATCATACTTCGTTTCTAACTCTAAAAAAGGGGTATATCTATGAAGTGATAAGGTCGTGGTAATTTCCGATAAGAAAGACGTAACTGAATGGACCGACAAACTAGTACATATACCCAGACAAAGATCTGACAGAATAACTAAATGTACAGACGGGACTAGACATGATATAACGTGACCATTAACAACGAAATACGATTCAACACTTTAGTTCAACAGGTAGTACAAAAAAATTCCTGATTGAACGAAATAAACTTAGGTTCTTTTTGATAAGACGGGATGTGTCTAAGAAGAATAGAAAACTTTACAGAAGAAAATGGTCGTAATAGCACCTCGAGAAGATGGAGACTTCATAAGGAAGTCTAAACGAAAGGAAATTTCTTTTGGAAAGATGACAGGGTCCTGTAAAAGTGTAAATAAAATCTTAATCGATCAGTCAAAAACGGTTTTTTACGGACAACTATGAACTAACACTAACGTAACTTAGTCGTCTAGTAAAACTTCTATTGACTATGAAATTACTAGAAGTTAAAAGGTTAATTACTTTCAACCTGTAGAGAAATAAATAAAGAAAAATTAAAAAGTCTTTACAAAAAGTCACAAGTCCATAACATGTGTAAAACAATTTAAATACGATTTTATAAAGTTCAATGAAGTACAATATCACTATGAATAAAAATTGTAATTTAAAGGTTCACAGATACCGATCATATATCTTTATTTTAATTAAAACTATCACTTAAACAGAGGACCCTGAAACAACAACGAATCAGAGGTTCAGTACAGACTCAGAAACACTGGGGTCCCTGGCGTTGTACGGTCTGAAGGACAGGGAGTGGTAGAGGACCTCAAACGGATTAAAGTACAGCTAACTTAGCCACTACGGTAGGATGATAGAGTAGGAGACAATGACAAAAGAGGAAGACGGAAGTTGGAAAGGGTCGTAGTCCCAGAAAGGTTACTTGACTGGCAAGTGCAGTCTACTGGTTTCATGACCTCGAAGTCATAGTCAGGAAGATTACTCATAAGTAACAACTAAAGTATATTCTGGTTCACTAAACTAGAGGAACGACAGGTCCCCTGAAAGTTCTCAGAAGAGGTCGTGGTGCCAAGTCAACAAACCGTAGTTGGAAGAAAGACCAGGTCGAGAGTATAGTCATGTACTGATGATCTTTCTGGTATCGGATCTGACATACCTGGAAAAACGAAGATTGTGTGACAGATCAAAACAGTATCGAAAGAACGGTTTTTCATTAATAGAAGATTAAAGTACCGACGTCAGTGGTATGTGTCACTAAAATCTCGGGTTTTCTCCTTTAGACAGTGAAGAAGATGGAAAGAGGGAAGATAAACGGTACTTCACTACTCTGACCTCCGGTACTTGAATCAAAAAAATTATGACTCAAAATTCGACCGAAAAAGTGAGAGGAGGAAGTGGGAGTAGTTCTCAAAGAAATCAAGGAGAAACGAAAGACACTAATCTCACCATAGTAGGTGTATCATATAAAAACAACTAAGAATTCCTGACACCTTTTAAGAAGTTCTCTCCCTTATGGTCTGGTGGACTGGACGGACGACTCTTTGGACTTACGTGTAGTTCTTCGTTGTCAATCTTGACCTGTACCTTGTTGTCTGACCAAGATTTATCCCTTTCCTCATACAGCTCCGACATATAACAGTGGGACGAATAAATTGAATATACGTCTCATGTAGTACTCTTTACGACCCGACCTTCTTCGTGTTCGACCTTAGTTCTAACGACCCTCTTTAGAGTTATTGGAGTCTATACGTCTACTGTGGTGGGAATACCGTCTTTCACTTCTTCTTTTCACTTTTTCAACCGAATTTTGAGTTGTAAGTTTTTTGATTCTAGTACTGTAGATCAGGGTAGTGAAGTACCGTTTATCTACCCCTTTGTTACCTTTGTCACTCTCTGAAATAAAACCCCCCGAGGGTTTAGTGACGTCTAAAACTGACGTCGGTACTTTAATTTTCTACGAACGAGGAAACTTCTTTTCAATACTGGTTTGATCTATCGTATAATGTTTCGTTTCAGAAAAGAAACGGTTGTTTTCAAACAGATCAGTTTCGATACCAAAAAGGTATCAGTAATACCTACACACTCAACCTGATATTTCTTTCGACTCGTGGCCTCTTAACTACGAAGACATGATACCACAACCTCTTCTGAGAACTCTCAGGGAACCTGACGTTCCTCTACGTTGGTCAGGTAAGATTTCCTTTAGTCAGGACTTATAAGTAACCTTCCTGACTACAATTTCAACTTTGACGTTATGAAACCGGTAGACTACGCTTCTTGACTGAGCAAACTTTTCTGGGACTACGACCCTTTTTAACTTCCACCCTCCTCTTCCCCTACTGTCTCCTACTTTAGCAACTTACCGTAGTGTCTGAGTTACCTGTACTCAAACACATTCGAGGTACTCTACCACTACCTGTCCCTTCGGACCACACGATGTCAGGTACCCCAGTGGTTCTCAGTCTGTGTTGAGTCACTGACTTGACTTGACTTCCTAAAAGATATAGACACTAATATAGTGGACACCTATTTTAGGACATCAGACTCAGCGAATGGAAACATGAAAATTGAATACATTATTTTTGTTTTTTTTAGACAAGAAAGAGAATCGAGTAGAAAGTCAAAGACCTAAAGTGAAATAACGATATTTGACGTAACGAAATAGTTAAGGTTCCATAAAATTATGAATTTATCCGGGGACTCTCAATCACAGTTTTAAAAGAATCCACACAGTTAATCCATCCTGTAACTTCATATTAAAAAAACAAAAGCAGTGACATGGAAGATGGACTAGTGATAGAGGTATGTAATTAATAGGAAAAATTTTTAACTTAATATCGACCACATGTTATAATACATTAACAATCCATACGTTGTGTCGCTAAGTGTTAAAAATTTCCAAGACAAAGTAAATTGCAATATTTTGTAACCGATATAAGGAAGGGTAAGTACATAAAATTTTGCAAGGGGTTGTTCAATGATAAGATATCATTTTAATTACGAATGAACTCTTGTAAAGTACATTTGTCGGGTATCTTTTACATTTAGCACTATTGTACTTATCGAATCCTATCACCAAGAGTCTAAATTTCACGTAAGTTCATGGACCTCCCGAACAATTGTGGGGTAAGGGTCTTTCGTCACTCTTAACCGTTCGAAGGTCTATTACGACGACGAGACCCTTGGTGTGAAATTATTAGTGACGAAATCTCTTTACTACTGTCTAGTAATTAAAATTTACTAATTACCTTATATGTCAACGAAACTCTTTTTCTGTTTTTTAACGTTATTCATTTGATCTATAATCTAGATTTTATAAATTTCCAACTATAAATATTCGACTGTCAAAGTATAAAAATTACTTTAAACCCAGAAGGGTAAAAAGTTGTGACAATATACTCTATAGACTCTCCGGTTTCTTCATACGTAAAATAATGTTTCTCTTCTTATATCGTTTTTTAGTTTCCATACTACTAGGAAACTAGATACTCGTATTTTATTACGGTAAAGTAACCTGGAATTAGTTTCTCGTAAGTTTACCCATATAATTTGATATGAGACACCGATCACATACTATACGTTTTAGAAAAGACCCCGAGTCTTAACTGTACCGTTTTCGAGATAAGTAACTAGACTTACTACTACGGGTCGGACCATAATGGTACGTTTATAGTAGTATGATGTGAAAGAAGATTTGAATTAGTAAAAAATGGGAACTCAATCACTTATATTCACTATGACCTTAATTCTGATGAGGGTAGTTGTCATACTGGTAAACAGATCTAGTACCACTTGAATCTTTATAAAAAGGGACCTCTGGTGATTGATATTCCTTCTTTTTAATTGTAGCACTTTACAGTCTGACTTCAGATAATCTGTAATAAGAACCCTTCAACAATATTCACAATTATTTTTATGAACGAATACTTATAAGTAGTCTATTGTCCATAAGAAAATATCTGTTTATGTAGTCTCAATACTTGATAAAGAAAAAGAGAAGATCGAGACAACCGAATCGTTTTCGTCGAGAGCTTCGTTAATTACCTAAGTTGGAGAAACCGTTGGTCCATTTTTTTGTCGTCATCGTTGTTGCTTGAAGTAACAAAACTAAACGTACAAATTGATTGAACCGGTAAATAATTGGTTAAGTAAGTAATACTAGTCTCTTACAGACTTTAAATACATCGTCGGGTACCAACTTGTCGGAAAGGAAACTTATACTAAACGAAGAATTTAAAATCACAAGATTGTTTTTTTCTAACGAATTAAATTGTCATTTCGACAACTATTTCTTAAAAGTAAAAGGTTCAAGTCATCGAAAAGAGAGATCAGAAAACAAGTTGAAAGTTGTAAAAACATATAAGGAACGTAATACATGATTTATAAAATGAACAGTCAAGGGAACAACCAAAGTTAAATTACATCTATCTACATATAAAGTACGTCTCCCCTTTAAACGAAGTCTACACGTCGGTTCCTTAACCTTTAACCCTAGGATCGAATTGGGAGTTGACTGACATAAGTAAACAGATTTAGAGTAAAAGAAACTCTAATTTTCCTTTTGGGACTCCTAACGGAATTTAAAAATTGACTAAAGACGTGGATTTGTTCACTGGTACCTAACTCAACAGTTACCTTCCTTATTATACGTCATTATGACCAATAAAGAGACCTAGTTCTTCATCTGATTAAAAGAAATCGTTAAAAACATTTCTATGGGTATGTGCTATTTACGTTCCTCTTTGTGTGGTTTTGTGTATGATTAGTTTGATTGTTTCTAATTTGTACTTCTTTCTTGTAATTTTCGTTGTTCCCTTTTCGTTGTTCATTGTATGTCCCCTTTAGGGTATGACAACTGTCGACTACAAAGTCGTCTTTGAGACGTCCGGTCTTCTTGACCTGTCGACGTACATTTTCTTACTTTAATCTTGTGAGGGATTTTGGTATGTGTTTCTATTTGAGTATTACCTAATTTCTGGATTTACATTCTGGTCTTTGATATTTTGAGAATCTCCTTTTGTATCCGTCTTGTGAGATACTGTATTTAGAGTCGTTCTAGGAGATACTGGGTGGTGGATGTCAATACCTTTTTTTTTATTTGGTACCCTGGATTAATTTGAATTTTCGAAAACGTATTATTTCCTTCGTATATTTGTTTCGTTTTTCTGTTACGAGTCCTTCCCTCTTTTATTAATGTTTAATTTGTTGACTGTTTCGTAAAGGTTTTATATTTTCGTCGAGAATGTTGAGTTATGGTCTTTTTGTTTGGTGGGTTAGTTTTTAACCCGTCTACCGGATTTGTCTGTAAAAAGGTTTCTTCCGATCCTCTTCTGGTTATTTGTGTATTTTTATACGAGTTGTAGTGAGTAATAATCTCTTTACGTTCAGTTTTGACGTCACTACTTAATGGAGTGTGGAGTCTTACCGGAAGGAGTTTTTTTAGATAGTTGTCACCTACGACCTCTCCCACACCTCGTTTCCCTTGGAAGAACGTGACAAGTACCTTTATATTTAACTATGTCATTGACACCTCTTGTTATACCTCTCAGGAATTTTTTGATCCCTATTTCGATGGTATACCGTGTTGTCAGGACGATGACCCGTATATGGGACTCTTTTGGTATAACTTTTACTGTGTACATGGGGTCACAAGTGACGTTGTTATAAATGTTATCGGTCCTGTACCTTTGTTGGATCTACAGTTAACTGTCTACTTGTCTATTTTTGTCGACACCATGTATATACGTTACCTCATAATGAGTTGGTATATTTCCTTGTGTAAACTCAGGTAAGATTACTGCACCTACTTGGATCTTGGATAATATGTTTCACTTCATTTAGTCTTAGTCTTTTTGAATTATGGTATATAATTGTATATATACCTTAGATCTTTCTACCATGACTACTTGGATAAACGTCCCGTCGTCACCTCTACGTCTGTACCTCTTGTCTGAACGTCTGTGTCTCCACTTCGTCTCCCACTCTGTTTACCTCTCTCCTCGTACCTTTATATATTTGATGGTATACATTTTATCTAGTCATTGGAGTCTACACGTCTACTGTGGTCGGATTACCGTTTTTTGTTTCTCCTTGATTTCTTGGAGAACTACTTCCACTTTCCCCTGTCACTTTTTAGACCGAATTTTGAGTCGTAAGTGTTTTGATTCTAGTACCGTAGACCAGGGTCGTGAAGTACAGTCTATCAACCCCTCTGTTACCTTGTCATTGTTTGATAAAAGAACCCGAGGTTTTAGTGACGTCTACCACTGACGTCGGGACTTTAATTTTCTACGAACGAGGAACCTTCTTTTCGATACTGGTTGGATCTGTCGTATAATTTTTCGTCTCTATAGTGAAACGACTGTATCCAGACATATCAGTTTCGATATCAAAAAGGTCATCAGTACATACCTACACTCTTAACCTGGCATTTTTTCCGACTCGTGACTTCTTAACTACGAAAACTTGACACTACGATCTCTTCTGAGAACTCTCAGGGAACCTGGTGTTCCTCTAGTTTGGACAGTTAAGGTTTCCTTTGATTGGGACTTATAAGTAACCTTCCTGACTACGATTTCGACTTCGAGATTATGAAACCGGTGGACTACACTTCTCGGTTGAATGACTCTTTCTGAGACTAAGACCCTTTCTAACTTCCGTCCTCCTCTTCCACTACTTTCTTACTCTTCTAACCTACCGTAGTGACTAAGTTACCTACACTCAAACTCGTTTGAGGGCCTCTATCACTTCTTGTCCCTTCGGACTGCACGACGTCAGGTACCTCAGTGTTTCTTAGTCTGTGATGACTCGACGACTTGTTGTTTATCTATCGGTCACCCTTAAAGAACATACTGAGTCCCTCGAGTTTGACCACGAGACACTGTTGGATCTCCACAAAATACACCACCGTCCACCCTCCCTTAGAGTTCTCCCTCTCCTGTATACGTACGGACACCGACTACAATCACATACCGTCTTTAGTTGTGTTATAACATTTCGTTAATAGGAAGTTAATCTTTATTTAAAAAATTTTTTACCCTCCCGTCTCCTTCACAGGCTGATTACAGTATTAATTGGAATTCGATAAGTCACGATTAGTTTAGTTACTTGTATGTAAAATCCTTGAATCTGTACATTTTACACTGCACCTAAAACAATACCGTTAATATTATGATATATGGAGTTCATAACGTAAATTCTTTCAAAGTTCAACCTCAATCTGTCTTCGTCAATGAACAAGACCCACGTATTCTATACTGAGATTTAGTGAGAGAAGGTGTAAGAAAAAAGAGAGTTCTGGAGACCGATCTCTTTACCTCCGTAGTCAAGTCAAGTCACAGACTCAGCACAGGCTGAGAAACACTGGGGTACTTAGTGTCGTGTGGTCCGGAGGGACAGGTAGTGGTTGAGGGTCTCAAGTGAGTTTGAGTGCAGGTAGCTCAGTCACTATGGTAGGTCGGTAGAGTAGGAGACAGTAGGGGAAGAGGAGGACGGAAGTTAGAAAGGGTCGTATTCTCAGAAAAGATTACTCAACCGAGAAACGTAGTCCACCGGTTTCATAACCTCAAAGTCGAAGTCGTAGTCAGGAAGGTTACTTATAAGTCGGGACTAAAGGTAATCCTAACTGACCAAACTATAGGAAAGTCAAGTTCCCTGCGAGTTCTCAGAAGTTGTTGTGTCAAGTTTTCGTAATTAAGAAACCGCGAGTCGGAAGAAATACTAGGTTGAGAGTTTAGGCATGTACCACTGACCCTTTTGGTACGAAACCGATATGTCTGGACACAGCTGTTTCATTACCGAGACGAAAAATTATGCGACAGATCCAACCAGTATTGAAAAGAAGGTTCCTCGTTCTTAGAAAAGTAAAGTACCGACGTCAGTGGTAGGCGTGACTAAACCCTCGGGTTCTTTTATTTCAGACAATGACAAGGTAACAAAGGAGTAGATAAACGGTACTTCACTACCCTGACCTACGGTACCAGAATCACAAAACTTGCAACTCAAAATTCGACCGTAAAAGTGAGGAGAAACTTAAAGTAGTTCTCCGAGAAATCAAGGAGAAACCAAAGACGGTATTCTCGCCACAGTAGAAGTATAGACTCCCATAACTATAAAGAGTACCGTCAGAACTATGGTTGAAGACGAAGTAGGTCGGGTCGTAATGAGTACTACATACATGAGATGTATATTCAATTTATTTGTTCCACTGTTATATGTCGGAACTACATGAGGAAAGGGTCAAACTTTAGTCAGACAACAAGGTAGACGCAAAGATTGACAAGGAAAAACTGGACGTATGTCTAAAAAATCCTCCGCCCAGTCCACCAGAGAATAGGTATAGAGAACATCTTAAAAGGTGTCGCACAACACTAGGTGTGTCAGTTTCCTAAACCGTATAAATTACTTCGTCTTCAGCTACCAAAAGACCTTAAGAGAACTAAAAAGATACTAGGTCGTCTACAATTGTTAAACTAGGGATCAAGGAAACGGAAAAGATTTAGGTCAAACATATAGACCATCAAGAGTCAAGTACATAACAACTCCGGATCGAACCTCTTAAAACTCTAAAAGTCGTAATGAAACGATCGTACACTCTACTCACGTCAACACGTCATAAAACTTGAAAGAAACCCTGACCTTACTTTTGACTGGAAAAGGTCAGGACACCGGAAACGACTCAAAAGGTTTAAACGACCGTATAACTCATGTCCTGAAAGTATCGTAGAAGGAAATCCTAAACTTTATCGAGTCGACCTTAGAGTAGTGAACGTAATCGAAACAAGTATCACTACGAAGGATTTTGGGACAACTGAAACGTGAGGTCCTACAGACCGAGATCCACCCACTGGTGTGGCAGTACCAATAGACCCAGTAATTCTAGAAAAAACATATCCAGAAGACACCCAAGAACGGTCGAGACGAATTTTAGAAAACGAAAACAATTCAGGTATGATAAAGACAGAAAATAACAGGGGTATAAACGTACTTTACAAGGGAACCATAGAGATTAAAAGAACTACTATAGAGACGAGAAAGGGTAAGACAGCAAAAGGCGATAAAGAAACGTAACTAGTGAAACCTTCCGAAAGTATAGAGAGGAACGAAAAGAAACCTTGAGACGTAAATCTACCCATATCGAAAGGAAAAGAGTAAACGGAAAGTGAAAAGAAGAAAAGAGTCGATAAACATTCCGGAGGAGTTGTTGGTAAAACGCAAAAACGTAAAGAAAAAGAACCCTTACCAAAACTAGAGACGGAGGGCATGTCACAATCCCTAGAGGTAGGTATCAAGAAGTCCGTGAGATAATCTAGATTAGGGAACTTTGACAAACAGTGAAGGTAACACATTAGCATTCCCTAAAGTAAATCCAGTATGGACTTACCGGATCACCAAAAGGGGTGAAAGAAGTCAAATTCAGACTTAAAACGTTATTCCTCAAGCACTAGACTCGGTGTCAGTCGTGGGCCAGAACAAAAACGACGGACACATCTCGAACAGGTAGAAACTAATGTTCCTTATATCTTTCTTTCTTTCACTTCAGTAAGTCAACACAGGCTGAGAAACACTGGGGTACCTGACATCGGACGGTCCCAGGAGACAGGTACCCTAAGAAGTTCATTCTTATGACCTCACCCAACGGTAAAGGAAGAGGTCCCCTAGAAGCATTAGGTCCCTAGCTTGAACCCAGAGGACGTAACGTTCATCTACGAAATAGGAGACTCGGTGGTCCCTTCGGGTAATTCTTATATCAGTTATACCAAAACGATAACTGGTACATCACTACAGGTCCACATCTCAGTGGAGAATCCCACAAACCATACTCGTCACGAAAGAGAACCGGTTTGAGACAATCGGAAACGGGACGAAGTAAAACATGAGGTTCTGTTTGAAAGAACAATGAGGTGAATGGACAACTGGAGGATGAAAACGTAAGGTTAGGGGACACTACTTTTCTTGTATAAAAAACAACAATCAAGATCTTCCAGAACATCCAGTAGTATCTTGGTAAGTTGAAGTCGAAGAATCCGTAATCACCGACCCCGTATCTGAACCTAATACACCATGACTTACCAAACGGAACCTTTGTCTCTAGTAAGACAACAAAAACTCTAACGTGAGTTCATGACGTTAATCCAGGGAAAACAATTGATAATCCCGATGAGGAAAAAAAAAAAAATTCCCTAAGAACGGGTGTCATCAATCTATATTACCAGTAGACTTAAGTCAAACGGGTAAGGTCAGGTAAATCAAGTGTAATGTAAGAATCCTAAATAAATAAAATATTTACCTTTGCAGATGTAAAAATGGTGTGGTAAAAGAAGAATTAATAACTAGAAGACTTCCTCCATAGATGAAGTACTTAAGAACGGGAAACACACGAAACCACAAACTCACTTCTGTTTTTAACTAAAAACAAAAACCCTTAACAACCCACCTTATACGGAAATTGAAAACAATAATACACAAAGATGCGAAGAAAGGAAGAAAAATATCTCTGTCATTGTACCTTTGAATGTAACGAGATACAATTTATCTATCGGTTACCCTTAAACGACATACTGAGTCCCTTGAGTTTGTCGTTGAGACATAGTCGTATCTCCATACCCTACTCCTCCCTCTACCCTACCCCTGCCTCTGCCCTACCTCCAAGTTCTCCCTCCCCTGTACACATATGGACATCGACTAAGGACAACTACAAACTGTCTTTTGTTGTTTTAAGACATTTCGTTAATAGGAAGTTAATTTTTTATTAAATTGTTTTTTAAAAGTCTAAACGGAGTGTCTTTTTCCTGAGTAGTAAATTTAGAAATGAGACTTTGATAAAAGTTTTGTAAAAACAAACCCTCTTTTATTCTTTTAAACTAGTTAAATTAAAAAGATCATTCAAATATTGTTTCCGGAGAACGACTTTCACCTTCTCCTCTCACTTTTTTAACCGAATTTTAAGTCGTAAGTTTTTTGATTCTAGTGCCGTAGATCAGGGTAGTGAAGTACCGTTTATCTATCCCTTTGTCACTTTTGTCACTGTCTGAAATAAAACTCCCCGAGGTTTTAGTGACGTCTAACACTGACGTCGGTACTTTAATTCCTACGAACGAGGAACCTTCTTTTCGATATTGGTTGGATCTGTCGTATAACTTTTCGTCTCTGTAGTGAAACGGTTGTTTCCAGACAGATCAGTTTCGATACCAAAAAGGTCATCAGTACATACCTACACTCTCAACCTGGTATTTCTATCGACTCGTGGTTTCTTAACTACGAAAACTAGACACGACAACCTCTTCTGAGAAACTCAGGGAACTTGACGTTCCTTTAGTTTGGTCAGTTGGGATTTCCTTTAGTAGGGACTTATACGTAACCTTCCTGACTACAACTTCGACTTTGAGATTATGAAACCGATGGACTACGTTTCTTGACTGAGTAACCTTTTCTGGGACTACGACCCTTTCTAACTTCCGTCCTACTCTTCCCCTGCTGTATCCTACTCTACCAACCTCCCGTAGTGGCTGAACTACCTGTACTCAAACTCGTTCGAGATCCTCAACCACTACTTGTCCCTTCGGACCATACGACGTCCGGCACCCCAACGTTTCTCAACCTGTGCTACTAGTTGACTTGACTTAACTCGTGAATCTTTACATAAACATAAACTGGTATATACATCATTATATATTTACCTATATCACTATATATCTATAAACTGTCATGAATTTAATATTAAATATGAATCGTCTACAGTGTCTGTAGTCGTTGTAAAAACACTAAGAACTCAGACTCAGAGTCGACACAAGAAGATTTTAGGATTCTTAATTGTGAGTCCAAGTAGAGGGAGACATCGAACTTTTAAGGAAATTGTTGTACACTCATCCTAAAGGAGACCACTCTCCCCGACGACCTTAGATAACAAACCAGTCATTCATTTTCAACCGACAAATGTCCGGGTGAAGGTGGTGTCGGTATCATGTCTCCCCGTCAAACGTAGTCATTTTCAGTAAAGATGTCTTATACAGACATCCGACACGGTTTCTCGATATCCTGTCGGATATTACGACTCGATCTATTCTTTCAAAGGACTAACACCACTACACCAAAATAAAGATCCTCTTATCTTTTCCAGTACATACCATGTATATGACTAGTCAAAGTAGAACAAAATAGAAACTCCTATCATACGCGTAATCTAGGCCAAGTCTCTTTACCGATTACTCCCCTTTTTTCCGGACCCGTCATGAAATTTAGTAAAGTGAAACTTAACTTTTATTTCCCTAGTAGAATACCAGTACAATGGACGGTCCAAAGAACCGGAGGAATTAGTTATCCTTAACTAGTATTTGGTTTGTTCTTTAAGTCCGTTCCGAAAAAACCCAAGGGATGACGTCGTCCCTCCTCGTTCTTGTTCATTGTGCAAGGGAACAAGCGACACCCCCGAGTTTGACCAAAAAATATACACTAATGCAATCTCCACACAGGTCCCTAGTCCGGACGTCCCACTGAATCCACCAAATGGGTGGGGAAACCACCATCACAGACGTCCCTCGTACGTAAGTCACGGGATTGGAACGAGGTTCGAGAAGTCTTCATCGTCAATCCAAAGAACCAAAGAAACATAGAAAACAGGTCTTAAATGGGGTCAACAAACACGTGTCAATAAAAATCAGAGAATGTCAAAAAAACATAAAACAACGAACTCCTCTAAACACAGGTCCACGGTCGTGACGTCGTATCCAGGGTCCGGGTCAGACAAAATTAAATCTACGGTGGAACCAGTATCCATGGTAGAGTCTTCACAAACAACACCAGTACCTCTGGACTTATCTACCAAATCATGTGACCTTGGCGACCTTGAGTTCAGTCCAACTTAGTAACATATTACACATATCATCTTTTGTTAATCTCTTTGGGTCAAAACTTCATTTCAAACTTGACAGTCAGAATTTGATACCAGAAATTTACTCAGCCCTCAATATTAAAGTCCTTCTCTTTCCACTTTTATTTTATAGGGTTCAATTAGTCTATGAGACCTCAAAAATATACATATGCGTAGGAAAGTATAAGGACAGAAATTGACCTTTCTAGTTCTCTGACTGTTTAACTCGACTCCAGCCTTAGAGTCTCCACTACTAATTTTTCTGACGAGTATAATACATCTCACAAGTTTCGTTATGGCTGTATGGATCGAAGGAAACTTTAAACGTCCGGATTTTAATTATACAGACTATTAAATTTCATCCACTATTAACTAAGGTATACATCCGGAGGAACCACTCAATAAAATTTTTAAACAAAGACTTATCTTTATCTACGAGCACCGAAAAATCCACTTAAAATAAGAAGACATTTAGATCCGCTCTATGGGTTTTCGACACCACGTCAAAAATTCTACTGTCAGTTTGTTATAACAAATTATCGGAAACTAGAATCACATTTTTGTACCATCGTAATACCTAATAAAAGGGAAAATATGTGTAAAGAATCTCCGACCGTCTACTTCTCTAGACTTGTTCATGAAACCACTTAGATCTATTTGCTAAATAAGAACTGATCTTTTATCTTGGGACCTCTTCCTTTACCGTTGGGTGAGGTCATAACAACGGACCTCTTAAGGTACCTGTCTCCTCGGACCGTCCGATGTTAGGTACCCCGACGTTCTCAGTCTGTGCTGAATTGTTGATTTCTCTCTCTCTCTTCTACCTTTAACCGAGAAATATACTTAGTTTACTACTGTTCTTAACGGTTTAAACGGTAAAGTGAAACAATGAATATTTAATAGGATGAATCTAACGTAGAAAATTTTTTAAGTTAAGTTCCATCTGACTAAACTGTACCTTAATTCAAATTAATAGTCGGATTCCTATTTATTTAGGGTAAGAAAACATATAAGTAAACTGAGGGTTGTAGAGTATGTGTAAATAAAGAGATGTGAAAACAAGATTGACGAGATGAACGAGGGGAAACGGGGGTTTAAGTCTAGGACCAAGACCAGGAGTGGAAAACGTACTTCATGGGGTTCGAACGATACAACAAAAGACGACATTTGAAATCGTAAACAAGTGAGTGGACCAAGAATCAGTACATAACGGTACACGTCACAACAAAACAACTTATAAATAGACTAAATCCCGACATATGGTGGACTCAGTCGAGGAACCATAGTCTCCAGTGCAAGACAGAACACGGGAGAGTTTCATCTCCCGTGTAATGAGACTGTCACCGTCGACGACGTACTTCCAAACAACCTGAGTTAAAACTGTCATCCTTACTTTTCATCCCTGAACGTTTATTATCCTTCTGTCAAATCGTAACTAGACCAACTCTCTGTCGGAGTAAGTAAGGAACAAGTAAATAACAGTCTCAATTCTGTTTAAATTCTTTACTATAATCCTAACTCTTTAGTAAAACCAAACACTCGATTATGACACATGTAAAAAGGACAATTGGGTATAAGTATATGTCTCACTCACACTATAAACCAAGATCCTCGATCATGATGATCTAAAAATAAAGTCAGTCACTAAAAATAGAAGTCCCGTTTACGTAGAAACTTTAACCACTCTTTCCATTACTTCGTTGTATTTTAAACACTATCACAAGAAGGAAAAGAGTACAAAAAAAGACTCATAAGAGAATATTACCTTCGTCAGAGACACAAGGTTAAAGCAAGAGACAAAAGTTTTATAGATCCAAGATTTATTTTCCTGTTACGGTACAAATGAATTGTCGACATGATAACTTCTACCTTTCGTGATTACCGATTTCTCATTTAAAAAAAACCAATTCTCTGGTCAATGGTAAAAACAATGTGAACCAAAAAAATAATTTCGAAAACCAGGGATACAAGTGAACCAAAAGAATAAGTTCAAAAACCAAGAATGAACTTTCTATTAAAAATCACACCCTTTAATGGATTGCACCTTGAATTCTACTTCCGAAGACACAGTCTCTGAATTAAAACTTAAGAATAAAGACAATATGATTCTAAATCGTAGTAAAAGTCATTTTACCCCTGTGTTTACAGGTGTATTCCTCCAATTTGCTCTCTTAGGTACACTTCGCGTTTTGTGTAACGGAATGTGTGTCACTGATTGTCGTTCATAAGACATGTAATAATCGACTCTACGAAGACAGAGGTATAAAATTAGTTCATCGAAAATATAGTCTTTAATGTCTATAGATTTAAGTAAATCAAACTAGTAAGAAATAATCCAGACATGTTAAGTCTAAAACACTTAGATTTAATCAAGAATTAAGGAACAATCTTCACAATCGATTTCACAAAAAATATAAATAATTTTATTTATAGGCAATAATCAATAGACCACTATTTATGTAAAACCAAATATTCTTTTGACTGTCCTACCCCTTTTATATTTTTATTGTAAATAAAAAATATTAATATTTTCATCATATAATAACGTTCTTTAGGTTCTTTATGAACTTCCATAAATTTTTTAATTTTAGAAGACATTACGGTGAGAGTTTACGTTGGTTACAATTATAAAAACATCTGAAAAGAAACGAACAGAAACATAAAAAGTAAAATAATAAAAACATTTAATTCCATTGTAACTAAATATTTACACTTTAAATCAAGTCTAACGGATCAAAAATGTTCAAGAAAATACAATTATATCCTTTTAAAAAAGAGAGAGTAAGGTCCCGACAAGAACCAGTCAATATAAACACCTAGAACTACGGGTGTTAGCGTTGGCCGTTTGAAACACGAGTAACAATGGGTCTCTTAGTTCTAGTGTACACTCTATAAAAATATTATTTAATTATACTTGACAACAAATACTAACAACATATCAAAAAAGAAAAAAAAAAGAAAAAACAAGGGATAGGACTTGGGGGGAGGTAGGAGGAAGGGGTATGGTAGGGAGACATCAAAAAAAGAAATAGGTTCTTTCACGAGGTTTCACAATCTCCAACCATCTTCTCCATTCTTCTCTCTCACAACGGTGAACGAGAAGACCGGATACCTCTAGCACAAGTCCTTCACTCGTCTCGACACCTCTTTCGACGAAACAGGAGAGGCAAAAACATCTCGGTATCTCTTGATATATATATAAAAAAAGATCATTGTAGGATGGTTTTACTTAAAAAAAACCAGTACCAATAATATATAATCTTTACATCTTTATATAAAAAGTATTCAATTTAAAGAAAACTTATCTTAACGAAAGGAACAAAGAAAAGAGAGTAAGATGAGTGGAAAAAGAAATAGACTATTTGAGAATATACGGATATATCATGGACTAACGGTTTAAAACGTCCTTAATAAGTACCGAGATAAGAACTTTTGTGGGTTTTACCTTATTAAATCAATAAAATTCTATTGATAAAATATCTTCATTATGTTCTAATACTATCTGTTTATCTCAAATGTTTGTTCGTTTATTATTCTTATATAGGTGAATAAAAGGTGATAAGTTAATATTAGAATCCCACTATGTAAACCCAAACATATATAAAAATATACGTGTATATTATGAAAATAAAATGTTTTGACCTCCTTATAACGAGTATTACGAACTATTGGACAAAGAAACTTACCTGTTCAAAGACATAGTCATTTGTAAAGATATTACATTTAAAATAACCGACGATGAAATGAGTCGGTCAACAACCTGTAAATCTAACAAAAAACCAAAAGTGATAATACTTGTTTAACAATACTGTTTGCAACATTACTAATTAATAACCACTTTTAAAAATGTGTCACTATATTATATGATTTTAAACTCAGGTCACAACTTGAAACTTTTATGACGATTATTGACTTACTTCAAAATAGAGGAAACATTCCACGTGATTTGGTACGGTATATTTGTGGACAGACAGGGAACTTCGTGTCGTCAGAGTGACAGTCAATCTATTGGAATCACCGAAAAGTAGAGACACTAAGAAGAATCCGACAAAACTAGTATAGTGATATCCGTGAATATAAGGGAAGAAAAAGAAGAACGGGGATCTTGTGTCTACGACGGGACGAGGGGACGTAGCCAATAGGACGTAAACGGAATCTACTACTTCAAGAGAAATTGGTCTGCGAACTATTTCACTAATCTTTTAATTTTCCTTTTATACCTAAATTCGCAAAGAACTCTCTACCTATATCTTGTAGTAACCTTCTAGGGTTATCTGCGATGATGTTTGGTCGACTTTAATTCCATAATTTTTATAAGGTATAGTCTATCGTATTGTCTTACTAGTTTTTTTTGTGACAAAGTCCTCCATCTGAAGAACCGAAACTTAATACCGAGACGGTGAGTGATCGACAGACTGGAACTCGTTCAATTAATTGGAGAGACATATGTTATAACAAGTAACTAATTTTATTACAATCACGGATATAATCACTCCAAAATATTCTTAATTTAGTTAATTACATATATTTTCATAAATCTTGACACGAACCGTACATCATTTGAGAACTATTGTAATCACACTTCCGGGTAAACGAGTATAACCCGGTACAACTAAGTAACTCACTCATTAAAAAGAAAACTCGAAAGTTTAAAACGGACGGATGATATGGTAAACAGATTCTATTATCTTTTATAGATAAACACTAGATTAAAAGTTAGACAATTCGTTTACGAAAAA
The DNA here is from genome assembly GCA_006410555.1 of Capra ibex. NCBI lineage: Eukaryota > Metazoa > Chordata > Mammalia > Artiodactyla > Bovidae > Capra > Capra ibex. The sequence goes on along the minus strand of SJYO01013849.1, from coordinate 1,860,337 downwards.
GATAAAACGAATGTGTGAAGGGAGATTTTATATGAGGAGATTTGCAAATCAAAATTCCTAAAATATAAAGTTTATGTATATATCATCAGTGACGGACGATGAAGTCATTCTCTGGGAACCCCTCAGGCAAAGAATTTATGAACAGTTTTACAGGAGACTAGGGAGCAGGTAGTAAAAGGCAACTCTTGTACCTTTTCAAGAGCTTCTTACTTCTATAAAGTTCTGCCCTCTAAGATAACGCACTCACATCGGAGTTCGGAGTTTATAGACTCTCATTTAGTGAAAGTGAAAGGAAAAAAAGGAGGTAGGGGTAGTTTCACTCCGAAGGGGTTACTATTTTCTTAGACAGACGTTACGTCCTCTGTGCCCTCTACGTCCAAACTAGGGACCCAACCCCTCTAGGGGACCTCTTCCTTTACCGTTGGGTGAGGTCGTAAGAACAAACCCTTTAGTGTCCTGTCCCCTTGGACAGCCCGACATCAGGTACCCCATCGTTTCTCAGTCTATGCTGCACTGACTCGTACGTATGTATGGGATGTAGACGTCAATAAGATCGACAAAAATTCGAGGGGTCTTCTTATATTTTAGAGGGTCTTTCCATTCGTAGGTAAGTGTAACGACTTCTGACACGAAATTACCTCATCCAACTTTTAGTAATTTTTCTTTTCTTATGAGGTTTGGGGAGGGATGGACGGAGGATAACGGAGAGAGAGACAACAGTGAAGATTTCTCGTACTTTACAAGATCAACACCTGATCAACTCGATCAGGATCAACCTGAAGTCCAAAGTAATGAAGAAGAAACGAACAAGGTCCTTATGTCTTAACGACAATCGAAGAACTTGTTTGTAACAGGAAATTACGTAGAGATCACACATGACGAGAAAAAAGAAACACCTTAAGGGCCTCGAGTAGAGGGGTCTCTTTGAGTAGTTCGTAATTGACTTCGTAAAGGAAAGAATATTTGGGAAAGGACTGGGGGATCGGTCCGAGTCTACGAAGTACAAGAACTAAGAACTATATATGGTATATATCTACAAAATATTACACGACGTCAACAAAATAAATGTACGGATAAAGAGGTGATCCCGTCTAAAAGATAGAAAAATAGAGGTATCGGGAGACAAATCACTACGTACCGTAATGATTCATGATTCATTTATAATAACTTACTTACTGATGACACACTACCTAATTATTTACTTACTCGAAAATTTATTATTCTTAAGACTCTTTTAAAAAAATTTTTCTTCATTCATGAATATTTTAGTCAGGTCAAAAAAATAATGTTCTTTGAAAGGATACTACGTTCACAAGATTAATTATAGTAACAAGATTATATTAACAAGTACTTTAAAAATTACAAAATAAAACAAAATCGATAAACTACCGTAACTTACACTTAAAGGGTATAAAAAGGAAATGTACTACTAACTACCACTCAAAAAGAGGACTTTAAATTTGACATCCTATATTCATCAAATTTCTTCTCGCCTTTATTTCATACTGAGGAAAGTCGATCGTTTTATCTGACGTGAATCACTACAATTGATGAAATGTATAAATATAACGATAAGAAGACGAAAGACTCAATTACAATTTAGTAAATCCCGAAGGGATCGCCGAGTCTACCACTTCTGAGACGGACGGTTACGTCCTTTGGGCCCAAACTAGGGACCCAACCCTTCTAGGGGACCTCTTGTTTTACCGTTAGATGAGGTTATAAGAACGGACCTTTTAGGGTGCTTGTCTCCTCGGACCTCTCGACATGTCAGGTACCCCAGAGTTTCTCAGTCCGTGTTGACTCACTGACTGTGAAAGTGAAAGTGAATGGGAAGACGAAAGACTCAATTACAATTTAGTAAATTCCTTAAATTTTTTATAAACTTCATAAAATTTTCACTATATTTATATAAAAGTAGAAATGTTTATTAAAAATACGTATCCTTAATACTTGTCACGTTAAATACTGTAACACTTACAGACACATATTATGAATGTGACTTCTTGTCTCTTTAACGTTAATTTTAAGTTAAAAATCAAGATTTACGATTGTACTAGAAGATTTTAGTCACAGGGTCTTTTGATAGTATATATAAATAAACGAAATGGAAAAAGGCAAAATAATAAATGTATAATTTAATGGTTTTATTAATGTTAATTCCATTAAAAAGATTCCGTCTTAAAGACACCACGAATAACTCAAGTTTACGATAACCTAAAATATAAAATGTAAAATCCACAAAAATCTCCGTTAGGGTTCGTTCATTTTCTCATAGTCCTAGAAGACTGAGGTCATGAAGTAGTGTGGTGTCTTCCATATCAATCCTACTAAAGAGTTCTTTAAGAAAGATCGTTACAAAGGAATTACAAGGAAACTTCACATATTTACTAACGGAAAATTTGTCTTGATAAACATAAGTTAACTTTTTTACTTACCCTGACGTTTACCTAATCTTACTTAGTAGAGAATTGAACAATATTATTTGAACAAAAAATATTTTCCTCGAGTAATCTGTTTTCTACCTCTACCTCTACTTAAAATTCTCCAGTACCGATATCAATGATGGGTTACCAAACGGTCCACGCGTCCCCAAGAAGTAGACAATGGATGACACTTTGAGGAAGTGACATACATTATACTACTATTATTTTTTACTGATTAAAAATATGTACAGTGGTCTTTACGAAACAAGTACTTACGGTGGGGGAAGTCTCCCGGTGAAGCCCTCCGAGACGAGCTCGGATTGTCAAGGATGGTGACGGTTCTCATAAAACCGGAGGAGAAACCTCTACAAAAGTCCCGAAAAATGTGTAATAAAACTTTATTTACGGACGGTATCAAGATTTTACAGTAGGAAACTCCTACCCAAATGATAAAATCTTTACCAGTCTTCCAGATCCGAATACTCATTATATAACTAAAGTCAATTCGTGGTCGTCCCTGGTATTTCCTTGTATTCACTAAAAAGACATACTGAGTTTTTGATTAAGAGTTTTTTTAAGGTTTCCTCTCCAAGGTCTCTAGAAACCACAAACCTGTCTAACCACTTTATTGTTGTAGACCCTGAATTTTTAATACCACACAACTAATTTTTTTTTCCTACCGGAACGTCTATACTACGTGTTTGACCGTTAGTGTCGTCATCCGGGGTAAGGACAGAACGTACTTCAAATACTACAAGAAACCCCAAAAGGTGTTTATAGAATCTCAGTAATATAATACACGAGTGGGAAATTCTATAAATATTACAATTTCATCATTTTACTAATACCTTTTGTAACTTAAAGTTTATTTATAATTACAATTTTTGTTCAATAAAAACAGAAATACAAGGTTTATTGGTGATCAGGTCACACTCTGTATTACATTACTTACAACATTACTTATATAAATTTTGGGGACTTAGTCCAGAAAATCATAAGTCACTTTTTAGTAACTACGTAACTCCATTATCAAACACATAGTGTGAATCCGAAGTAGGATAACTTTCTCACTACAACTTTGATACGAGACACAAAGAATCTGGAAAAATGACCAAAATCTGTCTCCATAGTGACAACTAACAACGTACTTATCTCTTCGTTTAAAATGTCTTTATATACGTCAGAATAATCTTTTTAATTCAAGTGACACCCGACTACTATGTTCTTCAGAAGACATCGTGATAATCTTTCAACCAAAAGGGGGACAACTATAGTAGGTGTCTCTAAGATCAGAATTTAAAATCAAAGATGGTTTTTTTACAAAAATTTACCTAACCAGTACCCTCCTTCTACCTAAAAAAAAGACACGTTACTATGACTTACCATCTATTACCCGAATTACAAATTTTACCCCTAAAGAAACGAGAGTCGTTAACGAGTCCCAATATTAAGAAGTGAATTCTAATATATCATAGAGTAAACATTTCGAAGGTGTCTGATTAGGATAATGTTTATCGAAGAAGACATCGAGATTTATAAACGTATGAAATATAAATAACTAAGTGAATTTCCACAATTTACAACAATCTTCTCTAATACATGTTGAATACAATATTCAATCGATTGAATATACGACAAGTTTAATCAAAATTTCATTTCTTTGAAAAGGGCGTAATAACTGACCCCTAAAGACTTTTCTCAGTTCAAAAGAATATAAGATAACCTGTTGGAAAGACAGAAACTTTCCTTTTAAGCCCCTCCTGTGACTAAACAATATGAAATTTATGAATAAAAAATTTAAGGTATCCAATAGGACAGTATGGTTTCATGATAATACACGGTCGACTAAAACATCTCGTACTCTTTTCTTTGGGACCATCAGTCTTCGCTAAGGGATCGTTGACACCGGCACTACCTTTTGATAAAGAAACCCCTGTTCGGGAAATATAGTAACGTTTTGAGGACCCATTCACTTCTTCTGACCCTTAAAATAAAAAAAGGGAATAATAGTTCTAAAATCTTTATTCATACAGAAACAACCGTAAAGAAAACCTAAACCCACCACAAAGTACGATAATTCTCCGGAACTCCCTCAAAAAAAAAAATTAACCACCTTTTAACGAAATGTTACAACACAACCAAAGACGACATGTTGTGTTTAGTCAGTATTAATATATACCACCGTGATCACCTTTTCTTGGACGGACGGTTACGTCCTCTGTATTGTACGTCTAACCTAGGGACCCACCCCTTCTAGGGGACCTCCTCCCGCACCGTTGAGTGTGGTCATAAGAACGGACCTCTTAAGGTACCTGTCTCCTCGGACCGCCAGATGTCAGGTACCCCAGTGTATCTCAGTCTGCGTTCACTTCGTTGAATCGTGTGTGTGTGGGGAGAGAGAACTCGGAGGGAGGGGAGGGGGTAGAGTGGGGAAATCCAGTAATGTCTCCTGGTTCGACCCGAGGGACACAACATATCGTTGAAGGGTGACAAAATGAGTACTATCACATAGATACAGTCACGATGAAAGAGTCAAACAGTATGAGAGTGGAAGGAGACGATACAGGTGTTCAGGTAATCGAGGATCCAAGTAGTCATGGTAAAAAGATCTAAAGTATATATGTGTAATTATACGAACAAAAAGACTGAATGAAGTCAGACATAGTCTCCGAGATCCAAGTAGGTAGAGTGATGTTGACTGAGTTTAAACAAGAAAATTTACCGACTCATTATAAGGTAACATGGTGGAGGAGAAATAGGTAAGTAGACAGCTACCTGTAGATCCAACGAAGGTACAGGACTGATCATATTTATAACGACGTGATTTCTCACCCCGTGTACCCAGAAAATCTTAACACCAAAAGAGTCCCATATACGGGTCATGACCCTAACGACCCAGTATACCATCTAAATGAGGATCAAAAAATTCCTTAAAAGTATGACGAAAGGTATTACCGACACAGTCAAATGTAAGGGTGGTTGCCACGTCTTTCAAGGGAAAAGAAGTGTAGGAGATGTCGTAAATAAGAGACACCCAAAAAAAAAACAAACAAACAAACAAAAACTACAATCGGTAAGACTGACCACACTCCACAATGGAGTAACATTAAAATTAAACGTAAAGAGATTATTACCCACTATAACTCGTAGAAAAGTACACAAATGACCGGTAGACATACAGGAGAAACCTCTGTACAGACAAATACAGAAGACAGGTAAAAACTAACCTAATAAACAAAAAGACTATAAGTCGACATACTCGATCGACGAATATATAAAAACTCTAATTAGGAAACGGTGAACGAAGTAAACGTTAATAAACGAGCTTAAGACAACCAACAGAAAAGTAGAACACATATCAAAGGAAACGACACGTTTTCGAAATTCAAATTAATTCAGGGTAAACAAATAAAAACAAAAATTAAGGTAATTAGATCCTCCATACAGTCTCTCTTAGAAGAACGGACACAAAAGGAGATTTTTATTTTCATTTTCAGTGAGTCAGTATAGGTCGAGAAACGTTGGGGTACTTGACATGTCAGGTACCTTAAGAGGTCCGGTCTTATGGGTTGGGTCACTAACTTGGGTCCAGAGGACGTAACGTCCGTCCAAGAAATGGTCAACTCGATGTTCCCTTCGGGTTCTTATGACCTCACCCATTGGATAGGGAAGAGATCGCCTAGAAGGACTAGGTATTTAACTTGGGTCCAGAGGACGTAACGTCCACCTAAGAAATGGTTTACTCGATAGTCCCTTCTGGATATATCAAAGACCGGAACGTAAATTTAGAAATTAGATAAAACTCAAATAAAAACACATACCACAATCCTTCACAAGATTAAAGTAAGAAAATGTACATCGACAGGTCAAGAAGGTCGTGATGAATAACTTCTCCTACAGAAAAGAGGTAACATTTAAAATGAGTAAACAGTTTTTATTTTATCAGTACCACGTAGTCAAATAGAGACACGAAAGACAGAACAAAGTAGCCAGACATAAAGACGTAAACACGGTCGTGGTATGACAGAACTACTGATATCGAAACATCATATCGAACTTCAGTCTTTTCAACTAAGAAGGTCGAGAGAAAAAGAGGAAGTCCTAACGAAACCGATAAGTCAGAAAATACAAAGGTATGTTTAACACTTAAAAAACAAGATCAAGGTACTTTTTATGGTAACCATCAAACTATCCCTAATGTAACTTAAACATCTAACGAAACTCGTCGTATCAGTAAAACTGTTATAACTAAGAAGGTCAAGTTCTTATATGATATAGAGAGGTAGATAAACATAACAGGAGCTAAAGAAAGTAGTAACAGAATATCACAGGATATACGTCGAAAAAAAGATGGGACCATCCAAATAACATCCATAAACTAAGAAAAACAACGTCACCACTTACCCTAATAAAGGACTTAAAGAGAAAGACTGAAAAGTAAGAATCACATATCCTTACGTTCCCTAAAGACACATAATTAACATATAGGACTTTGAAATGATTTAAGTAACTAATCGAGATCATCAAAAAACCACTGTAAAAAATCCCAAAAGATACATATCTTTTTGTAGATATGTACATATTTTTTATACAATTTTTTAGACACATATCTACAAACAGTAGACGTTTGTCACTCAAAATGAAGAAAAGGTGAGACCCGAGGAAATTATAGAAAAAGAAACGAGTCACGGAACCGATCCTGAAGGTTTTGTATAACTTATTATCACCACTCTCACCCGTGGGAATAGAACAAGGACTAGAATCTCTAATTGGGAAATTGAAAAAGTGGTCCCTCTTATTACAAACGACACCCAAAAAACATATATCGGAAATAATTCAACTCCATCCAAGGAAGATACGGTTAAAAGACCTCTCAAAAATAAAATATACTCAGAAGTTAAAACAACTTTCTAAAGAGACGTAGATAACTCTACTAGTATACCAAAAATAGAAAATTAAACAATTACACCATATAGTGTCACTAACTAAACGTATATAACTTCTTAGGAATATAGGGACCTCAGTTGGGGTGAAATAGTACCGTATACTAAGAAAATTACACAACAACCTAAGACAAACGATCTTGAAACAACTCCTAAAAACATACATATAAGTAGTCACTATAACCGTACATTAAAAGAAAAAAACACTTTAGAAACAGAACAAAACCATAGTCCCATTGCCACCGGAATATCTTACTCAAACCCTCAAAAGTAGAACCTCAAAGAATAGTACATTTTCATATAATTACACAGACAACACGACTTACTACTACCTACCAAAGACCCTTCTTTTAGTTTATCCACACACCCATGGTGATACTAGTAAATCCACAACGTAAGTCGAATGACATATCCAAGGATCGTCTTCCGATACCTTTGAAAATCAGAGAAAACATTTACATTATGTTAAGACTGAATCATATTGTTGGTACGAACCAGTATCGAAATAGTATCGATACCAGTAGGTGAAACGTTTTCTTTAGTCCATATAGTTTCAAGAGAAGAACGGTTATTTATGTACAACCGTCAAATGAGTCATTCTCCCTCGGTATTACCCCGGTAATAAGTATTAGAAAACTTCTTAATAAAAAGTCGAATAGGATTTTGAAGTCGGATTCACAGAAACCTGTGTGACTTTACTTCCAATTAAAGTACTTGTGTTTTTTCGAAATACGTAGAAGGACACGGTAAGGAACTATTTTAAAAATTGTAATAATCACAAAGGTAATTTTTCCAATAGTATAATCAGTCTTAAGAAAATACCGTTTGTCAGATACTTCGTCCAACTAACATTTATGATATGAACGTGATTTTCTTTACGAATGACACACTTTATGACAATAACAGAAACGACAAGAATCGTAATGACGGATTTTGGACTTAAAGAACCACGACATTCTCATTAGTAGAACCAAAGAAAAAAATGTAAGGTGATCCCCTTTTATAAAGTTTCAGGTCTAAGGACTAAATTCGAAATGTGTTTACTATATAACTTCTTTCTTTACCGTTGGGTGAGGACATAAGAACGGAACCTTTAGGGTGTCCGTCCCCTCGGACCAGCTGATGACAGGTACCCTAATGTTTCTCAGCCTGTACTGAATCACTGACTCGTACGTACGTTTTTTACCATATATCCTCGTTTGTCTTCGATTGGTTTCTTCTCTTATAATTCAATAACGACAAAAGTCAAACGAGTAAAGGATTGACATAAAAGACCCAGAGGTATAAATGAATTACGATTAAATTCTCGGACAACTTTTTACGAAAAGAGATTTCCCTGTCAAGAAACTATTCCTTAACTATAATAAATATGTCTAAAACGAAACTCAAAGACTTTCCTTTTTTTTTAGATATATACTTCATCAAAAGAACTTTAGTTCAACGATTCCAACAGAGATCAATCTTAAAATAAAGGTAGAATAATAGTACTTATGTTTCTTCGGAACAACTATAATTCGATTTATTTTGTATAAAATCTTCTCCTTATCATTTGGATTCTGTTCTTAAAATTGTAGTCTTAGTATTCAAAGACATATGATATGAACCTTTAATGTTCACTCGTACTACTTTAAAAGGACACTCATACTCTGACTTTTGTCCATGGACCCGATATTAAACTCTAGATGTGACGGAAGTAGGACGAAAAACGATATATAAGTCGGACCCTAACTATGTCGATCTTTCTGACGACAAACTCGTCTCAGAGTCCTATTTTCATTCTTCCGATTAATTAACCCTTATATCTTAACTGGTATGAGATGTATTCGTCTAACTCGAAATTTTTATTTCTCCTAACTTTTATAATTAGTTATTTTTTTTAACCTGAAAACAATGAGGTTTTATGTACATAATTTACATCTGTCCAAAACTTACCTCTATCGTAAAAGAAGACAATTCTAGTCTCACTTGTCTTTATCAAGTCCAGTATGGAAGTAGAGACAAAGTACTGGTAAAACTTTTTCTTTTAGAAAATTTTTCATCAGTTAAAGAGAAAAAGGACGACATGAACATTTTTCCGTCATCTCTTGGACGTTTTCCACACAACGTTTGATACTTTGGTGTAAGAATAGAGGACGAATTTTTTTTCTCTCTACGACGTACAATTAATCGTGAAACTGGATCGAGACACAGTAGAGTAATTGTTGAGTGACCAATTTTACTTATTCTAGAGCCTTCTGACTGAGTAAATCAACGAGAACTGATTAGTAAATCATAAGAACGGGGGAGGGACGCGAGAGGGATTCTTGGTAGGTCAAAGATACCTACAATTCTAGGGTCGGTGGTGTAAATGCTCGTTTCAGAATAAATAAGTAATTTCCTGGGAGTCAACCTATAGACGAATTGTCATAAAATACCCGTCAATTAACCTTAATATACCTTTATTATCTTGTATTTGGAAATTTTTATAAGATATCATATACCGAAAGTGATTAAGTCCACTTTAAATTATAAAACGAGATACATATGGAATTACTACCTCTTCCTTTACCGATGGGTGAGATCATGAGAACGGACCTTTTAAGGTAAGTACCTCCTCGGACCATCCGATGTCAGGTACCCAAACGTTTCTCAGCCTGTGTTGACTCACTGAAGTGAAAGAAAGAAAGACATCAAGGAACACCTCTCCCTTTACCGTTGGGTGAGGTCACAAGAACGGACCTCTTAGGGTACCTGCCTCCCCGGACCACTCGATGTCAGACACCCCAACGTCTCTCAACCTGTGTTGATTCGTTGATTGTGTGTGTATGGAATTACTTATTATATGTTGTTTCGATACACTGAAAATAAAGTGACAATCTCGTCTTTCTGAGTCATACGATAAAGGACCGGGTTCTGGACTTGATGGGTGACACAAGAATCTTTTATCAATTAATAATGTCATTAAAAAAATAGAAATCTTTTAAATCTGTGAATCTTTTAGTTACAAACGACACTTTATCCATTTATTTGGTGTTTGTACAATAAAATTTGGTTTATTTTACATTAAAGTCTATATTGTAAATTGAACAGAATCTTATTTTACTAGTAATCAATATGGAATTTAAAAACAAATGTAAACTTTCTAATCTTTTACAAGTACACTCAGCCATCTTTCGGTACATGAAAAAACTCACAAAACGTATTTATTGGAATTCTTATAAATAGTGTATTTTCAGTAAACTTTTAGTACTAGAAATCTAACTTTAAAAAAACTCCAATTTGATCTCATTACATTCTATTGTATGTCAATTATTATTGAAATTTTGAAGGGGTTATGGTAATAAATTGAAATTACATAAAAGAATAAGTTATAAAAAATTTCTCTTTGATTGTATAGTCAACAAATCGAAACTTTTTTTTCGGACTGGAGGTCTGAACTCGAACACAAAAATTATTTATTATCGGGGGGAGGGGAATAGGTGCTCATATGTAAGATACTGGGTGGGGGGACATCTATGGACTTTGGTACCTATCATGGTTTAGGATATACATGATACAAAAAAAATACATATGTATCGATACTATTTCAGATTACACATTCAATTCGTATCATTCTCCAATCGTTGTTATCAATTACTATGTTTTTCTTATTAAAATATTCAATTATTAAATATTATCATATGACGTTATTTTCAATACCTTACACCAGAAGGAGTTTCTTTTAGGAATAACATGACATGCATGTGGAGAAGAACACTATTACACTCTACTATTCTATGGATGTTCTACTTTACTCCATTCCACTTACTACATCCGGAATACTGTATCGTAATCAAAAGAGAACTGGAAAACTCTTCTACAGTCTTCACCCTAGTAGACGAAGACCCTTAGGACCTAGTACCTCGGAACTGTTACAACTACCAGGTTACAGTCCTCGTCTGGTACAGGTATTAATCTCTAGAACCCTACTAACCCCGATGGTCCATCCTCTTCCTGACAGGATCTAAAATAGTACGATAAGTCCTGTGTCCGTGTCCTAAATTTGTAACAGACACGTGCACGTACGATTCAACAAAGTCAGCACAGGTTGATGACACACGCTGGGAAACCTGGTATCGGGTGGTCCGAGGAGACAGGTACCCTAAGAGGTCCCTCACCCAACGGTACGGGAGGGGGTTCCCTAGAAGGGTTGGGTCTCTTCCTTGGGCGTAGAGAATGGAGAGGACGGAACCGTCTGCCCAAGAAATGGTGATCACAGTGGACCCTTCCCTTCGGGATACTTAACAAATAAAGACCTTAAAACGTAAATAATAAAAACCTGACACTAACTGGTGTCCATTGACTTTGACGTCTTTCACTTTGACATCTAATCCCCTGATGATATATGCGTTGATTGAAAAAAATGGGAAATGTAGTCCGTAAGTATCACTACTGGAGTAAATCCATGATGACATTCTAGGGTTTAGTATTTATAATCTCGAAAATGTATGAAATATTTAATTCTATCCACTTGTCTTCTTAAAAATCCTATCTACGAAACTTTTGTAATTATTTTTAGTTCTCAATTTTGTCCGTACAAGAAACTAATATTAATTTAATGACTCGAGAAATTAATTGATAACAAAAAAGACGTTACGTACGTTTCAGGATTTTACAATTCAACTCACTTTTTTAAAAAACTCAAAGTGTTTCCTAAGAAAAGAAAACTCCTCCCCACAATTAAAGGACCTTCACAATTGTCTGAAAATTTTAATACTTTATTTGCTTCGTCATAAAATTTTATAGATTTTACAATACACGTATATGTCAAGGGTTTGATTAAGAACCCAAGGATTTCAAGAAATCATTCAGTAAAAAACCTTGAGTCAAGTAAAAGGTCGTCTTTGATGTGAAATTTACTAAACATTGTGGGTGGTTTGAAAATTGGTGCACTATGACTAATAAAGAGACTGTAATGATACAAAAAGTAGGTGAAGGAGGTGGATCAAAGTGCAGGAAGAAAGGAAAAGAAATACAAAAAGAACTTGACATCACCTTTCTAGTTCTCAAACCCCCGGTACGTAAATCCTTGATCTGTCAAATCCTAGACCTTTCTTCAAGATGGTGAATGACGAATTCACAGAACTTAAAAGAATAGAAGAACTAGTAGTCAAAGAAATAAAACAAAATTCCTAACTGCTCTTTTATATGACTTCGTAAATGACACCCTGTTTATGTATGAATTTACTAAGAAGATGAAGGACAGGAAGAAAGATGGGAGGAAGGAGGAAAGTCGGTGGTAAACCTTTTATCATGAACACTTTTATACAAAGTATCAAGAACAATTTGTCCGTTGATTCCTACGTATACCCGAGAGAAATATCCATGAGACTATCAGTGTCTTGTAGTGTTCTTCTTTTACGTAGGAATCTACGAAGAATTGATAAGTAGATGAGTCACTTGGTCGACTATAAATATCTCCGGAAGAGGGACGATCAGTAACACTAACTATGTGTCATCGAAATGTTGTTCTTAGTTTACACTGTTGGATCCTTTATAAAGAAACAGAGACTCCCGTCCAATCAATAAGACTATTTGACGAATAAGATTAGGGTTACAGACATTGATTCTGTTCAGGTAAACATAAACTAAAATAAGTACTATAAAGAACTGGTTAACTGGAGTTTATATTTTTGGTGAAAAATTCGGACCTTTAGACAAAGTTCAATCACTAGTTCACGGGGGATCACACGTACACCTGTATTCTTTGACTCAAGAACTAAAAGTAACTAGACAACTTTAAGTTTATGTCAACTGTGGAACGAGTCACATTGGGTGTCAAACCAATCACTATTTCTATTTCTCTAATTTTATATATCCAAATAAAAATGTGACAACGATTCTCGAAAGGGTCGATAGTGGGAGGTCCTTTGAAGTTCGTCTTTCTGTAGTTAAAGAATCGTGAAAACGATAGAAAAAGTACCATAGGTACTCTAACGATCACTGGATTTCATTCTAAAGACACGTCATCCGTAGTGATTGTAGAACTTTCATGTACACTATCTCAAAACGAAATTTTCAACGTAGAACTTTCTAAAAAGAAGGTACTAAAAGAATTTTGATTTTAAAAATGAACTTAACGATGATCTCGATCTTTTTAACACATGTTCAAAACCTAGGATGGGAACTTATATAATCATTTAAACTTGTACTTCAGTCACTACGGAGTTCGGACTCTTCTGAGATACATATATAACAGTCTGACAACGGGACTTTATTATGATGGAATTTTAGACAGTATCAGACACGAGAAGGGAAATGTTTATAATAGGATTCATTAGGAGGACAGAAGAGATACTCTACCCATAATATACGACATTGACTTCGAGTCTTAAATCGTCGAGTGGGTTCCAATACGTCGGGTACTGACTGTTTGACAACTGAACACGTCTTCAGAGGTACCACTACACAGTATATATTGGAAACACCGTAATTCACACGAGTAATTTTCATTTTTAAAATGATCGTATAATTCTATGACTAAACATAGCACAAAAATAAACGTACGACTACCAATTTTTGTATAAAGAGTCAGTAAAGACACAGGAGACTCAATGGATCAATAAATGAAACGAGTGAATTGGAACCAAAATATCAAAAATAGTAGTCAGACACACTTATAAAATATATAATCCATATGAATTGGAGAGTCATAAAAGGATCAAACGGGAATTTGAAACGAACACGACAACAACAACAACACAATTATTTATAAATAAATAAATAAATAAATAAACCGACGTGACCCAGAATCAACGCCGCAAACTCTAGATCAAGGGATACGACACGAATCAGAGAGTCAGCACAGGCTGAGAAACGTTGGGATACCTGACATCGGGCGGTCCGAGGAGACAGGTACCGGTCTCTAGTTTAGGTCCGGGGGACGTAACCTTCGAACCTCAGAATCGGTGACCTGGTAGTCCTTCAGGGGTTAAACACGACAAAAAACTACTTCATTTAAATTTTAGAAATACATCATCTAGGGACAATTAACTGAATTCTTGTAATATATTTAAACCCTAAAAAACCATATTACATATTCTAACTCCTAGATGTAAAAGGAAAAAAAGTACCGAGTAAAGAATTATATACTTAACGATTATACATAGTGACATTGATTCCTAAAAAAAGAAAAATGGGAGTTGTTAATAACAAACTCTATTTGGTTCCCATATAAAACATTTGGAAAAGACACATATTTTTACATCTATAATTACTTGGATTATACAGAAGATTTCCAAATTTTTGTCGACAGGGATAAATATAATTATCTTTATGAACTAAGACACTCGAAACCATGACATAACAGTTTACATTTTCCGTAACGAGAAAATAGGAACAAAGAAAAAAATTTTACAAGACATCAACCCGTCCACACTCCAGAAAGTCCCTAGAATGGTCTTTTGATCACGGTATCAACCTCGTTACTCCTCGAGACAAAAACGGAGGACTTACTATTTTTAGTTACGTCATCCCAACAACGTCCTTCCCCCTGGGGAAGGTCCCGGGCTTTGACCCGAAAACAGATTGTGAGTCTTTACTTAACAGGTTCCTCTGTGTACACGACTGTCTCGTTCTCTAAAATAACCTTTTCCCGTGGGCCCACCTCTCGTCATCCCATTCCCTTGGGTCCTCTTGATGAGAAGTCGTACTGAGTGTCAGAACCCAAAATACCACTACCCTAATCAAAGGCCCACCAGAAACCGGTCAGTAAGATTAAGTTTCAGAAAGGACCACCACGTGCGTAGGGAGTCGGTTCTACTTACGATCACTCTCCGTAAGACGTTTCACCTGTCTGTGCGCCACAGAGGAAAACTGGAAAGGGCTTGAAAAGGTCAACCACCACCGATTAATCAAGGACATAAGGAATGGCCCTAGAGGACAGTAGTTTATTGAGTACACTTACCAATGATATCCCGGACCGGTCCCACCCGCCAAAGTCAGTCACACGAAGGGGATTGTCCCACCCCTCCTTACAGAAAATTGAACTAGAAAATTCCATAAATAGTGAAAATGGTATACCTTTAATTACTAATACCGTTAATTACATAGGTCTAAACAATTGGGTGGTTAAATAATAAAACAAATTATTTAGAGAACTCACGGATGGTCTACGGCCACGACACGATCCATCACACCATATCTATACTTATTCTTAGTATGTCGGACACCCAATATCTACTTGTCCACCATATTTGACCATGTACTTTGATCTATATGTCCATATCGTGTTTTTCTCTTTACTCTTCCTTTACGTTTCTTTATTCGAAAAAGTTCTAAACCAACAGACAAACTAAGTATAGTGACAATTATTTAATCGTGAATACGAAAGGTTCCTATATTCTAAAGAATTAAATAGACAGTAGTAAATATTTATTGTTTTATTATTTCTATGTTAAGTAAAGATATCCTACTGTCACTTTGTAATTAATACATTTTATGAACAACCATTACTTTTAAAAAAGTGTAGAGTCACTAGTCTGTTTATTCTTCCCCTTTATTACACGATGATAAATCTTATAGTGACATAATTAGTTGGGACGTCGTATTTGATTTGATTATAATTATTTAACTTTAATGTACGGTTATAAACGGTATTAGTTCGGGTACAACTGAACCAAATTTAACGTTTTCATATAAAAGAAGTCTCTCTCTCTTATAGGATATTATGTGAGGGACTAACCCTATCCTTTTCCTACTGTATAGTTCCGGATTTAAAAAATAACAAAAGTGGAGAACCAATAGAAAAGGTGACATATCTTATAGTCACAAGAATTTCCCGTTCTAATTATACACCAGTCCTTTGAGACTTCTCCGATAATACAAACTTAACTTTAAGACAGTAAAAGATCGGTACACGGTCAACAAATTGGTGAGTTACGGAGATAAAACGGTAGACATTCTATCCCCGTATAACTCCTAATTACATACACTTTACGAATTTGTTACGGCCCTTACCTCATTCGCGTTTTACTACGACACCGACGACAACGTCTCCGTTGTCACCGAGACCACCGAAGACACCGACAAGACGACGACAAAGAAGAGAAAAAAGAATAATAAGATAATAAAAGTAAAAATAGTGATACTTTTTATAGAAGGTTCTCAAATACTTCTGTGGAAACAAAAAACAGATAATTTATTGTAACATGTACATGGGACTTTAACGGGGTCCTATCTTTATGTCACTCTTTGTCAGGGTTTCGACATTTCTTAAATGATAGTAAAAACACCAACTGAGGGAGGAGACAAAAAGTCTTAATAAGTGACGGATTTTTGTCATGGATTTTTCGATACCATCTACCCGACATTAAAAAAAAATTCATTTATAATACGAACCTATTTATACATATTTTGAGTCGGACAAAAATAATATAGGAAAATGAAAAATAACCCCATATAATGAAAAATAACCCCATATAACCCCATACTAATTGTTACAACACTATCAAAGTCCACTTGTCGTTTCCCTGAGTCGACATGTATATGTACATAGGTAAGAGGGGGTTTGGGGGGACGGTAGGTCCGATGGTGTATTGTTGGACAAAAATATATTAGTTGTATCTTGACTTCTAGTTTTACTTTACTCGTGTAAAAGTATCGAAGTACCGTCATTTTTATTTGTGGAGACGACTGAGTAAAATCCTCTTTAACCTAAGAAAAAAAACTAAATAATAAGTCAATTGAAAGTGTACAGACTCGTATTGTTTGAAATTCTATACGATTAATGACCCAGTCTCTCATACGAACGAAATTTAGACGCATGTACGACGGTTGAACGTGTGGTTTCTCCAATAAGTCTTAATTTAAACTCCTAGGATGGGGGACGTGACGAGGAAGGGTCGTATCAGTGGGGGTCCGGGAGTCTCTTAGGTACGATGTCTCTCGGAGTCCACAGTCACTCAGAGAGACTCCATGTAATCTCGTCTTTTGTCGTCTCTTGTGACTGAATCATGGAAGAAGGGTGGGGGTGTGGGGGTTTGTGTGATTTAACAGAAGGAACAACATAGAAACATAAAATAGGTCGCAATGGTGTTCCTTGATTTTGTACTTTTCTCGAAGGTATAAATATTATATTGTCGTCGGTTTCTGTAACGGGAATACGACCAGTCACGGGGGATTTTTTACGAGGTAGAGTCTTTGTAGAAAATCTTAAATCACAATCCTTTGTGACAGAAGGGAGTTCCTAGATCAAAAGAAGGACTCTGACGTTTACGTACTAAAAATCTTGTTGAAATGACTCAATTTTAATGTTTGTAAAGCGGATAAATTTCTAATGTAAAGTCAACACAAATCGTATAGGTGTTTCAACACGTTGGTACGTACGATTCAGTGAAGTCAGCACAAGCTAAGAAACGTTGGGGTACCTGACATCGGGCGATAGACGATTTCTTCCCTCCAGATGGGTGAGGTCATAAAAACCCGAAGAGAACACCGAGTCGACCATTTTTTAGGTGGACGTTACACCCTCTGGACCCAAAATAGGGACCCAACCCTTCTAGGGGACCTCTTCCCTTTCCCATGGGTGAGGTCATAGGACCGGACCTTTTAAGGTCCCTGACGTATCAGGTACCCCAGCTTTTCTCAGTCTGTACTGACTTGCTGAAAGTGAAAGTCCGAGGAGACAAGGACCCTATGGGATCCGTTTCTATGACCTCACCCAACGGTAAAGGAGGAGGTTCCCCAGAAGGGTTGGGTCTCTAGCTTGGGTTCCGAGGATACAGAGGACGTAACCGTCCGTCCAAGAAATGGTAACCTCGATCGACCCCGTCCTGTCCCCCACGTTGGTATTGGTGTTAGTTAAGAGCTTGTAAAAGTAGTGGGGAGCGTTTTTTCGGATATGGGAATTAGTTAGTGAGGGGTGTAATGGAAATTAGTGAAGTAGGAAGGTGGTCGTAATTTGTTAGTAATCAGATGAAATCTGGGGTGTAGGTTCCATTCTCTTTGGGTTCATTCTACCATCCATAACATTCTCCCGTAGTCTCCCGTCTGTGTGTTTTTGGTATTAGTGTCTTTTGATCAGTCAGATTAGTGTGATCCTGGTGTCGGAACAGATTGAGTCACTTTGATTCGGTACGGGCACCCCGGTGGGTTCTACCCACCCAGTACTACCTCTCCAGACTGTCTTACACCAGGTGACCTCTTCCCTTACCGTTTGGTGAAGTCATAAGAACGGAACTCTTGCGGGACTTGTCATACTTTTCCGTTTTACTATTCTATGACTTTCTCCTTGAGGGGCCCAGTCATCCATGGTTTATACGATGATCTCTAGTCACCTCTTTATTGAGGTCTTTCTTATTTCCTTACTTCGGTTTCGTTTTTGTTACGGGTCGATACCTACACTGACCACTATCTTCGTTCCAGGCTACGACATTTCTCGATATAACGTATCCTTGGACCTTACAGTCCAGGTACTCAGTTCCGTTTAACCTTCACCAGTTTGTCCTCTACCGTTCTCACTTGCAGTTGTAAGATCCTTAGTCACTTGATTTTACCTGACCTTACCCACTTAAATTGAGTCTACTGGTAATATAGATGATGACACCCGTCCTTAGGGAATCTTCTTTACCTCATCGGTAGTACCAGTTGTTGTCTCAGACTTTACGTCATCAACCTACGTCAGAGTTTTGCTGTCTTACTAGAGGCAAGCAAAGGTTCCGTTTGGTAAGTCATCGTGTCATTAAGTTCAGATGCGGGGTTGGTCATTGTGACTTCTTCGACTTCGACTTGCTAAGACACTTCTGGATGTTCTGTAAAATCTTGATTGTGGGTTTTTTCTACAGGAAAAGTAATATCCCCTGACCTTACGTTTTCATTCTTCAGTTCTTTGTGGACCTCATTGTCCGTTTAAACCGGAACCTTATGCCTTACTCCGTCCCGTTTCCGATTATCTCAAAACGGTTCTCTTGAGTGACAAGTATCGTTTGTGGGAGAAGGTTGTTGTGTTCTCTTGTGAGATGTGTACCTGTAGTGGTCTACCAGTTGTGACTTTAGTCTAACTAATATAAGAGACGTCGGTTTCTACCTCTCCGAGATATGTCAGTCGTTTTTGTTCTGACCCTCGACTGACACCGAGTCTAGTACTTGAGGAATAACGGTTTAAGTCTGACTTTAACTCTTTTATCCCTTTTGGTGATCTGGTAAGTCCATACTGGATTTAGTTTAGGGAATTCTAATATGTCACCTTCACTCTTTATCTAAATTCCCGGTTCTACACTATCTATCTCACGGACTACTTGATACCTTACTCCAAGTACTGTAACATGTCCTCTGTCCCTAGTTCTGGTAGGGGTACCTTTTCTTTACGTTTTTCCGTTTTACCGACAGACCCCTCCATAATGTTTATCGACACTTTTCTTCTCTTCACTTTTCGGTTCCTCTTTTCCTTTCTATATTCGTAGACTTACGTCTCAAGGTTTCTTATCGTTCTTCTTTATTCTTTCGGAAGAAACAACTAGTTACGTTTCTTTATCTCCTTTTCTTCTCTTACCCTTTCTGATCTCTAGAGAAGTTCTTTTAACCTCTATGGTTCCCTTGTAAAGTACGTTTCTACCCGAGCTATTTCCTGTCTTTACTATACCTAGATTGTCTTCGTCTTCTCTAATTCTTCTCCATCGTCCTTATGTGCCTTCTTGACATGTTTTTATAGAAATACTGGTTCTATTAGTGTCACCACACTAGTGACTGGATCTCGGTCTGTAGGACCTTACACTTCAGTTCACCCGGAATCTTTCGTAGTGATACTTGTTTCGATCACCTCCACTACCGTAAGGTCAACTCGATAAAGTTTAGGACTTTCTACTACGACACTTTCACGACATGAGTTATACGGTCGTTTAAACCTTTTGAGTCGTCACCGGTGTCCTGACCTTTTCCAGTCAAAAGTAAGGCTAAGGTTTCTTTCCGTTACGGTTTCTTACGAGTTTGATGACGTGTTAACTTGAGTAGAGTGTGCGATCATTTTATTACGAGTTTTAAGAGGTTCGGTCCGAAGTCGTTATGCACTTGGCACTTGAAGGTCTACAAGGTCGACCAAAATCTTTTCCGTCTCCTTGGTCTCTAGTTTAACGGTTGTAGACAACCTAGTAGCTTTTACGTTTTTTCAGGGTCTCTTTGTAGATAAAGACGAAATAACTGATACGGTTTCGGAAACTGACACACCTAGTGTTATTTCACACCTTTTAAGACTTTCTCTACCCTTATGGTCTGGTGGACTGGACGGAGAACTCTTTGGATATACGTCCAGTCCTTCGTTGTCAATCTTGACCTGTACCTTGTTGTCTGACCAAGGTTTATCCTTTTCCTCACACAGATCCGACATATAATAGTGGGACGAATAAATTGAAGATACGTCTCATGTAGTACTCTTTGCGACTCAACCTTCTTCGTGTTCAACCTTAGTTCTAACGACCCTCTTTATAGTTATTGGAGTCTATACGTCTACCGTGGTGGGAATACCGTCTTTCACTTCTCCTTGATTTTTAGGAGAACTACTTTCACTTTCAACTCTCACTTTATAAACCGAATTTCGAGCTGTAAGTCTTTTGCTTCTAGTACCGTAGGCCAGGGTAGGGAAGTACCCTTTATCTACCCCTTTGTCACAGTCTGAAATAAAACCCCCCGAGGTTTTAGTGACGTCTTCCACTGACGTCGGTACATTAATTTTCTGCGAATGAGGAACGTTCTTTTAATACTGGTTGGATCTATCGTATGACTTTTCGTCTCTATGATGAAACGGTTGTTTCCAGGTAGATCAGTTCCGACACCAAAAATATCACCAGTACATACCTACACTCTCAACCTGACACTTCTTCCGACTCGTGGCTTCTTAACTACGAAAACTTGACGCCACAACCTCTTCTCAGGACTCTCAGGGAACGTGACGTTCCTCTAGGTTGGTCAGGTAAGATTTCCTCTAGTCGGGACCCTAAAGAAACCTCCCTTACTACGATTTCGACTTTGAGGACATGAAAAGATGGAGTACCTTCTCAACTGAGTAACCTTTTCTGAGACTACAACCCTCCCTAACCCCCGTCCTCCTCTTCCCCTACTGTCTCCTACTCTACCGACCTACCGTAGTACCTGAACTACCGGTACTCAGACTCACTTGAGACCTTCTACCACTACCTGTCCCTCCGGACCGCACGATGCTAAGTACCCCAGTGTTTCTCAGTCTGTGCTGACTCGCTGACTTGACTTGACTTGACTTGATCAGATGAAATATATAAACGGATAAGACCTGTAAAATATATATGGAGTTTAGTATATTATTTAGTATATTATTTGATTGGTTTGACTAGTGTACCTAGTGTCGGAACAGATTGACTAACTTGATACTCGGTACGTGACAACCCGGTGGGGTCAACCTGTTCAGTACCACTTCTCAAAACTGTTTTACACTAGGTCACCTCTTCCCTCACCGTCTGGTGAAGTAGTAAGAACGGAACTCTTTGGTTACTTGTCATACTTCTCCGTTTTTCTATACTGTCACCTTCTACTTGAGGGGTCCAGTCATCCACTTTCTACTTGAGGGGTCATACGATGACCTCTTCTCACTTCTTTATTGAGGTCTTCCTTACTTCTCCGACTCGGTTTCACCTTTGTTCCGTGTCAATACCTACACAGACCAACACTTTCATTTCAGCCTACGGTACACTTTACTTCACTTTAAGTGAGTCAGTACAGGTAGAGAAACACTGGGACACCTGATATATCAGGTACCTGAAGAGGTCCGGTCTTATGACCTCACCCATCGGATAGGGAAGAGGTCGTCTAGAAGGACTGGGTCGCTAGTTTGACGCCAGAGGACGTAACGTACGTCTAAGAAATGGTCGACTCAATGTTCCCTTCATTTCAGACTACGGTATTTCTTGTTATAACGTATGCTTGGACCTTACAATTCAGGCATTTTAGTTCCGTTTAACCTTCACCAGTTTGTCCTCTACCGTTCTCACTTGTAACTGTAAAATCCTTAGTCACTTGATTTGACTTGGTCTTACCTACTTAAATTAATTCTCCTGTTAATATAGATGATGACACTCGTCATTAGGGAATTTTTTTACCTCATCGAGAGTATAAGTTGTTTTCTCAGGTTTTACGTTATGAACTCACGTTAGAGTTTTTACTGTCTTACTAAAGACAAGTAAAGGTTCCTTTTGGTAAGTCATAACGTCATTAGGTTCAGATACGGGGTTGGTGATTACGACTTCTTCGACTTCAATTAAGACATTTCCTGTATATTTGGAATATCTTAATTGTGGTTTTTCTCTACAGGAAAAGTAGTATTCCCTGACCTAACTTTTTCATCCTCCAGTTCTCTATGGACCTTATTGTCCGTTCAAACCAGAACCTCATGTTTTACTTCGTCTCGTTTTCGATTGTCAAAACGGTTCTCTGGTGTTACTAGTATGAATTGTTGTATTCTCGGCTGAGATTGTACCTGTAATGATGTACCAGTTAACGTTTTAGTCTCACTAATATAAGAAAAGTCGATTTCCACCTCTTCGAGATATTTCAGTCGTTTTTGTTCTGATCCTCGACTGACACCGAATCTAGTATTTGAGGAATAACGTTTTAAGTCTGAATTTAACTTCTTTCATCCTGGTAAGTCCATACTGGGTTTAGTTCAGGGAATGTCAATTTGTCACCTTCACTGTTCATCTAACTTCCCTAATCTGGACTACCTCACGGACTTCTTGACACCTACCTTCAAGGATTGTAACATGTCCTCTACAACCTAGTTTTGGTAGGAGTTCTTTTTACGTTTTTCCGTTTTACCAACAGACTCCTCCGGAATGTGTATCGGCTCTTTTCTTCTCTTCACTTTCCGTTTCCTCTTTTCCTTTCTATATGGGTAGACTTACGTCTCAAGGTTTTTTATCGTTCCTCTCTATTCTTTCGGAACGACTCACTTGTTACGTTTTTTTATCTCCTTTTGTTATCTCCCTTTCTGATCTCTAGAGAAGTTTTTTTAATCTCCATGATTCCCTTACAAATACCTTTCTCCCGTGTTATTTCCAGTCTTCGTCATACCTGGATTGTCTTCGTCTTCTCTAATTCTTCTCGATCATTCTTGTGTGTCTTCTTGATATGTTTTATCTAGAAGTACTGAGTCTATTGGTGCTACTACCCTAGTGAGTGGATCTCGGTCTGTAGAACCTCACACCACAGTTCACCCGGAATCCTTCGTAGTGATGCTTGTTTCGATCACCTCCACTACCTTAAGGTCAACTCGATAAAGTTTAGGATTTTCTACTACAACACTTTCACGACATGAGTTATACGGTCGTTTAAACCTTTTGAGTCGTCATCGGCGTCCGGACCTTTTCCAGTCAAAAGTGAGGTTAGGGTTTCTTTCCGTTACGGTCTTTACGAGTTTGATGGTGTGTTAACGTGAGTAGAGTGTACGATCATTTCATTACGAGTTTTAAAAGGTTCGCTCCGAAGTCGTCATTCACTTGGCTCTCGAAGGTCTACAAGGTCGACCAAAATCTTTTCCGTCTCCTCGGTCTCTAGTTTAACGGTTGTAGGCAACCTAGTATCTTTTTCGTTCCCTTAAGGTCTCTTTGTAAATGATGACTAAGTAACACATACGGTTTCGGAAACACACCTAGTGTCGTCTGACACCTTTTAAAATGTTTTCTACCCTTATGGTCCGGTGGAATGAACGTAGGACTCTTTGGATATACGTCCAGTCCTTCGTTGTCAATCTTGACCTGTACCTTGTTGCCTGACCAAGGTTTAATCCCTTCCTCATGTAGTTCCGAGGTATAACAGTGGTACTAATAAATTAAATATACGTCTCATGTAGTACACTTTACGACTCGACCTACTTCGTGTTCGACCTTAGTTCTAACGGCCCTCTTTACAGTCATTGGAGTCTATACGTCTATTATAGTGTGAAATACCGTCTTTCGTGTTTCCTAGATTTCTTGGAGAACTACTTTCACTTTCTCCTCTCACTTTTTTTATCGAATTTTAAGTTGGAAGTTTTTTGTTTCTATTACCGTAGACCAGGGTAGCGAAGCACCGTTTATCTACTCCTTTGTTACCTTTGTCACTTAAATAAGGGAACCAGAGGTTTTAGTGACGTCTACCATTGATGTCAGTACTTTAATTTACAACGAGGAACCTTCTTTTCGATACTGGTTGGATCTGTCGTATAATTTTTAGTCTCTGTGATGAAACGGTTGCTTCCAGGTGTATCAGTTTCGATATCAAAAAGGTCATCACTACATACCTACACTCCCGACTTGGTATTGTTTCCGACTCACGACGGTTTAACTACGAAAACTTGACACCACAACCTCTTCTGAGAACTCTCAGACAACCTGACGTTCCTCTACTTTGGTCAGGTAGGATTTCCTTTAGTCAGGACTTATAAGTAACCTTCCTGACTACGACTACGACTTCGAGGTCATGAAAACGGTACACTACGTTTCTCGACTAAGTAATCTTTTCTGGGAGTACGACCCTTTCTGACTTCTGTCCTCCTTTTCTCCTGTCATCTTCTACTCTTCAAAGTTGTCGTAGTGTCTGAGTTACCTGTACTCAAACTTTGTCGAGGCTCTCTACCACTACCTGTCCCTCAGGACCGCACGACGTCAGGTAACCCAGTGTTTCTCAGTATGTACTGACTCGCTTACTTGTTGTTGTTTAGTACATTATACCGGAAATACCGTTTGAAAAAGTAAATAGGACAAGAGTTCAAAGTAGGTTCATCATTGTGAAAAAGAGGGGGTGGGGAGGGTGAAAAAAAACGGACACGGAGCACTACGTCCTAGAATCAAGGGTCTGGTCCCTACTTTGGGTACGGGAGACTTCACCTTCACGCTTCAGGATTGATGACCTGGTGGTCCCTTAAGGGTGTGCAAAAAGAAAATACCGACTTATTGTAAGGTAACATACCCATCTGGTGGAAACTAAATAGGTAAGTAGTCGACTACCAGTAAACCCAACAAAGGTGAAAAACGGATAACACTTATTACGACGATATTTGAAAGTACTTGTTCAATAACAAACTGTATACAAAAGTAAAGGGAAAGTAAAGGATGGGACTAAGGATCCCCATCTTAATGACTCAGAATATCATTGGACTGTAACGCTCGGTGCACCGTCTCGTCAAGAGGACCCAAGGGAATGGGATGACGAGAGATGGGCCCACGGGAAAGGGTTATTTTAGAGAACGAAACAGTCCTCTACACAGAGGAGCCTGTTAAGTAAAGGCTCACAATCTGTTCTCGGGTCAAAACCCGGGACCTTCCCCAGGCAGAAGGTCGTTCTTTACCGCTGAGACTGCCCTGAGAAGAAACGACTCTGACTGCAGGACTGGTGAGCCCCATGAGTCCCCGGTCGAACGGACGGTTACCTGGTCTGGGTCGCCGGCGTTGACCCTGGGAAAACAGGAACCAGAGGAGGACTGCACCTGTTGACCGGTCTCACGGGGCTGACCATTCCTTGTTCTCTGAAATAACTGGAGAGAGGGGAAGGGAGAGAGAAAGAAGAGGAATTGGGAAAGATAGGAAGGGACAAAAAGATCAGGGGGCCCCGACCTACGTCCTTAGACCAGCTTCCCGGGAGTCGGACTCGACTCCTAACCTCTGACTAGTGGAGGAGAACCGTCTCTTGAGCTTAAGACCAAGATCAGACCAGACTAAAGATCATCCCGGTTGAAGGTCAGAAGGGAAGAGACCTCCGGGTCCCTTTTGAGGGTATTTCGGACCCGTAGACATCCACCGTCCTCTGCAGATATTCCAGTGGGGAAAACGGGGGGGTAGAGGGCGGAGGAGGGGGAAGAAGAAAGCTGGACCGAAGGAAAGGAGGGAACTTTAGAAACTACAATCATGAACTTAAGAACATAAATTCCCGAAGGGACCACCACGTCTCCAATTTCGTAGACGGAGGCTACACCCTCTGGACCCAAGTTAGGGACCCAGTCCTTCTAGGGGACCTCTTCCTTTACCGTTGGGTGGGGTCATAAGAACGGACCTCTTAGGGTACCTGCCTCCTCGAACCACCCGATGTCAGGTGTCCAGCGTTTCTCAGCCTGTGCTGAGTCACTGAAGTGAAATATCATTGAGATACAAATTGTAGACCTCGTGAAGATTTGATAAAACGTTTCATCCATATGGTTAAACCGAAGGTTGGTCGTCACATATTCCCATTATTAAAGACACACAGGAGGGGTTGGAAATAAGAACAGAAAAAAAACCACAATCAACAGGATTACCTATACTCCATAATAGAGTAACACCCCAATTATTCGTAAAGGGTTTACTGATTATAACAGTCTCGTAGAAAAGTATACAAATGTGATTTAGAAGAAACCTCTTTACAGATAAGTCTATGACATCGGTAAATTTTTAATCCAATAAACAGAAAAATAACAATTCAACATTCTCAAGAAACATATAAGTTCTAAGTCCAGTGAACGTTCAATACACCAAAAGTCTATAAAAGAGGGTAAGAAACCCGACAAGAACTACCATAAGAACTACCATAAGAAACTCTGTGTTTTCGAATGTTAAAACTGTTTTAGGTCAAATAGAGTAAAAAAGAAACAATGTATACAAAACTACATTAAAATAGATTATGTTTCAGTGTTTCTAAATGAGAATATAAAAGAAGATTGTTAAAATATGAAAATCGAGAATGAAAATTGAAAAATTAGATTAAACGGAAATAAAAACATCAAACACATTTCTCTAGGTCAAAGTAAGAAAACGAAAACATATAACGGAAAGGATCATGAAACACATCCCCTCTTTTGATAAGAAAGGGATGACTTAACAAAACCTGGGGAACAGTTTTTAGTCAACTGACATTACCTTCCCAAATAAAGACCTGTGACAGATAAGGTGACTAGAGAATAGAAATACCGTCATGGTGTAACAAAATTAATGACATCGAAGATGGAAAGTAAGACCTACGGAAAATAATGAAAAAGAACGGAATAAAGACACTGATCTTGAAGGTCATATTTCAACTTATCTTCACCGTTCTCGTCTGTAGTAACAGAACTAAGGACTAGAAACCCCGTTTCGCAAGAAAATGGTAACTCATACTGTAATCACTAACCTAAAAAATATCTACGGAAAAATAGTCCAACTCCTTCAAGGACAGATAGGGATCAAACGACTTGCGAAAAATGGTACTACTTTCCTACAACTTAAAACAGTTTACAAAAGACACAGACGACTCTAACAGTACATCGAAAAATAGGAAACAAGTCGACTATACCCCTCAACGTTATTGACTAAATGCCTACAATTCGGTAAGAACGTAAACATCCTATTCAGGGTCAACCAGTACCATACATCATTAAAAACATACAATGACCCAAACCAAACGATCACAAAAATAACTCATCAAAACACAGACGTAAGTCTTCTCTAAAACTAAACACTAAAAGAAAGGAACACCACAGAAACTAAAGACAAAATCCCATTATTACCGGAGAATCTTACTCAACCTTTCACAGGGAGATGACCAAAAACATTTTAAAATACCTTCTAACCAAAATTAAAAAGTAATTGACAAATTATCTTAAGTAGTCACTTCAGTGTACTAGGACCTGTAAAAAACACACTTTTCAAAGCCAGTGATCAACAATTTGTAAACAAGTATAAAAGAACAGGAGGAACTTAGTCAAAACCATCACATACACAAAGATCCTTAAACGAGTACAATAGATCCAATGGATTTAACAACCGTATGTAAAAAACTCTTATAAGAGAACCTTAAGTATTTTAGTCATCATTACAAGGATCAAGGTGAGGACTCATTCATTAAATTCAGAAAAAATAAAAAAGAACCAATCAGATAGATTTCCAAACAGTTGAAAACTCAAAAAATTCTTAGATAAACCAAAGTAAATATGACATGAGGAGAACGTACGAAAACTAATTAATCGAGAAAAGTAGACAACAGAATTATACTTTATATAGAATAACTAAACTCTCAGAAGATAAAGTCATATATGTAAATGTCGATACTTAAGGGGAAACTCGTAACGAAATGGATTTAGGGGATTTCAAACCATACAACACAGAAGAAAAAGTTAGTAGTAGTCTTTCATATAATCTTTCATAAAGGATTAAAGAGAAAAGGTTGGGTAACCAATAAATCCTTACATAATAAATTAAAATCAAACACTTAAAGACTCTGAAGAAAGACAATAACTAAAGATTAAAGTAAGATAACACGAGTCAGTACAGGCTGAGAAACCCTGGGGTACCTGTCATCGGACATAGTCCGAGGCGGCAGGTACCCTAAAAGCTCCGTTCTCATGACCTCACCCAACGGTAAAGGAAGAGGTCCCTTAGAAGGTCTGGGTCCCTAGCTTGGATCCAAAGGGTGTAACATCTGTCTGCGAAATGGTAGACTCGATGGTCCCTTCAGACTTCATATATGAAACATACTAAATTTAGGACAATATAAATGACTTCGAATAAAATACCAGACCATACACTTTCTACAACGAACGTATAACTCTTCCTATATATAAGACGAGAACAAATTACTTCACAAGACATTTGTGGACAATTCAGATCAACCAAATATCACAACATATCTATGTAACAACTAGATCATTAAAGGGAAGAAAAAAAAGTCGACTACTTAATTAATCAGGATTTCTGTAACTAGGACAAGTCGCAAAGCAGGGAGATGTCTTAGTTGCTTTACACTCGTACTCCAAAAGGTTAGTCCATTTCTCTAAAATAAATTACTAAATCTAAGTAGGTCTGTAAATTTCGAATTAATTTCGTATTTAAAATAAGATTTACCTAAAAATAACAAGGAACACTCTCGTTCTGTAAAGAGACAAGACCAATCAATTCTAAATGAACACCATTTCCAATAAACAATTACTCTTTCATACTCAGCCTACAAAGGTTGTTCTACAGAGTGTCCATTTGTAAAAGTGGAAGTGTCACCAACTGAAATGCCATAGTTTACAGAAACTCTTCTAAATACACACCCATCGTGACCCTGTCTATTCTATCGTGACAATGTACTTGCGGTGGGGGATGGGGTATGAACTACAGATAGACACTACACAGAGACACTATCCGGATTCACTACCTGTCTCGACTAGAATCATGAACCACTGTACAGCCCCTTTCCTTATCAATTTAAAAAAAAAAGTGCAAATCGTTGATATCTAAGTCTGACACAACACAGTTGTTTTATTCACAAACGTCCTAGTCGTTCTAACTACAACTCAACTCGTATGGGAGTTCATAATTTACTATGGTCATTACTCCTGACAATTTTACTTTTACAACACACCTAACAACTTTGACGGGCTCCTCTTTCCCTTACTTGGACTCATACACGGACCCTAAGGTTCGTCAATTTTACATAAATTATTCTTATCGTAGTAGTCATTGTCTTTTATACGAATGTTCATTCGTAATATTTTACGAGGAAAATGAAATTTTTATATACATATTATGTGTTTGTGTGTGTGTGTATTTACGAACAAAATTACTCTCTTTCCCTTTCGGTCGGTCGGAGCAATCATCCAAGACAGTGTGATAAAGAGACGAAGAAAACGACCAGGAGTTGTTTTGTAGATCAATGACTCACCAAATATCAACTTTTTGAAACCCCCTCTGAAAATTATTTACAATTCTAAAAGGGTCCTTGTATTTTTACGGACACAAGTATACACTATCTCTACAATACGACCAGACAATCAAGGGTATATTCCTTCTCTAGACCGGAAACAGAGATAAATGGTGAACAGAGTGACGTCATGTTCACATGTAAGACCTGCATAAACTCTGTACGTTAAAATGGACTTCTTTACCCTTTCACCGTTACATAAAATGAAGGATAGCGGATCACGACACTGAGACTCGGTAAAATTCTGATCATACAAAGTAAATGTATCGCACACACTGGGTGAAGATCCCACTACTTTAGAGTTCCGGAAAAAATCTTATATTTCACTGGACAACCAGTGTCTAAGCTCCATATCCCTGTCCTTGGTCTAATGTAGTTTCGTGTGTCGATTGTATTTCTTATCAATTTTGTAAATGAAGTACGAACTGTGTATACTACTCCCGACACCCAATACATATTAAAAAATATATGTTATATGAACGTTGAGAGAGTGGGTGAGTTTTTTAGTCCCATGTGTACTCACTCTCACTTAAAATATCTCGTAAATGAGATCCATATGAAAAATATACCTTTATAAATACGGAGGGTACACCTCGATGTAGGATAGATTCTCGGAAAAAGATCTCGGTCCTGTCTCCGAAGAGAGAACGTCGGATCACCCCTAATATAGACACGTCACAACATATCAAAGACTGTTCCTCTAATATCCTTCCCGTCCGTCGTCTTCTAACCACCCTCCACAGTAACGAGATGGGATGACTCTTGAACCAACACCATCATATATTTTATCATTCCACGGAAACGGTGAAAGAGTCGACAAATTCGTCATCGGTTCTGTATCGTACGAGTATATGTAACAACCCTGATCGACCGAACCGAACCACTTTATACTTTCAGTCTGTACCGAGAGATGAACTTTACGACGACAGTCACCGGAAAGTTAGTACTAATTGATTCAGTCTAGGACCTTAATTGACTAGACACCCTTAACTAGGACGGTTTACAGTCTTTTTATACATCTCATCATTTTGAGTCTGTAAAGAGTCTTTATTCTCTGTAGAGGACCGTTGGGTGAGGTCATAAGAACGGATCCTTTAGGGTACCTGTCTCCTCAGACCACCCGATGTCAGGTACCCTAGTGTTTTCTCAGTCTCAGTCTGTACTGAATCGTTGATTGTTGGGTTTACCAATTTGTTGTCCACTTACCAATTTCTTTATAAGATATAGGTATGTTGTTTTATGATTAGTCTTTACTTTTTAACACTTGATAACTGAATTCATTACACCAATTTAGTACAGGATTTGTGTTCTCATGGAGGACGTACTAATGTAAATACCCTTCATGATCTTGTTCGTTGTGATGTGAATCTATAATTTTCAGTCTTGTTACCAATAGAACGTCACCCATACCCCTCACAGACTGACTTTTCCTTATATTGTTTGGAAAGATCCCACCACCTTTATGAGATTGGTAACTAGAGACCCATCACCAATATCTCCACATATATAGACAGTTTTGAATAGGTTGTTATGTGAATTGTAAATACGGAAAGTCAAGTCAACGAGTCAGCACAGGCTGAGAAACGCTGGGATACTTAACGTCGTGTGGTCCGGAGGGACAGGTAGTGGTTGAGGGTCTCAAGTGAGTCTGAGTGTAGGTAACTCAGTCACTACGGTAGGTTGGTAGAGTAGGAGACAGCAGGGGAAGAGGAGGACGGGGGTTAGGGAGGGTTGTAGTCTCAGAAAAGGTTACTCAGTTGAGAAAAGTACTCCACCGGTTTCATAATCTCAAAGTCGGAGTCGTAGTCAGGAAGGTTACTTGTGGGTCCTGACCAGAGGAAATCCTACCTGACCAACCTAGAGGAAAATCAGGTTCCCTGAGAGTTCTCAGAAGAGGTTGCGGTGTCAAATTTTCGTAGTAAAGAAGCCGTGAGTCGGAAGAAGTGTCAGGTTTAGAGTGTAGATATGTACTGGTGTCCTTTTTGGTATCGGAACTGATCTGCCTGGAATCAGCCGTTTCATTACAGAGACGAAAAGTTGCACGATAGATCCACCCAGTATTGAAAAGAAGGTTCCTCATTCACAGAAAATTAAAGTACCGACGTCAGTGGTAGATGATATACATTTAATATATAGTTATTTTTCAGACGAATTAAAAATATAATTTATAGACAATTATTTCATTTTCATAACGTTCCCGAATTTTACAGAGAAGAGGTCTCATAGGTTCTTCATAAGGTGGAGTACTCTTCGTCTCTATATTTTTTTCGATCTCAAACAGGACATATCGAAACTTCGGTCACAAAACTAAGGTAAAATTTACTAATTTAGAATACATCAATTTAAAGGGAATTTCTCGGTGGTTCTCTAGTAAGAGGTAAAAAACCAAGTTTTTTAATTTAGAACCCTTCAGAATAATTTTTTCTCTCTCTCTCTGTCGAGGTTGAAGTTTCCTTCGACACAATCCCCAGGAGTACTGGTGAGAAACGGGGTCACTGAGTAACCTTCC
This sequence comes from Capra ibex, assembly GCA_006410555.1. Classification (NCBI taxonomy): domain Eukaryota; kingdom Metazoa; phylum Chordata; class Mammalia; order Artiodactyla; family Bovidae; genus Capra; species Capra ibex. The sequence continues at coordinate 1,827,812 of SJYO01013849.1, read as the reverse complement.
TGACAGTCCTGAGTCTTCGACAATGTGAATGTCAAATAATAATCCAACCACTTTTTCATTAACGCCAAAATCTGACACTTAAAATTTAGTAATGTGGACCCGAGTTTGTGTAGAAATAATTAGTTTTATCCTTGGTAATATTAGTTGTGTAACAACGGTTACTCTCTATTCAAACAAATAAGAACATCGTATTTTTAGACACGAAGTCCTAAGTTGTTTGAGAAAGGTTCTCAAGATGAACATTTTGTAACTCTACGAACTTCTTCACCAACAGTCAACTACTTTCCAGTCCACTCATACCACCTATGCTGTTTTGAAGAATCGGGTTAAGTAAGTTCAAAACGTCGTACCCAACACGTTATACGCCAGTCTGTAACAGCACCTCTTCTTAACCCGGGGAAGACAACTGGTTACGACCGACGTCCGAAACGTCAAAAACACGTAGAGTAGTTAAATGACTCGTATGAAGAGTCTACATTACCAAAGTCACCCTAAGTCTTTCGATATCACCTAGTCTACCCGTCGTCTGGTGGTCACTGGTACTGGAAGAAAACCACGTTCAAACCGAAACCCTTCACGAAACCTCGAAACAGAGTCAGGTCAGTAACTCGAACCTCTTCCGTTACCGTGGGATGAGGTCATGAGAACGGACCTTTTAGAGTACCTGTCTCTTCGGACCATCCGACGTCAGGTACCCCAGCACTTCTCAGACTGTACTGACTCGCTGAAGGGAAAGTGAAAAGTGAAAGTACGTATCCTCTTCCTTTACCGTCGGGTGAGGTCACAAGAACGGACCTCTTAGGGTCCCTACCCCGTCGGACCACTCGACGGCAGATACCCCAGTGTGTCTCAACTTGTGCTGACTTCACTGAATCGTCGTCGTCAGTAACTCGACCAAAAACGGTCAATAGTATATTTTAGGTGAAAAGTAACGTGTAGTGTTTGACTAGTTTTTTACCAAGTAATAACAACACGTCTTATTCTCTTCCGGTGTGAAGTTGTAAAAAAAACTAAACTACAGTCGAGTACTCCGTGGGGGTGAATAACTCGAAAAATGGAAAGGTCAAACGAAGTTTACGGTGTACTGACATCTTACCGGTCACGACCAGTTGAAGAGGACATCAATATTCTCCTAGTCGAAGGTACTAGGAGAATTAGACAGTAACACTTGAAGACTACCGACTGGTGACACAAGGAGTAGAAGTTCCGAGAGTAGTGGAAACGTTTTGAAGAACTTGTAGGTGACAAGACATGTCAACAATCGTCAACGACACTCAACACAGGTGACGAAATGTTGGGAAAACCTCGAACTTACTCTTTTAGTGAACTCAAATGAAAAACAGATTGTAATAAAGGGATCAGATTTTATTTATATTTTACTCGACTTTCATTACAGTAATTGTTTTTTTTCGTTCTTTACGTGTAATTTTACTACATATTGTATTGGTGTACATAAAATCTTACATAAGGTTATAGTTTACCGTTTAAAGTTGTTACTTTTTGGTGTTAATGACTATCGAATGATACTTGCTACAACTACAACCTAAGAACTAGAGGTTTCTTCTCCTAAATTGAAATCCTCGTTATGCACTTGGTACTTGAGGGACTACAACTTCGACCAAAATCTTTTCCGTCTCCTTGGTCTCTAGTTTAACGGTTGTAGGCGACCTAGTACCTTTTTCGTTCTCTCTCTCAAGGTCTTTTTGTAGATAAAGACGAAATAACTGATACGGTTTCGGAAACTGACACACCTAGTGTTATTTGACACCTTTTAAGACTTTCTCTACCCATATGGTCTGGTGGATTGGACGGAGAACTCTTTAGACATACGTCCAGTCCTTCGTTGTCAATCTTGACCTGTACCTTGTTGTCTGACCAAGGTTTATCCTTTTCCTCATGCAGTTCCGACATATAACAGTGGGACGAATAAATTGAAGATACGTCTCATGTAGTACTCTTTGAGACCTGACCTTCTTTGTGATCGACCTTAGTTCTAACGGCCCTCTTTATAGTTATTGGAGTCTATACGTCTACTGTGGTGGGAATACTGTCTTTCACTTCTCCTTGAGTCTTCGGAGAACTACTTTCACTTTCACCTCTCACTTTTTCAACCGAATTTCGAGTTGTAAGTCTTTTACTTCTAGTACCGTAGACCAGGGTAGTGAAGTACCCTTTATCTACCCCTTTGTCATCTTTGTCACAGTCTGAAATAAAACCCCCCGAGGTGTTAGTGACGTCTACCACTGACGTCGGTACTTTAATTGTCTGCGAATGAGGAACGTTCTTTTCAATACTGGTTGGATCTATCGTATAAGTTTTCGTCTCTGTAATGAAATGACTGATTCCAGGCAGATCAGTTCCGATACCAAAAAGGACACCAGTACATACCTACACTCTCAACCTGACACTTCTTCCGACTCGTGGCTTCTTAACTACGAAAACTTGACACCACAACCTCTTCTGAGAACTCTCAGGGAACCTGACGTTCCTCTAGGTTGGTCAGGTAAGACTTCCTCTAGTTGGGACCCTAAAGAAACCTTCCTTACTACGATTTCGACTTCGAGGTCATGAAACCTGTGGAGTACGCTTCTCAACTGAGTAACCTTTTCTGAAACTACGACCCTCCCTAACCCCCGTCCTCCTCTTCCCCTGCTGTCTCCTACTCTACCGACCTACAGTAGTGTCTGAGCTACCTGCACTCAGACTCACTTGAGGTCCTCTACCACTACCTGTGCCTCCGGACCGCACGACGCTAAGTACCCCAGCGTTTCTCAACCTGTGCTGACTCGCTGACTTGACTTGACTTGACTGTATCTGTAGTCTTCCTCTTGTCTCACGGGGGAGTGATCCGAATCGTTCCCTCGATATATGACAAGGTTAACCAATAATTCTTATTTAGTTTTCTTACAGAGTTCCAACATTACCAGAATGGTATGGGTGAGGGTGTTATTTCTAAAATTCTATTGTCCTAATCAGTCTTCCAAGAATTCTCCCTCTTTGTATAGGAACTCGTCCTATGTAACAACTATATATTAGTAACCATGTCTTAAATTCCTTTTTGTATGGAAACTCGTTCTACTCAACAAAACAACACATTAGTAATCGAGACCCGAATTTCTTAATTTACAAATTACACGGATTCTGTTCCTTACATCTTTTTTTCTTCAAATAGGAAAAGAGGAGGATCTCCCGGGGCTTGGGGAAGGAGGAGGAGGAACCCCTGGGATCTGAGGAATAATTGGATGGATTCTTAATTGAGAAGGCAATGAAAACGTGGTTGGACTATGTTTTTTTTTTTCTTACCTATTTTAATCACTTCTATGTATTCAGTTCAGACTCTTTTGGTCCGTGTTCGAAGGTTTACCAGAGAGGGTCACCTTAGTACACTCTGTATTAATGGGTCCTTCCTACACACTGTTGCATACGTTTCATAACGTTTGGTCCTTTAGAACGAGTCTGAACTCACAGGTCCCAAAAATAAAATCCCCAGTCAGTATATTTACACATATAACGGAACTGACGGAAGTCAATAAATTCGAGATCAATGGGGAGTCTCTTCTTCGTCTACAAGAGACATTTAGTGTAATAATTCTAATTCTATTTAATAGATCTGTGTGACCATGTCATACCCGGGTTCCGTACGCTTTTGTGAGAAAAGACTGTCTTGGAATGTTCTTCGGTCTTTTGAGTAGGACTTTCTTACGGAAAGAACCCTTAAAAGTCCTAAATCTGTTGGGTCCGGAAGACCTGGTCGATTAAGGAAGTGTCCTCCAATACCGTCTTCTTTTAAAAGGTCTTAGGTCTCTCGTCCCTCACACAATCTTGAAATCTTTCCAGGGAGGAAGTTCATACGTACCCCGATAACCGTGTAATATTTAGGTTTTGTAACTCCTGACTTAACTCTCGAGAACTAAAATAATTGTAATGAGAATCGTTTAATTAAACTCCTTTTCCCTGAACGAAAACATCGACCCTAATTTTAACTCCAACCCTTTGACACTATAGTAAACCCTACTTGGAGGAGTGACGAGAGGGTGAGCAGCCTTTAGTGACAAAAGAGAACTACAATGAACTTATTATTTTATGGTAATATATTTTATGGCAAAAAAAACAACAAGTTAACGGTTCAGTACAGACTGAGAAACGCTGGGGTACCTTACGTCGGACAGTCCGAAGGGACAGGGAGTGGTAGATCTTAAACAAGTTTAAGTACAGGTAAGTTAACTACTACGGTAGGTTGGTAGAATAGGAGATAACGGGAGAAGAGGAGGACGGAAGTTAAAAAGGGTCGTAGTCGGAGAAAAGTCACTCAACCGAGAAGTGTAGACCACCGGTTTCATAACGTCGAAGTCGTAGTCAGGAAGGTTACTCATAAGTCTCAACTAAAGGAATCCTAACTGACCAAAGTAGAAGGACGACAGGTTCCCTGAGAGTTCTCAGAAGAGATCGTGGTGTCAAGTTTTCGTAGTTAAGAAGTCACGAGATGGAAAAAATACCAGGTCGACAGTGTAGACATGTACTGATGACCTTTCTGGTATCGGAACTGATATACCTGGAAACAGTTGTTTCACCACAGAAACGAAAAATTATACGACAGGTCCAAACAGTATAGAAAGGACGGTTCTTGGTTAGTGGAAAATTAAAGTACCGAAGTCAGTGGTAGACGTCACTAAAATCTCGGGTTCTTCTCCTTAAGACAGTGACGAAGGTGGAAAAAGAGAAGATAAACGGTACTTCATTACCCAGGACCACACTACTAGAATCAAAGAGAAACTCAAAATTCGACCGAAAAAGTGAGAGGAGAAAGTGGGAGTCGTTCTCCGAGAAATCAAGAGAAGTGAAAGACGGTAATTTCACCATAGTAGTCGTATAGACTCTAACAACTATAAAGAAGGTCGTTAGAATTAAGGTCGAAATCTCCTCATCTTTCTTTACGGCCACATCTCCTCGTCTTTCTTTTCGTGACACTCGTCATCGTCTATATGAATTGTCATAACACTCTAAAACTGGTTTTCTTTTGTTTTGTTCTTTTGGAGACGTCTGAAATCTTATATTCAAGGATCTCTAGTCTCTGGTACAAAATAAGTAAAGGCATCGAAGTCATAGACAGTATCACGGGATTGTGGACAATATATCCTCCAAGAGTCACAACTTGAACTCACAAACACACACGAATTTCCACATACACCCTCCTTCCATACAGTACCCTTTATCATTTCAGTTCAGTTCAGCGAGTCAGCACAGTTTGAAACGTTGGGGTACCTGACATCGGATAGTCCGAGGAAACAGGTACCTTAAAAGGTCCGTTCTCACGACCTCACCTAATGGTAAAGGAAGAGGTCCCCTAGAAGGGTTGGGTCCTTAGCTTGGGTCCAGAGGGTGTAACGTCCGTCTGCGAAATGACAGACTCGGTGGTCCCTTTATCACCTGAATACGTTTATAGGTTTAGATAAAGAAATTGGGACTGGAGAAAGGACGACAGTCTTGAAATTCAAAATGGATGGACCACTAGCAGAGAGGTGTCTAGATCATCATTTTGAGTCGTAAAGACCCATATACGAATTGAGGTAGAGAAACTCAATATATAATATAGAGTCATTTCATCAAATTTTTTCTTCTTTGGGTTGTAAATACTACGGTTTGAATAGAAGAAGCATAAGTATCGGAGATAGAACCTATTCCTGACAGAAGAACACGGTCATCGAGAATAAAAGTCCACCAATGGGGAAGAACACGGTTATCGAGAATATAAGTCCACCAATAGTATAACCGAAACGGAAGTGTCTTCGTAGAGGTAAACAAAGAAGTATTAATAAAGGTGACGGTGCATAGTGAGTCCGAAGTAATGATGAGTCACCGTACCAAAATTACTAGAGACAGACAGAAATTAGCGAGGAGGACAAATGAGAGACACGAACTCTCGTGTCCTAGAATATTTCATACTCAAGTAAATACAGTAAAGGACTTTTGGAAGGTACTGTGTGACAACGGATGTCCCATCTCAGATTTAAGGTATAGGAGTGTATCAGTGAAGTGAAGGAACAAAAAGTGAATACAGAACGTTAAAGACGTTTACAGAGGGTTGATAGGGACATGATGTCAGAGTCGACTGAACGACTAGATGATAAGTGGGTGAAGGTCCGGAGATGAGAATCATGTTGGAAGTAGGACTTTGGGACCGGAGAGTGTGTCTGAGGAAATTTTAGGTTCGGGCTATGTCAGAGAAGGAAACGGGTGTACACTTTTAATGTATCTACGTAAAACATTTTTCACTTTATTATGTCTTCTATAGTGTTACGTCAACACAATGCAAACCCTCATAATTGGTCAAGCGTTAAAGGGGTAAAGGTCTTTTCAGAAAAAAATTTTGTTTTGGTCTAGCTAAAAGTGGAGACTGAGATTTATAGACTCATTACATTTACATTGGGAATCTCTTTCAGTACACGAATAGAGTTGAAGATGACAAAGTAACAAGAAAGGAAAGACTTACAGGGACGGGAGAAGACATTAAGAGAAAGACAAACGTGTCGAAAGGCATCTGTAATAAATACTCATCCAGAAAATCTTTTTAGGAATCAAAAGGAAACAGACTATTACAGATAAAGGGAAAGTAAAGACATCTTACTAAAGTAATTTACGTCCTAAGGACTAACTGCCAACAAAAGAAATTAAGTCATTCTTAATAACACATGAAGGAGACCGGAGGATTAAAGTCGACTCTTCACTTCACTTCAATTTCAACGACTCAGTATAGACTGAGAAACGCTAGAGTACCTGAACAGGTACTTTAAGAGGTCCGGTCTTATGACCTCACCCATCGGAAAGGGAAGAGGTCCCTTAGAAGGGTTGAGTCCCTGGTTTGAGTCCAGAAGACGCAACGTCCACTTAAGAAATGGTCGACTCGGTGTTCCCTTCGACAACTCTTTAGGGAACGGTTAAGTTTAAACAAAAGAAGATGTCTATTATAAGGTAAAGAGAGCCTGATTCAGATGAATACGGGGACCCACCTTCCGGTCCTCTATTGATTTAGCCGACTACGTCAATAGTAGTCGAGTCTACATAGTCGAGTGAACGACCAAAGATCCACACCTAGTCCCTAACCCATCAGAACAGTAACGACATTTCGACGAAGAGATCCGACGTTTTGAGGTACGACTACATGACCGACACCTCACTCCCAACCCTACCAGGAACCTCGAAATAACGACGATAGTACTTACTTAACCTGACGGGTGATTTTGGACTGAACACCTCATCCCCAGTACTGTCAAGTGACCCCGAAGAAACGACTACGATGTCAACATGACTGGGTAGTTCACGCGACCCACATTTCGTCTCCAATCCACCCGGATGGTCCCGAAACTACGATGACCACTTCCATCTTACCGGTTGACTATTGGGAGTTCATCTCCTCGGTCTCAACCTAGAAAGGTGAACCAGTGAGAATACCAAGAACAAAGGGTCAGGAAATCTGACCCTCTTCTCTGAAAACACAAATACAAAAACCAGATACGAACGACCAATAAAGTCGGACGTCCGGACAGGTCACGAGTCGGGTTACACATAACCTAGAATCCTTAGAGTGGTGTAACGGCAAGAAGTCCAGGACTCCAACCCAATCGGTCGGTTCAGGTAACGGAAGAAAAGTCGGGAGTCTCAAGAACTGAGTAATAGGTAACCTAATACAAGTCCCATTTATTAATTCAATATACTCAGAACAAGGAAGAACGGGGAAAAAAGTACCTATTAATTAGAAGTATTCAGAAAGACACTTATTTTTAACCTCAATTCTAAACAAGACAAGGAATCAGAAAAAGACATCTTATTAAAAAAATTTATATACGATAGTGAATAACTTGTTGTCAACTTGAAAAAAAATTTAATAAATAAATAAAAATAAAAACCGACGTGACTCAGAAACAACGATGTGTGTCCGAAAGAGAGTAACGTCGGTCAACCGTGACGAGAAGTAACGTCAAGTGACCGGAGAGTAACGTCTCCGAAGACAACAACACCTCGTGTCCGAGATCCCGTACTCCCGAGTCACAAACACTTTACGTCCTGGATCTCGTGTCCGAGTCATCGACACTGTGTGTCCGAATTAAGGAGGTATCACACACCCTAGAAGGTCTTGGTCCCTAACTCATGTACAGGGAACGTTACCGTTACAGGGAAGGTAACCGTCCGACTAAGTAATGGTGACTTCGTGGTCCTTACACGACATGAAAATAAAAATCATTTTCGAAATAACTCTATTTTAAACGTAGCATATATCAAGTGATTAAATTTCACATGTTAAGTTACCTAAAATCATATCAGTAGTGTTATTTAAAATCTTATAAAAGTACTGGGTCAGTGAGAGGTGTCAGTGAGAGGTGAAAGAAGTTGGAAGGAGACAGAGGGATAGGATTGGGATCCGTTGACGCTTAGATGAAAGACAGATATACCTAAAAGGATAAGACCCATATAGTATATTTACTAAAGTATATTACACACCATAAAACACTGACCGAAAAAAGTGAGGTGTGTAAAAGATTCAAGTATCTTTTGTAACAATCTCGTATATAGTCACAAAGTCAGGAAAGACACCGGTTTATTGTAAAGTAACACACATAAATGGTGGGAAATAAATAGGTAAGTAGACCACTACCTGAAAACCCAAAAAGGTGAAAGACTGATGACATTGATTACGACGGTACTTTAAACCATGTGTTCCAACATACACTGAACAAAAGTAAAAAGAACCACTATTACCTTAACGACTCAATAAACTATTAAAATACGAATTGTAAAACTCTTGACGTCCGACAAAAAGTTTCACTAACGTGGTAAATCTGGAAAATGACCGTCACATATTCCCAAGGTTGAAGAGATGTAAGAATAATGATGAATAACAATGGAAAACTAATATCAGAAGATCACACATTTTACACCAAAACTAAACGTAAAGGGATCAATGAGATCAATGATTTCGGCAACTCGTAGAAAAATATACAAAACCCTCCTTATACATATACCTAGACAAACCCGTTCACAGAGTTCTATGACACCAGTAAAATTTTAACCCAAGAAACGGAGAAATAATAACAAAACAGTATAAAGAAATACACAAGACGTATACTCAAGGAAGATAATAAACGCTTATAAAGGAGGGTAAACCGCTTGATGATAAGGTCAAAGAACTACCACAGTAAACTTCGTGTCTGTTAAAGGTGAAACTATCAGACTAAATAGTCAAAAAAAAGAAAAAACCAACGACACGAAAACCACAGTATAGATTCTTTGGTAACAGATTAGGTCCAGTGTTTCTGAATACGGACACAAAAGAAGGTTCTTAAGATATCCAAATCGAAAATATAAATGTGGAGACTAACTAAAACTCAATTACCATCCGTAAGTTGAGGTAAGAAACATACGCCTATAGGTCAACAATCTCATGGTAAACAACTTAAAGGACTGACTAGAAAAAGAAAAAATAATAACACCATTTTATTCGTAACGTACCATAAATAGTTAAATTGGTAAGTATTCACATGTTAATGCACCGTAATTTAAACGTTACAACGTATTGGTAATGACGATAGATATGCGTTTTGAAAAAGTAGTAGAGGTTGTATTTGAGACATGGGAAATTTGTTACTAAGAGAAGATGAGGGGAGGGAGGTCGAGGACCATTGGAGATAAGATGAAAGACAGAAATACTTAGACAGATAAGTTATATGGAGTATATTCATCTTGGTACGTTATAAACAGGAAGACACAGATCACTTAAACATCTGTATTATGGGTTCCATTAAAAACACAAAATAACTACATCACAAAACGAAAGAAGGACAACCGATAAAAAGTGTATGGACCACTAGGAGGAAACAAGTCACTATATAATCCATTATCTACCGGACTAATAAGAGTCACATAATTCACCATGGGCGGGGGGTGGGGGATCAGGGTTGTCCTCCACTCTTTCTCAAAACAGAGAACCCCTAGAACCACCTCTTGTTTGTACGGGAAGTAGTGGGAACGGTTTACCCCGGTTCTGACCTTCGTAATTGAGTGGGGTCGGTCAAACAAGTCATATAATTTTCTTGTTCATGAACTCTCAGGTGACGGTTACGTCCCCTGTGTCCAAACTAGGGACCAGGTCCTTCTAGGGTGTACGACGTCTCGTCGATTCGGACACGTAACGTCGATGACTCGGACGGTACGACGTTGACAATTTCGAGTGTATAGATCTCGGGTACGAAGGGTTGTTGCCTTCGGGTGACGTTGCTCTTTGGAAGTGTGGTGTTAGTTCTCGTCGGAGGAAAGTGGTGTTGATCTCTTTCGGGTACACGTCGTTACTTCTAGGTTACGTCGGTTTTTATTTATGTATTTTCTATTACATTTTATAAATTTTTCTCTCTTCTTGAAGCAAAATAACGACTACCATTAAGAACACACCCCGGAGACCGATCGGTGACACCTGAAATTAGTCAAGAGACAGTACGGGGTGAAGAGGGTAGTCGGGAGGTAATATAGACGTTTGGTCCACGGCGAGGCCTTGGGGACATAAACCACCTAGTCGAGGGTATGGAGACCGTCGTAATACCACTACGAGATTCACCATATCAAACGGTTATATTCGAAGGAGACGAGACGAAAGAAGTAATCACGTGAAGACAAACGGTAGAAAATGCGATCTTTACACGACTTTACAGAATAAAAAACGGGGAAAAAGAGAAATAACGATACCGAAATCAGAAAAAAACAAATAAAAATCGTAGATACACCAGTAAAGAAACCCCAGACGTCTCCTTATTCTTAAGTCACATTCACGAGTATGGTGACAGATCTTGATCTTCGGAGTGAAGGGTACGATCAAAGAGTAACAAAGAGACTTCATAGAAAAAGACGTCGGTGTGAAACACGAAGAAGTCTAGAACCGACTACTTGGATTGTGCCCCTAAACTCGTCTCATCTACAAGTGGCTTGTCAACACTATCGGGGTTCATCTACGTTTGGTTCATTTATGGTTTTAAAAGGTTGAACTATTTCTTTACACACTTTCTCTTATTAAATGTGGTTTGACAATTAGACAAGAGAAAAAGAACATCTATCTCATTGTCACGGACGAGATGAATGGGGATGAAAGGATATAGTGTAAACTAAACCTTTTCTATTTAATACGTTTTCTAGTATAATAGATTAGTAGGACATTTAATGAGGGACTTTTATTAAGATGAGAAAACACTGGTATACCTGACGCTCAGAGGAGACGGGTACTCTAAAGGGTCCGTTCTTATGACCTCACCCAACGGTAAAGAAAGAGGTACAAAATTGTAAACAGTACAGTAACATCAACCAAATGTGCGGACGGAGAGACCGTCCCCAGGAGTCTCATCCCTTACACAGAATAAGAAGAAACAGAAGATGATCTGATCAAACCATAAACTGTCCCGATCTCTTTCCTTTCCTCTCTTTATCCTTTGGTGATAACTAAAAACGGTAGATTACTAATATCCGTAACATGTTTGACAAAATATACATAATACAGTCTCAAATTACGAAAAGACTTTATTTATAATAATATGAACAAAATATCTAACTATCGCATTCAGAGTCTTTCCAAACCATTAAAAAGGTTCCAGCATGTCAACAGTCCACCGTCTTGGTTATGTTTCAACATTTGACTTCTTCCTTTTCACTTTCCCTACAGTTCGTACCTTCGTCACTAAAAACATTACCATACTTCCTCAATTGTCTCCTTTATAAAACGAAGGACTTGTTGGATCGAATTATGGTGCAGTCTCTTTTGAGTAAAGTGGACACGATATCCTGTGACTCTCCGAAAACCTTTACTAGACTTTTTAATTCACCTTTCTACAATATAGACACGTTTTAAATACAACTCTAAGTATTATGTATAGAGTAAATAGTACACATTTTCCAGATTAACAGTGAAAGAAGAAGAGACAATCATGACCCTATTCTGGCTAAAGGTGTTCAGATTGTCATTAAAATAATCCCTCAAGGAAGAAGGAATAGGTTTCCTTTTATTATAAATCTCCAATATTCGACGAAATAAACTCTTAAACGGGAGGGAAGAAAGTGGGATTGAACAAGGATAATCCCTCCGGGTAGTAAAAGACAACGGATCTATTAAGACCACGGTCGATAGACGACTAATCGACACTTACTCTGAATCTGACAAGTGTGATGCCTCGGAGATTGGCACAATTGTACTCTTTTCAACGAACCTCTGACAAACAAAGTTTGGAAACGATGAGTAAGTATAAACCTTCTTTGACATTCGTCGACTGACACATCTAAAGCGTATAAGTAACATAAGACGTAATACCAAAAGGTGACCCCTATTCCATTGCGATTTTCCTGTAGGAAAATATCGTCGACCCCCGAAAGACCTCAAGACATCGTTTACCCGAAATAAAACTTCATACACAATATGATTAGTTGTATGTCTTCTATGGACCAAGTTATCCTTCCGTTTGAATTATAGAAAGATTTACAAACGTCCTAAGTTAGACTTTGATTGTACAAATTGTCCGTTATCTTATTCTGGTCGGTCCTTAACCAAAAGAAAAGAAGTAAAAATTTCGTTAAAGGTTTTTTTTACTTGAACAAAGAACTTTATCTATGACTCATGTCATCTTTAAAATGTATTTATTCGGTAAGATGATAGCTTCCTTCTCAGTGTCTTTTTGTGACACTAGACTTTTATGATAAAATTATAAGTTCTTACATTTATCATCTCTAAAGTATTTTTCTACCATCAACTCTATGGGTCGTCAATTACTTTTCAATGTTCCAACACAACGAGAACGTGTACCGAGTGCTATCCTTGACTTTGATACTCTCGTCAGTCAAAACCTTTCAGTCCCATGCATGTCCATTACGTCTACCGACTCATTTCTCTACAAGTTCCTTCCCGGACTATCCCTAGATTGTTCTTCCATTTTGTCACAGTGACCTAACATTTACATTTCCTAGAATTGAGACTCTGTTCAATTCCAAGTTCTTTCCAAGTTCTTTCGACTGACGGATCAACCGACCCCTATTGTCGTGTCGAAACCGTCTTTAAGTTCACGACCACAAATCTGGAACGTACTAAGTGGAATCATATTAGACCCGTTCCAGAGGATCGTAAATACTTCCCATCAAGAGATTAGACACTTTAATAAACCGACTTAGAATAAATACTTAGAGACATATCGTGAGAACAACGACCGAAGGTACTAGATCCAATGACCATTGAAAACTCACTAAAATCATCGATCACACGAGTCTTCGGTCTAACACCCCTCAATTTCTCACTAATTTGCCACCCTCTGGTAGACAAGTCCTTCATTCACACGACGTCAGGTTCCGTCCAATATTCGGATAGGATTAAATCATCTACACATATAGCGTGAGGATTTATACCTAAATATGGACGAAGGGAAAAAATGTAACAACAAAGTCTATACAAGTGTCAAAAATTTCCAAATAATTAGAATCTACTAAATCCCTTTAAAACGCACTTCGAGTCAAAATAAACAAGTAAGATTACGAGACTTTATCAAATTGATCAAACTCTGTATTAAAGATGAATTTCCTAATTTTGTTTTGAGATGAAGTAATCGAACCGTTTCTTTCTTTCACGAATACACCCTGGTTTTTGGGTTTTAATAGATTTTCGTACCCTTACTTAAACTCACGACTTGTCTTCAAGTATACTAATAGTATTACTTTGTCGTATTTTATCAGTTCCGCAGTCTTTACGAAGACTTTCGGATCAGACGTATACTCAAGAGAAGTCCTTATGACAGAAGTCAGAAATTCCCTTTATTTTCCGAGGATAATTGATCATAAATATGGTCTCGGTTACTTTTAATTTACGAAACAGTTTCCGTAGGTCTAGACTCTTTCCAATTTAAACTTCAATTTTTTTTTCTAATTTATATTATTGTAGTAAGATTAATTGGGTAACTTGAACAATTTTAATTTTCAAGGTTATTATCCGTACTCTATATTACTTTCTAAAGTAGATGTTCTACTTTTGAATGCTATCAGTACCGACTTTACATTTTCTTCTTTTTATAGGTTTCGTTCTTTTGTTCCAAATAATAGGTCTTATTTCTACACGTCCCAGGACAAACTAGATCATGAATACAAACTAGATTATGAATACTAGATCATAACAAAATTACTTAGATGATGTTCATAGTCAAACACGGGAGAATATTAAGTTGCGTGACTCGGCAGAATATAAGGACCGTAAAATGAGGCTCTTGTCTTAGGACAAATAAGTATTTGTATTTATTTAAATACTTAAATGGACCCTGAAAGGATGAAGGGAAAAAAGAATAAAAACTTAGAAGTTTTTCAAAATTTCCAGAAAAACTAGAAACTTCTTTTCATATAAGAAATATAGATAAGATTGGGAGAGAATAAATTACTAAGTATAATATTCCTCGACGGAACCCTCGGATGAAGGACTCCTCGTTACACGAAAATGTTACAGGAATCTCTCAATATCCATAAAAACGGTAACATGACTTATTTTATACTCATAAAAACCAGTCGGAGAACTTTGTCATGAAATGTAAATACCGTATAGTAGTACTATTTTGTCTAGTACACACAACTTCGTGGGAACTCTCTTAAGTCCAAGTGTAAATAGTAAAAGTCACTGTGGGTTCGAAACTCTTCAATTGATCGTGTAAATTATATGGTTAATTTTACCTAACTAGATGAAACCGTCAGAAACCTCTTTTCTGGTTATACTTTCTTTACAATAAATCACATTCTCGCATTTCGAAGATTTAAATCTTACTTTCAGTCATGAATAAATGATTTGGTTTAAATCTTACTTTCAGTCATAAATAAATGATTTGGTACATGCATAAATATGTCTAGACTCGATTCTTGTATGTGAACTAGAGAGTAAAAAGTTTAATTACTTCTTCTTTCCCAAAGTATGAAACAAAAGACTTTTATGTCCATATATTTTAAAACGTACTTAACAAAAGAACTTCTAATTTCTTATGATGTATACATACATTATGTAAAATAAAAATTCCTCCACCATATCACCGAAACGCAGGATATCCGGATTGAGATTTTGACTAAAGAAGACGAATGATTGAGACACTGGAACCTTCCAAATTAATTAGAGAGATTCGGAGTGAAAGAAGGAGATAACGACGATTCAGTGAAGTCAGCAGAGGCTGAGACACGCTGGGGTATCTGTCGTCGGATGGTCCGAGGCAGGGACCCTAAGAGGTCCGTTCTTGTGACCTCCCCCAACGGTAAAGGAAGACGTTACGTACTTTCACTTTTCACTTTCACTTCAGCGAGTCAGCACAGACTGGGAGTCACTGGGGTACCTGACGTCGTAAGGTCCGAGGAGACAGGAGATAATTTATCTATATTATGAAGTATTGAGTACACCAACATACATTAATTCACCATTATCACATACATTTCGAGAATTGTTTTACAGACTGTAATATTCTGGATTTATTTATAATAACGATTAAAATAAAACAAGGTCATTGAATAAAATATTCATTATAATGAAAGAGTAATCACTCTTACTCTTTTTAAGATTTTTCAGACCTCTTTTTGTATAAGAGGTACATAACCGACAATTATACGTATCCGAAAGAATAGTATGTATCGGATTGACCTATAAGTCAAAACGTAAACGATTACGAATGTGGTAGTATCAATAAAAAGTATAATGAAGATATTTTACAAGAAAATTTACGGATGTACTACAAAGAAACCGATATAGTTCAAAGGACAGAGAAATTACATTATTAAAGACAAGATCTTCATATAACCCTAAGGGACTATCGAGTCAACCATTTCTTGACTCGAGGACGTTACGTCCTCTTTTCTTAGGAGGACGTTACGTCCTCTGGGGCCAAGCTAGGGACCCAGCCTTTCTAGGTGACCTCTTCCCTATCCGATGGGTGAGGTCATAAGAACCCGAAGGGACCACCGAGTCGACCATTACTTAGGCGGACGTTACGTCCTCTGGACCCAAACTAGGCACCCAACCCTTTTAGGGGACCTCTTCCCTTGCCGACGGATGAGGTCATAAGACCGGACCTCTTAAGGTACCTGACATATTAGGTATCCCAGTGTTTCTCAGTCCGTGTTGACTTGCTGAAAGTAAAGTAGGATTATTCCCGACAAATTCTAAATTACAAAAAATTTAAATAAATAAATAAAATTAACCTCCGATTTGAAATGTTATAACACCACCAAAAACGGTATGTAACTGTACTTAATGTAAAAATTCTTTGACGACTATACTGATTTAACGAAAGGTAGATTTCCAGAGATGGATGAAAAGATAGGGATTTAATTTATAAAATATAAGACATCGTAAGTAATCGATTATTTGTATTCCGTTTTCTAATATTCTATTTTGGTAAAAAGTATTTTTAGTATTTTTACTTTTAGTGAAAGATCTTTGAAAGGATTGTGTGTGTACTAGACTTACACAACAATATCTGGAATCGGATCTAACCCTTTACAAAATAAAAAAATAAGTTTACATAGATATATTTGACATTTTGGTAATACAAATAACCGACATACGGTGTATTTACTATCTTATCATTTTCATATAATTCTCTTATAATTCTAATAGTTCTCGTAGAACAAAATAAGGGAGTTTTATCCCGTCCTTTGACCCTGAGTCTGTCACTCTCAGGTTCCAGTGTGTCCACATAATCGTTCCTACCTTGGGTGCACAGGACGTCACACCCGACCACTCGACACAGATGGTACCACTCTCACGTGTAAATGACGTACCAGAATCTCTTCTCCCCGAAGGGACTACCGAGTCGCTATCTCTTGGACTGACGGTCACGTCCTCTATACCCAAACTAGGGACCCAGTCCTTCTAGAGGACCTTTTCCTTTACCGTTGGGTGAGACCATCAGAACGGACCCTTTAGGGTACCTGTCTCCTCAACCCGTCCGGTGTCACGTACCCCAGCGTTTCTCATCTTGTGTTGAATCGTTGATTTGTTGTTTTAATCTCTTTGATGACAAGTCACCGTAAATGATTTGTACTATCCGTCTGATAAGTCCTGGTAGTGTTGTCCATATCTCTGGTGACGACACACTAAAATGTCACCCCTGTCTCTGACCTAAGTCAAGGTTTATGTCGTACCCGTTTTCCCTTAAATATCGGTTCCTCGTCCCATCCCCAGTCACCTACCTTTTAATGAGCCTCCTTTATAGTGCCCATTCCCCCTAAGACAGATTTAGTTGGATCGTCGATTGTTCTAAGAAACAAATTCTGTCAGGTCCCACTAGTCTATAGTGAACCCCCATCCTTTGTCTACTCTTTATACTTGTCTATGTCTTCCATTTGTTTAACTATAACTACCACTCCCAAGATCAATTTGACTGAATCCTAAGAACGACTTTGACTCAAAATTCCTTCGCGTGACCACTCGGATGTTCCTCCAAGTCTTCGAAGTGATTTCGAACAAATTCACTTCTTAGTAACAGTCACCCTGAATAATTACAACAAAAGGATACAGAAGTAACAGGGGTTAATACTGATTCTCTCTACCAGAATTCATCCGTACAGAAAATGATCACGTAGAAGGTGTGTCATTGATCGTATCACGAAGATATCGATCCGGTTGTCTATTAGTAAATAGTTGGTCAGTGGTCAACCTTACACTTTGGTGCAAATGAAAGATAGTAGGGTAACAAAACCTTTCAAAAAAGTAAATAAAAACAAAAAAATCATGAGTCTCAAACTGGAATAATTATTAGTAATATATAATTTTAGGAAGAGAAAAAATAAAAAATAAAATGAAATGTTATGACATAACCAAAACGGTATGTAACTGTACTTAGGTGGTGCCCACATGTACTCAAGGGTTAGGACTTGGGTGGGGGGGCGTCGGAGAGAGGGGTATAGTAGAGAGACCCAGTAGGGTCACGTGGTCGGGGTTCGTAGGACATAGGACATAGCTTGGATCTGACCGCTATACAAAGAATGTACCATCATATGTACAAAGTTACGGTAAGAGGGTTTAGTAGGGTGGGAAAGGGAGAGGGTGTCTCAGGTTTTCAGACAAGAATATACTTGTAATAACAACCCGACAAAACGTCTTCAATTCTAAAATTAAACACTTCTCAACCTTTCTTATATTTCTTTCCTAATCGAAGTAATTCACTCGGTAAATTATATACAAAATTTAATATAAGTCAAAAATTTTTTAATTTAAAATCATAAACTGGACAATTTAAGGAAAATAGAGAAACATAAAAAATAATTCAAACAGGGATATGTGTACGTTCAGTCACAAAATTAAACCTGTTCACGAAAAAATTTTTATACATTCTATCGAGGTGAAATTTTTAATCGGGACATAACTACCAAAACTAAACCGTATCTATTTTGAATTCACGGATAACGTAAAAGAGACTAATGTAATAGGACAACGTAGGGTATGAAGAATTCTGATAATTTAATCTCTACAGTCTTATATTACGGATCCTTTATAGAGAAAACTTTCAGTGAAAGTAACCGAATGTTCTTCCGTTATAAGTATATTTCGTATATTTAAAGTATATTAAACTACTTAAAATACTTAAAAGTACTTTTTGGAAGTCTAAAACAACAAGAATTAATAAAAACACTCGTAAAATAATAAAGGAGTCAGAATAAATTTCGTAGAAAGTAGAACCCTCGGACACTAAACCTCTCGTTTTCCTTGTGACACCGTTCCGGTCTGTTGACTTGCGACTAATACTGAGGAGGTAGTAATTAGTCTTTGACTTCTTTGATTATTTCAATCGGATTTATATACTCAATTTCCACCGTTACTTCTTTATTAATACACATCGGTTGGTACTCGGGAAGGAACGTTGACGTATTTTTAATAATTTTCATCCTCTATCTGAAAATTTAAGAGTCCTCGCAGACACTATTATTTCTAATTTTGATCCGATTGTCTCTATCCCGTAATTCTCTATGTTTGATGATACATATTTTGTTTATTGATACTCCTATATAACATGAAGTGTCCCTTATATCGGTCATAGAATATTGAAATTTACGTCATATTAGATATTTTTAAAACTTAGTGACACAACATTTGAACTTTGATTATATTATAACATTAAGTCGATATGAAGTTATTCTTTTTTGATCTAACTACATAAGATCATTACAACTCTACGGAGATCATTACTTATCTAGAAAAGAAAATATAACGTCCGTTATTGAGTGGATTGATATCTCTACAAATTAATAGGGACTAGAATTTTTTTTTTTTTTAGGAGTTAACACGGGGAGACATTACAAGAGAAGAAAGAAAGAAAGTTTGTAGAATCTTTTTATAAACATACTAGAGGTAAAGAAGTCGAAGGTTAGTGATGGATATACGTCAGACTGACGAATATGGTGACTAGATGATTTTAGTGTACGTCTTCCAATGAGTATTGGAGGATTGACTTTTAGGTAACGAGAGAAAAGTCTAAAATCATAGTAACAGGAGTCTGTAAGTTGTGGTAACTTGTGAGGGAAGAAACTTGAAACATTTTCGAATCTTCATTAAAAACCAACGAGACATGGATAGATACAGTGACGAAGAGGGGGAGGGTCAGGTCAGGACAGTTAAGATACAGGACTTATAAAGACTTTAGAAAAGTGACAAAAGGTTGGTGAGACTAGAAAGTCGACGTCGGGAGATACTTAGAGGAACACGGGTGAGAGGGAAGACGTTTGGTACAGATATATCATCGGTAATATTACATACAATTATATCTATTTTACGAACCCGTCTTCGACTGGATGTCATCCGTGATATATACATATATAATGACAACAAGATTTTTACATTTAATGTAACTCAGAAAAACAACAAACTTTGAGAAAATCACCGAAAAGTAAGGTGAATCTGCACGGAAACCCCGGAATTGAGGTGGGAGTAAGGAAAAAGAAAACGAACGGACAATACGAGGTTTATGTGATCAAAGGAGAATCAAGGAGTTTGTGAAGTTCAGAAAAGAAGAGTCCCGGAAACGACAAGTAAGACGGACTCATAAACAATGGTCTAGAACAAGGAAAACGACAACTTAGGTCAGAGTCTAAATTACTGTAGGAGGTCCTCTTAATAAAAGACTGGTAGTTAGATTTCATCCGGATAGAGGTCAATGATATAACATAGTGGGAAATGTAAATAGGTAAAATAAGAATGTCGAATCCATGGAAAAAGATATTTCAGGAGGAGGTAAGAGACTCTGATTTAATCGATGAGGGAGGGAACGGAAGTTTCGTGACCAATTATCATAATATAAATGATAAGACGATTTGAGGGAAGAGACAATATACCACTCAAGGATTTCTTGTCCTTATTGTAACGTAGTCCGAAAGACGGTAGGGACCACGGATGGTCTTATGGACCTACTTACTTGTCCATTTAATTGGCAGATTCCGTCCTCTTAAACATCATGTGTCTGAACAACTCAACACTAGAGTAGTTATACCTTCTGTAAATCTAAATTAGACAACTCTCGTTACCATCGTACACAGGAGTCGTCAGACCAGGAGTCACTTTTAGGTGAGATCTTTATTAGACCGGAGTTGGTCACTTTTACCGAGATATGTCAATTTTCGAGTACCCTAAGATCTCGAACGACCTAAGGAGACACATTGACAAACTAGAGATTGGGTCGTCGATATTTTGAATAGTGTCCAAGAGGAAAGAGCCAAATTAATCAGGTCAGAAAAACAGAAACCCTTCTCGTAGATCACGACTTTCTCTTGCATCGTGTCCAAAATATGAAAAATGGTAAGTTTCGGAGAGAAGAGTCCATCGAAAGTGCAACATGACTTCCAGGTACACCGGACAGACAAGTAAAGGTGAGTATGAACCTCAACACGCAACCGTCAAAAGATCATACACTTGTGGTGTTCAGTCTCAAAGAGGTGGATCAGTAAAATCGTAATAAAGGTCTTTTATCTGTTCTGGAAATCGGACCAGTAAAGAAATTCTATTTTTATGTCTTCTTAGGTCAATGTCGTACACGAATCTGTCCTCACTTTTGTCAAAATGCTTAGTTAAACAACGCTGTTTCACTACTAATCATAAGAGAAGGATCTATTAACGTCAGGGACTTTCATGACGAAAGGTTTTTGTGGCGGACTAAATAAGTAAGTCTATAAACTTTGATATACAGACTCCAAACCTTTATGAAAAATTATAAGTACATAAAAGGAGAATTTTCGATCATACTAGTGATTAAGTCATATATTCATGTTCCCAGGATTTCCCGGTAAAATAGGGACTGGTCGAAGTGAGAATCCGATCCAAATCGAAAAATTGACACGAATAACAACAATAAACAGCCCATAAAGGTGAACTGAAAGGAGACGAAGGGATAATTAAAAGAGGTACATCGATGAAACCGAACCAACTTTTACAGTCTTGTTCTACGGTCCCACAACCTCAGTCCTATACGGAACACAAGTCAGACGACCTCGGATAATGAACCGAGAACATCTTTTTGATGATACTGATACCACAGAGGTCAACTTTAACTCTACATAATTATATTTCACAGACGGACCAAAGAAGTCGATTACTCCAAAACGACTTTTTACTCACATTACTTTGTTACGACCTACAACCGTCCTGGATGACTACTTCCGATCACTCGTATTTATTCAAAGACATTCCGGGGTCGTCGTCTCCGTCTCTTACAAAGTTTACGTGACGGGAACTCCGTTCTGGTCGAACACACCCCACACTGGACAAATAAACAACCGAAGAAAATAAGAAAAGAAGAGAGGGAGGAGGATACGAGAAGAAAATCATTTTCTAGGTAAGTTCGGTCGGTGTCATATAACAAAATACGTCGTATCTCGTACAATTTTTATTTAGACGAATCTGGTCCCGAATTATGTTACAACGTTTTTATTCTTAGTACAAAAAATGTACGACATATGTAATAAATTATCTTCTTTGAATTAACGGTTCTTAAATTCTTTATTTAAGATAGTTTTTCCTCTATTCTTTTATCCACAAAACATATGTGGTGAACCTTAAATCAAAAGAAGTTTGGACTAAAGTTCTCTTACATCTTACTGAGAACCATCTTGTGTTTTCGAAAACGAGTACGGAGACGAGGGACAAGTATCATTACGAAGGATTCCGGGTGAACTGAATTGTAAGGTCCTACAGACCGAGATTCACTCCCTAGTGTAGTACTAATAGGTGTAGTAATTCTTTAAAAAACATATCAAGACACATAAGAACGGTGGAGAAGAATTAGAGAAGACGAAGACAATCCAGGTACGGTAAAGACTCAAAATAACACGGGTAGAAACGTACTTTACAAGGGAACCATAGAGATTAAATAAATGAATTTCTCTAGATATCAGAAAAGGTAAGATAACAAAAGGAAATACAGAAACGTAACAAGTGAATCCTTCCGAAAGAATAGGGAGGAACAATAAGAAACCTTGAGACGTAAGTCTATCCATATAGAAAGGAAAAGAGGAAACGGAAAGTGAAAAGAAGAAAAGAGTCAGTAAACATTCCGGAGGAGTCTGTTGGTAAAACAGAATAACGAAAAGAAAAAGAACCCCTACCAAAAATAGTGACGGAGGACATGTTCCAATGTTTGGAGGTAGGTATCAAGAAGTCCGTGAGACAGATAGTCTAGATTAGGGAAGGTCGTCTCGATAAAGTTTAGGATTTTCTACTACGACAAATGTCACGACGTGAGTTATACGGTCGTTTCAACCTTTTGAGTCGTTACCGGCGTCCTGACCTTTTCCAGTCAAAAGTAAGGTCAGGGTATCTTCCCGTTTCTTACAAGTTTGGTGTCGTGTTAACGGGAGTGAAGTGTACTATCGTTTCAGGAGGTTCGATCCGAAGTTGTCATACACTTGATTCTTGAAGGTCTACATGTCAACCTAAATCTTTTCCGTCTCCTTGCTCTCTAGTTTAACGATTATAGGCAACCTAGTATCCTTTACTTTCCCTTAAGGTTTTTGTGTAGATGAAGACAAAGTAACTGATACGATTTCGGAAACTGACACACCTAGAGTTGTCTGACCTTTTAAGAACGACGATGACGACGATTCAGTAAAGTCAACACAGACTGAGACACACTGGGGTATCTGCCGTCGGGTGGTCCGAGGCGGTAGGGACCCTGAGAGGTCCTTTCTTGTGACTTCACCCAACGGTAAAGGAAGAGGTCACGTACTTTCACTTTTCACTTTCAATTCAGAGAAACAACACAGGCTGAGAATCGCTGGGGTGCCTGGCGTCGGATCGTCCGAGAAGGTAGGTACCCTAAAAGGTCCGTTTTCAGGACCTTACATCACAGTACCGGAAGAGGCTTTTCTGCACCCTAATGTTCTGGTGGTATGGACGGAGGACTCTTTGGACATACGTCCAGTTCTATGTTCAATCTTGACCTATACCTTGTTGTCTGACAAACGTCTAACCCATTCCTCATCAGTTCCGACATATAACAGTGTGACGAATAAGTTGAATATACGTCTCATGCAGTACGTTTTACGACCCGACCTACTTCGTGTTCGACGTTTGGTCTAACGGTCCTCTTTATAATTATTGGAGTCTACACGTTTACCGTGGTGGGAATATCGTCTTTCGTCTCTCCTTGATTTCTCGAAGAACTACTTTTATTTTCTCCTCTCACTTTTTCGACCGAATTTTGAGTCGTAAGTCTTTTACTTCTAGTACCGTAGACCAGGGTAGTGAAGTACCGTTTATCTACCCCTTTGTCACCTTTTTCACTGTCCGAAATAGAAGAACCCGAGGTATTAGTAACGTCTGTCACTGACGTCGGTACTTTAATTTTCTGTGAACGAGGGACTTTCTTTTCGATACTGGTTGGATCTGTCATATAATCTTTCGTCTCAGAATGAAACGAATGTCTCTAGGTATCTCAGTTTCGATTCTAAAAAGGTTACCAGTACATATCCACAATCTCAACCTGGTATTTTCTTTCAACTCACGGTATCTTAACTACGAAAACTTGACACCACAACCTTTTCTGAGAACTCTCAGGGAACCTGACGTTCCTCTAGTTTGGTCAGTTAGGACTTTCTTTAGTCGGGACTTATAAGTAACTTTCCTGGCTACGACTTCGAGGAAATCGGTGGACTACGTTTTTCGACTGAATGACCTTTTTTGAGACTACGACTCCTTCTAACTTCCGTCCTCCTCTTCCCCTACTGTAACCTACTCTACCAACATACCGTAGTGGTAGACCTGTACTCACTAGCTGCACTCGCCTGTACTAAAACTTGTTGGAGGTCCTCTACCACTTCCTGTCCCTTCGGACCGTACGACGTCAGGTGTCCCAGTGTTTCGTAGTCTGTCTTGACTCGTTGACTTTTCGTTGTTAACGAGGAGTACTAACATTCTGTAAGGATGTTGATACACTACCTATTAAAATACACAGTGGGACCTACACTGTACTTCACGAGTGTATAAACCAGTTTGTAAGACCTATTCTCAATTCTACAAAAACTACTCTAATTGTAAATCTAGTCATCTCACTCGTCCAGTCTAACGTCAGGCATTACACCCACCCGGAGTAGGGACTTCCGGACTTCTCTTGGTGCAGAGAATGGAAGGGGGTTCATACTCACCTAAGAGGGACAGAGTACCGGAAGTTTCACTTTATAACCGAAAAAAGGACGGAAATCTAATCTTACCGCATAAATTCGGAGGACCGGAAACCTGATCTTGATGTGGCAGTGAAAGTACCCAAAGTGGCCAAACGGGTGAGTGGACCGTCTAGCGACCTGAACGGTCTGAGGCGTTAACGGACCCGGTTAAGAAATATCATTTAGAGAAAGAAGAGAAATGTGTGTGTGTGTGTGTGTGTGTGTGTGTGTGTGTGTGTGCGCGCGCGCGCGTGTGTGTCTCACAAACGGACTTGGTCAAGAAATGTAATTTAGGGACGAGAAATGTGTGTGTATGTGTGTGCGCACGTGAGACAACCGACAAAAGGACCTCTTGGGACTGATTATGTTTGGTGTCGACGTTCGTCGCGAATTATGTACGGACTGTACGTGGTGTGACTGAAATCTGAATCTGTATAGACGTCAGTCCATATTCGAGATGGACTGATCTACCTACTAGAAACTGTATAAAGTGGAGAGAAGTGGAGTCAAAGGAGTAGAAATTTTTAACTTCAAAAACACTGTCACGTATGTCGTCTGAGAACTCAATATTAAGGAACTGAAAGATTTGATCTGACGTTTTGTTTACATTAGTTGTTTTATTACATTAAGAACAATTATCCGACAGTACGATAAAGGTACTTAGTCTACATTCATCTTTGACATGTAGAAAGACACGGTAATAGGATCTTTTCTGAGTGTAAAAAGGGTGACGGACGAGGATTTTAGGTTAGGATGACTAGAAACGATTATCAGAAGAGAACGGGGTGAACTAGGTCACCGTCATTTCGAAGACTTACTGAAACCAACGCAACAAGACGAAAATATTCGTTTTCATTTTGGACTAAAAATACCAGGTGAGAAATTGATATTGGTACAGGTCTCTAAAGTCACGTTTTCCTACTCATCGGAATTTACTGTTTTCTACACTTTTTCATTGTAATTATTCATGTCATGTATATGTTTTATTCCCATACGATTCGTCAATGTCGTTTTTTTACTCCCGTATAAGACACATGATTATATATTTTTCTCATGGTACTATACATTAATTCACCTTTTTTCACGAATATCTTAAGATGGAAGACAGGTATTACACTGTTTCATTCTAATATCTATTAGACGAAAATATCCGTTTTCCTTTGAGACTTTTCTCCGAATTCATTCGATCGTCAACGGACCAACCTCTTATCACCCTACCTACATACCCGGTGTCCGTCTTCTCTCTAAAGTGACCTTTAAAGAAGTATTCAAATTTTCAAACTTGGTGAACAACAACAACAAGTCAGTAAGTCAACATAGGTTGAGAAGAGTTGGGGTACCTGATGTCGTGTGATCCAAAGGGACAGGAAGTGGCAGAAGGTCTCGAATGAGTTTGAATACAAGTAACTCAGCTACTTCGGTAGGTTAGTAGAACAGGTTACAGCACACGAAGAGGAGACCGGAAATCAGCAAGAGTCGTAGTCCCAGAAAAGATTACTCAGTCGAGAAACGTAGTCCACCGGTTTCGTAACCTCAAAGTCGAAATCGTAGGCAGGACGGTTACTTATAAGTCCCGACTAAAGGAAATCCTAACTGATCAAACTAGAGGAACGTCAGGTCTCCTGGGCGTTCTCAGAAGAGGTTGTAGTGTCAAGTTTTCGTAGTCAAGAAACCGTGAGTCGGAAGAAATAACAGGTCGAGAGTGTAGGTACGTATTGATGACCTTTTTTGGTATCGAAACTGATCTACCTAGAAACAACTGTTTAATTACAGAGACGAAAAATTATGTGACAGATCCAACCAGTATCGAAAAGAAGGTTCCTCGTTCACAGAAAATTAAAATACCCACGTCAGTGGCAGGTGTTACTAAAACATCTGGTTCTTTTATTTCGGACAGTGAGAAAGGTAACAACGGGGTAGATAAACGGTACTTCACTACACTAGCCGTTCTCTCAAGATCTTTTTGTACATAAAGATGAAATAACTGATACGGTTTCGGAAACTGACACACCTAGTGTTATTTGACACCCTTTAAGACTTTGACTACCCTTATGGTCTGGTGGACTGGGTGGAAACTCTTTGGACATACGTCCAGTCCTTCGTTATCAATCTTGACCTGTACCTTGTTGTCTGACCAAAGTTTATCCTTTTCCTTATGTAGTTCCGACATATAACAGTGGGACGAATAAATTGAATATACGTCTCATGTAGTACTCTTTGAGACCCGACTTTCTTCGGGTTCGACCTTAGTCCAAAAGGCCCTCTTTATAGTTATTGGAGTCTATACGTCTATTGTGGTGGGAATACCGTTTTTCACTTCTTCTTGATTTCTCGGAGAACTTTCATTTTCTCTTCTCACTTTTTCGACCGAATTTCGAGTTGTAAGTCTTTTGCTTCTAGTACCGTAGGTCAGGGTAGTGAAGTACCGTTTATCTACCCCTTTGTCACCTTTGTGACCGACTGATAAAACCCCCCGATGTTTCAGTGACGTCTACCACTGACGTCGGTACTTTAATTTTCTACGAATGAGGAACCTTCCTTTCAATACTGGTTGGATCTGTCGTATAATTTTTCGTCTCTGTAATGAAACAGTTGTTTCCAGACAGATCAGTTCCGATACCAAAAAGGTCACCAGTACATATCTACACTCTCAACCTGATATTTCTTCCGACTCGTGACTTCTTAACTACGAAAACTTGACACCACAACCTCTTCTGAACTCTCAGGGAACCTGACGGTCCTCTAGGTTGGTCAGGTAGGATTTCTTCTAGTCAGGACCCACAAGTAACCTTCCTGACTACAACTTCGACTTTGAGGTTATGAAACCGGTGGACTACACTTCTCGACTGAGTAAACTTTTCTGGGACTACGACCCTTTCTAACTCCCGTCCTCCTCTTCCCCTACTGTCTCCTACTCTACCAACCTACCGTAGTGGCTGAGTTACCTGCACTCAAACCCATCTGAGGCCCTCAACTACTACCTGTCCCTCCGGACCGTACGACGCCAAGTACCCTAGTGTTTCTCAGTCTATACTGACTCGCTGACTTGACTACCCTGACCTACGCTACTAAAACTTACAACTCAAAATTCGGTTGAAAAAGTGAGGGGAGAAAATGAAAGGCATTCTCCGAGAAATCAAGAAGAAGTGAGAGACGGTATTCCCACCATAGTAGACGTATAGACTCCAATAACTATAAAGAGGACCGTCAGAACTAAGGTCGAACACGAAGTAGGTCCGGTCGTAGAGTGTACTACATGAGACGTATATTCAATTTATTGGGCCACTGTTATATGTCGGAATTGTATGAGGAAAGGGTCAAACCTTGGTCAGTAACAAGGTACAGGTCAAGATTGACAACGAAGAACTGGACGTATGTCTAAAGAGTCCTCTGTCCATTCCACCAGACTATAAGAGTACAGAAATTCTTAAAAGGTGTCAAACAACACTAGGTGTACCAGTTTCCGAAATCATATCAGTCACTTCGTCTTCATCTACAAAAAAAACTTAAGAGAATAAAAAAGATACTAGGTTTATTAACTTAATACAATTAATTAATAATTTTAATTTAAACTTTTTCTTCTCCCCTTCCCTTTGGTAATCCCATGTAAGTGTAAATTCAAAGACATATATGGGAAACTTTCAACATAAAATGATAAAATAAATAATGAGGATCGACTTTTGATCGGAACAATGAAACTGGACTAAACCCATTAAACTTTTGATCTTAGATCTGTCTACATGTACGTCTATGAAAATAATAGGGTTAAATGGTCACTCCTTTGACTTCGAATCGTTCCAATTAACTATATCAGTATGTCGTTGATTATCATATTTATAGTAAACAAATCGTCCAGTTTCAAACATTCATAAAGATAACCGGGAGAAAACAAACTAGGAGACGGAAATACAATCCGGAGGGTGTATGGTAATAAGAGTAAAAAATAAAATGTATTTGTGTCTTCTTGTATCTCTTTGAACGGACCCGTCAGTAAGGAGTCTATCATTCGTGGATGACACACCGTCCGTAAAAAAGAACCGTGACGCCGGTATCACTATCTGTTCTATCTAGTTCAACGGACAGCAGTCCCTCAACAAAAGACCATCCCTACTTATTGTCACTTATATATTCATTTATTTTAGTTCATTAAAGATCTTTACTGTTCATGACATTTCGTCTGTTTATTTCATTTCATTATCTCCTCCCGACGGTACCATCTTGTACTTCTGGACAGATTCCTTCCCTACTATGAACTCTGGACGTATTGTTCTCCTGGAGTACGTTGTTAGATTTCCCTTTTGTAAGGTTCGTTCTCACGTTGTTCTCGCCTCCGGGACACTATCCTTGTATCAACCGTACAAGTTCCCTGTCTCTCTGGGGTCACACCGGTTTTACACCACTTCTTCTCTTCTCTTACTCTTTTATCATCCGACCTCGATCTAATACATTCCTGAACATCCGACAACATTCGTCGAACCAAGAATAAGACACTTGTTACCCTTAAGTCACTTCTCAAAATTTGTCCCACAGACACACATACGTACACCTCCTACCACCAACTTCTCCCTCTCTCGCAGACTAAACGTGGTTAAACCAGTGGTTTTAGGACATTGGGAAGGGAATATTTTATAGAATTAACTATTTCATTAACTATTTTATGGAATTATAAGACAAAAGTAAAAAATTTATTATTAATAATAATAATAATAAAAACCGACGTAGTCCAGAATCAACGAGTCCGAGTGATTGACCGAACGAACCCGAATCAACAAGACATGGTACATCCTAGAATAATTATCTAGGATTGGTCCCTAGTTTGGGTGTAGAGGACGTAATCTTCCGTCTAAGAGTTGGTGACCTGGTGATCCTTCATCAGGGTAGAGAGAAGTAAAGATATCGTTGTAAGTCCTAACTTTTCATTGTTACCGTTGTCATTGGTAGTGAAATCCTGTAACATATAAGATACACTCTCCTCAGTGACTCATACATATACACCTACGACTCAACGTGTCAACACAGGCTGAGACGCTGTGGCACCTGACATCGGGCGGTCCAAGAGGACACGTATCTTGACAGGTCCATCCTTAGGACCTTACCCAACGATAAAGGATGAGACACCGTCTATCTAAGAAATGGAGACACGGTGGAACCTCGGGAAGTTTATACAATGCACACACACACACACACACACGTGCATAAGAATGTATGAAACACTTGGATTTTCGTCTTTCATAATATTATAATACTTCTTATTATGGTAAGTCTTTATCTTACACAATTAATGACAATCCTTCAAAAGTCTCTCTGAAGTCCAAATCTGTCATTAAAACCACTAAACTTCTTTTAATGCTTTTACGTCTCTTTTATCAAGGTTGAAACAGTGACTTTCCTTCTCTTAACCACACCACCCTGACCAGTACGTTTAAAAAAAGACACTTTTCTTTACCCACTTCCCAGGATGAACCCGATCCCAATTTTTGGATTCGAGTAATACCATCCACCAAACACTTAACCTTCAAAGACTTTACGACAAAAGTGTTATCTTCACAAGAAGTCAACAGTTTTTCAGGGGATTGGTCTACGAATGAGACTAAGTTGTACAACATCATCCGTAAAATCTAGACTCACGAGACAGTACGTTTATCTTTATTGTAACAGGATTTGCCCAGATACTAAGCTTTTCTTATATGACTAAGTGAATAATCCTAGATGTTCGATGGAAAAAATGTAACCTTATTACAGACATAAGATTATCTACATAAGTGAACGAAAAATAAATTTTTGAGATTAACAGGAGTTCTATTACCGGGTGGCATTCCAATGAAGAGGAAAACTACTTATTTAAAGTAGGTTCTTTTTATTTAAAATTACAAAAGTAAACAATCTTTAGGACTCTGAGACTTATTAATGAAAAAGAGTAGAAAAACTCATTGTAGTTGAAGATTTCAAAAATAGTTTATTTTTATCTTAAATATCGTAAAAATTACACATAAATAAAAACACACCAACAAGGTAGTATAAAAGAGAGTAGACAAGAAAATTTAGTGTAACTCCTGAAGGACTTTATCGTAAAAGTACTACTAAGACTCTTGGTAGGAAGATGACATACAATAAATGACGACTATATACATACGACCACAAAGAACGTAAGACAGTATGTATTTAAGATCACCGTATAACTTACGGTATCTCTCCTCGACTGACTACCATTTAGTTTGTAAAATGTCGTATGATAACCCTTACAACCTAAGTAATGATATTTCTTTAATACAAACTAGTCATAAAAACCTCGGAGGATTATGACATCAAACAACCACGAAGAAATACAATTAATATATGTTCAAATTTTAACCCAAGTAAAATTGTTACGTATTATATACGATGTCACTTAGAAAGGTGTGGTTTTTCTTATCATTTACAGGTTGTGATACAAACTAATCTTGATAATTCGGGTTGTCGAACATAAATTGTTTGTGTCACAATTAATATATCAGTTGACCCATCAAGTAAGAGATGACATCTTCGACACATAATCTTATTCCGATAAAACTACATATTCCACGGGTTCATTTTGACCGATTGTTTTTTCCCCTTTCGAAAAACGTCACTTCTACACCTTACTTGATAAAATTGAGTGTCAGGGAAAAATCTCTCATACATTCAACCCAAAAATAAAAATCAAGGACGAGAAGGAAAGTATCAATTTACTACCTTTTACTGAGAGTCAAGGATTTGATGAGAATCCGTAGTAAGTTTTATCGGGACTTTCAGATCGGGGAGACCGGGAGACCGTCGCCACGTTAAATACCGAAAGGTAAGGAACCATAAGGTAATGAGGGATGTGGTAGTTTGACTAATCATCCGTTTACCTCTCTTTCCTTCCTCTCCGCTGACGAATCTCGGTCGACCACAGGTAGTAAAATTACTTGACGAATCTCTACCAATTACAACAGGAACCAAGAGGAATAACAGTCACTACTAGTCTAGAAAATTGTACAAGGGGGGAGAATAAGACATAATGTCCCAGGTGACCTTTTACTAAACCAACAAATACATCGTGAGTATCGTCTTTCGGTTGCCATACTTTAGGTCTACCCACCATACAAGAAAACTGTCTCTCCCTTCCTCCAACTAACGAAATCCGAATATTATAACACATACCACCATCTTTAATCAAAGTATCTGGGGAACTGTCCCAAAGGTCCTATAGTGATTACAGTGAAATTCACAGTCTTGTAATAAAGGTACAAATTTTTGTTAAAACAAAATCAACTACGTTTATAATTTCAGACACCGGACATGGTCACAACGGGTCGTACATCAAAACTCTTTAATTACGCTTGTCTAATACCCCTAGTAGGGGATTCAATCATGAATGGAATGACGGTCGGGGGTCTCGAGTGTAGACTACGAGACACTTCTTTGGTGGGGTGGGGGGGTTGGGGGGCGGTTTTCTCCCGGACACCTAAAGTCACGTCTACTGTATAACGACTATAAATTGTTTACTATTATGTAAGGGTCGATCGTGTCAGAGAGTGGAAAAGAGGAGGGGGAAGTAGTACCAAAAATTATTTACGTTATAGAAAAAAAGGGAAAACAAAAGATCGGAAGTCCAAAAGGAGTTGTGTATACCATAAGTCTGAGTTTGAGGAGTTGTCCACCTTGGGTAAGTCTAGACCCGGGTCGTCCTCGACCACTTTCATTCACTACGACAAAGAAATGACAGAGGAAACACCTCCATGATCTCGTACTACTAATGAATCAAATATCAATTCTTCGTATCGATTTTAGGTTAAGATTTATTCCAGTAACTAGGTATTCAGACTAATTCAACTCTCTGGGTGAAATAGTTTGTAACAATGATTTTTAGTTGACGTAACACACACACGTAATATAAGTATCCAGAACAATCGAAGACGAGGAACGATTTCACAACAATGATTGGACCTGACTGGTTAATTTATTGTTTAATCGGAATTATAATCATCACCACATAGTTTAATTGAAATTGTAAACTAACTAAAGGGGAAATTGATAATTTCTTTACAAGAGTGGATTTATAACAACCATTATTGATGACGGGAAAAAGAGAACGGAATGAGAAACTTCAGACTTCACTAAGGATAGAAGAAACCAAACGACCAAGAGTTATATTAACATTTCACTGTTGACTTAAATAGAAACTATGTCAATGTATGGATAACCTAACTTAATTTTCACCACTGAAAACTTCGGAAAACGTAGGTGACGAGATGTCTACATAGGTCCTCACGGACTCAAATCTTTATAAGGACGAGTAATCCCCGTCCTTTAACAACTAGAGGTCATTAATAAATTATTTGGACAAAAATAAACCATTAACAATTTTCGTTATGTCCTTTTAAAGGTGTCACAAACCACCTTCACAAACCAAAGAAAGTCCATTAGCTCCATTTCAGTCATTTCAACTACATTTACAAAAACTAATTTCGGAACTGAAATGTTTTTCTTATTTTCGAATCTCTTCACTCCACCTGTAACGTCCCTTTTACGTTCCGGGGTCACAACAACGATTAGTCTGACCTGGAATGGATAATCGGTGTTTTGGTCTCCATTGGGTCTCGTGGTCGAGAAGTTTTCAGGAATTGTTTAAATCTTAAAAAGACGGGATTAATTGCTCTATACCGACTTTTACGTTCCTTGGGATCTCCTCCATTGTGAAATTTTAGTGTGGTTCTTCATTTACCACCTTTCGACCCAAAGTACCTTTTCCGATTTACTCAGGTTCTCCCTTCATTCCTAGGGGATCCATTCCTTTCCTCCGTCGTACCTTCCAGACTTTTAGGTTCCGATATTGTGACACGTAAATAGTAAGTCCATGTCCGACATAAACGACTATGTGAAAATTCCAGAGAGTGACTTTCGAGGTCTCTTACTATTGTTTCCAATAATAAGAAACCATTTGTACGAAAGTTTCGTTTAATTGGACTTAGACAAAAAAGTCCGGATTAAATATAGTTGTTGAGAAAGGCAATCTCAGACATGAGACGGTCTGCTGTACGTCCGTTCTAAATTTTCTGGTTGTACCGAGAGTCAAGTCAAGTCAGCGAGTCAGTACAGGTTGAGAAACGTTGGGGTACTTAACGTCGTACGGTCCGGAAGGACAGGTAGTTGTTGAGGACCTCAAGTGGGTTTGAGTACAGGTAGCTCAGTCACTACGGTAGGTCGGTAGAGTAAGAGACAGTAGGGGAAGAGGAGGACGGAGGTTAGGGAGGGTCGTAGTCAGAAAAGGTTACTCAGTTGAGAAGAGTACTCCACCTGTTTCATAACCTCAAAGTCGAAATCGTAGTCAGGAAGGTTCCTTGTCGGTCCTGACTAGAGGAAATCTACTGTACTATCGTCGTAAAATAAGGAAGTAGTCGTTGTGGACGAGACACGTCTCGTGATATACCCCGTGCATCTGTTTTACTGGGACGGGCACAAGAGTCAGTCACTGGAGACTTAGAGTACTCTACTGTCTTTTTTTTTTAATATTACTGTTAGGTGAAACCAACATGATACTATTTACAATCATGTTCCACGACTCCTTAGTGTCTACACCATCGTTCGTAAGACAATGTTTCACTTCTAAATTACCCAACTGGTTTTTCAAGGAAACTTAAAAATTCATTTTTATCTTCTGTGCAAAAAAGTAAAAATGGTTCTTGAACTAACTTGTTGAATCAGTGGTAAAACAAGATGATGGGAGACGGTAAAAAGTCCGTTGGAGTATTAAGACAGAAGGGTTTTGAAAAATAGAAAAACTCGTTTCTTGAAAAGGTCCATGGAAAATGTCAGAAGGTCCCTTACCCTTAATAAAGGTGATTGTCTTAAAAATTTCTGTTTTTATTTACCTTTAGACTTCCACGTTACAGTGTTTATGTCGTTTGAAGTGTCGGTTCAACATCGTTAAAAATGGACCAGTAGTTTTTTCGTACGTCAGAAGGTAATAGGATACTTTCTAATACGTAAAAGACAACTGATTAAGACCTGCGAAAAACAGTTCACGACGAAAGTCAAACAGAATGACCCTATTCATAAACAACTTTAATTAGTAAAATAAAAGGACTTCCTCGAGTATATATATCTCCTGAGGGAAGGTAAGGATGGTGTATGTGTCGTATTGGAAGAAACCTACTTCCGACCGGAAACCACACCAACAACCAAAATAAAACGAACGGGGTGTCAGAAAGGAAGGTGTAATAACATGCAATATAGGTGAAAAGTAACGGACAATGTTAAACAAAATCTTTGTCTTGTAAAAATAATGTAAATTCATCTCTTAGTGTATACCTTTATGCTAGTTCTTCTAAAAAGAAAACGAATTGAATGTGCCTGTCTCTTCCGTTACCGTGGGGTGAGGTCATGAGAACGGATCTTTTAGGGTACCTGCCTCCTCGGACCATCCGACGTCAGGTACCCCAGCGACTAAACCTGTGTTGACTCTCTGAAGTGAAAGTGAAAAGTGAAAGTACGTAACCTCTTCCTTTACCGTTGGGTGAGGTCACAAGAACGGACCTCTTAGGGTCCCTACCCCCTCGGACCACACGACGGCAGATACCCCAGTACGTCTCAGCCTGTGCTGACTTCACTGAATCGTCGTCGTCGTCGTCGTTGAATGTACCTTGGGTTTGTAGTTTTACTAATTGTATTAGTTCGAGCACGTTTACTAAAAGTCACAAACTAAATCTATAAAACTCATACAACCGAGAGAGAACACACCATATTGTGACAAAAGTCAACTACAGAGTCAAACTAACGATAGTTGAAGTTGACCAGATGGGTTGGTACCTCATAGTAGGTCACTTTTAGAGATGATACTTTGAAGTGTTTGGTGAAAACTGTGCAAGTTAGTTAGTGTCGTGGAAGAGATATGTAGCGTGTTTGTAAAAGAACGTAAAGTCAACACAAAAATGAAAAGAACGTTATTATTTCGTATTACCGACTTTTACAACGTAAAAAAAAGAAGACAGGAGTCATAATTTTACCGATGTGTTTTTAACTGGTCAAACGATTCAAAAAAAAAAAAATACGTGTGACTATACTGTCGACAGTGTTATGTTAGGTTGTTAACAAAACTTACTTCAATCTGTTGATTCACGATGATCTCAGTAGAATGTCTTTTTAACTTGTTTTCAAAACCGGTTGGGTTCTCTTACTTCACAAAGACCCAAAGACCCACCAAAACAGGGATGACATACAAAGTCGCGTAATTTACCACAGTTACATATATTGTATCCTTGTCATAATAGACGTAAGACATTATGTCTCTCGTAAGACGTAGACTAATGGATTAACAGTATCTGGAAGACACCGAGTCCTTCAATTCCTTTGCCGAAAATTATATTAACTTATCATAAATTTCTAAAGGAAAGATGGAGCCATTTATGTTTCCTTCCCATAGAGGTAGATCACGACACGTAACGTCAAAGTCACGTCGGATATGTTATTTTATGAAATACCTCTTGAAAAAGACAGATCAACCGAAACAGATTTTGGTGACGATAAGGTCTTAATTATACGTGTCATGTACACCGAGGTCTCCTGTAATCGAACGAAAGAGTAAGTAGGTGGTTCATAAAGGACTCGTGTCAACATACGATCCGTGTCACGGTTGAGTCCCCTACGATAAGAGATCATTATCAGTCACGTCTTCCTCTCTCTGTCTGGATTAAGATTGTATGTACACACGCAGTACTGTTTTACTTGTCTCTCGAGACCACTACCGCAATTTAAACATATACAACTCTAACTATGAACTTTAGTCAAGTTTAGTATCATCTAACACATTTCTGTCAACCAAAATAAAATGTAAATTCTTTTAAATCTAAAGACGGAGAGAAGACTATGTTTTTATTTAAGGCCTGTCTAATTTCTAAATTTATAAAAATTACTAGTTTATATTTTAATGATTTTCTTTTTAATCTTGTAAAATGTTGACAACCTTCCTTTTCAGGTTAACTCATTGTGGTCACGGTTTTTCGGTAATTCCTTCACTAACTGTGTAAATTTATTTAAATCAACATCCACCGTATTTGCTGGTCGTGTAGTTTCCACGAACACTTTAAAGGATCGTCTTTTAACAAATCTAACTTTATGGTGTACGACTTTACTACAAACTTAATTATACGACAACAAGAGTGTAAAGTATTGTTGTAACTTCTACTCGTCTAACTCATTTTATAAACTACTTTCCTTTTTTACATATATTGTATGTTTATCGATAATTTACATATCCTTTTACCAGTTGGTGTTTTATAAACTTATGTCAACAAATTTTGATTCTACTTTATAGGAACACTGGGTTCTCTTACTGTTTTTACCGGACACGTGACAATTACATCTACATTAACCAGGTAATAAAGACCTCCCACTGGTTGGACGGTAATACTACTTTCTCTTACATATAAGAGAAACTGAGATAGGTCAGACCCTTTAATAGGACGTCTTCATTATGATGTGACTGTTTTCCACCAATGACTTAACCATTTTTTTAACCCTCGATGGAAGTAGTCCACTTAGGTACAATTAAAATTTATGACATTCCTCTGGAGAATTAACCTATTTCGCGAGTAGGAGACCGTGACTAATTGTAGATCAAGGAAGGTCCAGACAAAAAGGAGACATCTTTTCTTGTTATGATTAAAATTTTTTGACCTTATGGTCTAATATATGATATACTTGGGTAAATACATTTATATACGTGCACACACACACATATGCTATACCCATATATAAATAGATACATGACAATTTTTTAACATTGGTATAAAATATGAAGGTCACAAAGAATCCCTAGTTTGTTATTTAATGTGAGGAAAATTGTGTATGGTTTCACTTACTCAACAACGGACAACACTCTCATTGTCCTGGTAAGGGAACATCCTATACCTAATTTAAAAAGTATTTTAAGTATATTAGTCTTTTTCGTTATTTCTATAAAAGAACAACCATCCTTTATTAACTTCTATCTTTAGATCATCTTCAATACACCGGGACTAAAAAATTGGAAATTTATCACTTTTCAAAATAGTGTATCCTTCGTAAACAGAGACACAAGAACACACTTAGTCCATCTCGGTTCGTTCAACATTTAAATACTGTACTATTATATTCTTGTCACGACTTAAAATCTTATAACGATTTACCTAGAGTTTGTAAAGTGAGAGTTTAGAGGGTCACGGGGTCTTAGATTCAACTACAGTAACCGACAGAATAAAAGGACGTTCAGACAACTTATTTCAAAGGGACTGGAGAAACCTTTTTAGTCTTTAATCGTCCCGTCATCAGCTCCACCCCGTTTTTTTGTTTTTCGTAATTAAAAACAGACCGAGACTAAATGCATAAACACAGAATGTCCGAATAAAGGTAGACCCATAGTTACTTTTTAACCCTGAGACGCCTTCCGGTCTATCTGGATAACCGACGGAACCATGTAGTTTCCACGAGTACTTTAAAGGAATATCTCGTCAGAAGTCTAACATTATGGTGTCTGATCTTACCACAAACTGGACAACACGTAGGTAAACGTGTAAAGTAGTATGAACACGATTAATAGAGTTAATAATAAAAGATGTTCATTTATTAATCAAAACATACGAAAACACTTGAGAAGATTTTTATTTATGTGTAGAGTGACAATGAAGATTCGTATCATTCTATAGACTAACATCATCACAAATGAGTCTAAAAAAGGTAATGTTATCTCCACTTGATGAAATAGTCGTATGACTAAGTTAATTCTTTGATTTTAAAGAACTATAATATATCTAAAATATTCTAATAAACGAATAAATCTTATTTGTAGTCAAAATTAAAAATTCTGATCATAAAATTCTGATCGGAAAGCAGACAAAGCATATATACATACCTACCTATATACTGAAAAAAAATGATAGTGAATGTCTAAATAGCGTAAGATCCTTTCTGACACCAAACAATGGGATAGTAGAAACTGGAATCACTAAAGATGTACAGAGTTCTACAAAATGACGACTATCTACTGTATTTCCATCGGAAAATAACTTCCCCTACTAAAACAAAGACGACTAAGATAGCATACAATTTACTTCACGAGGACCCGGATACGATGACCTAATTATGTCATAGTTTATACTTTCAATTTGTAGTAGACGTATCAAAACCCCTCAATTTGATGAACGTCGGAATCTTATTATCTACATAAGACAAAATATGTTTCAACATACTGAAATAAACGAGATGGAAGATGTTTACCTTATTTTCCTATATATACATATATATAACACTTTCGTCTCCCCCTTGACAAAACCTTTGGTCCAAGTATATTGTCATTTAAACAGAGAAAAACTTGTTTCAACTCAATCGTTTTACTAAAATAAATACTTCTTAAAGTTTATTTTGGAGGGGATTGAGTATTATGGGTCAGTCAATTTTAGAGGATGTAAGGGAAAAAGTAAACGTCTCATCTCTTCGAATCTCAGTACCGGATCTCGTACTTCAGACCTCGGTCTAAATGAACAATTTTAGAACTAAGGTGACAAATGGTCGACACATTAGAACCCGTTTAGTCAATTGAAGAGACACAAGGACAAAAGAGTAGACACATTGACTTATCCTGACAGGACTCCTAATCCTCAATTATATACGTCTCGGGAGTCTTATCACGGACCACGTATCACTTTACAATACATATACAAACTACACTATTACTACTATTATCTTTAACTCAGTTTATTTCTTGAGAAGTACAAAAACTACTATATATATCAAGTCGGGTTCGAGAAAATGGATGACATTACATTTAACACCTCACTCTTACTTTAGAAGACCTACTATTGGAACCCAACTAAAAGGCAGGGACTCTGGTGAGAACTTGACATAAACAATCCGGAGTTTTTTTTTTTTTTTTTCGTTTATTCCGTTGAAATTCTGTACACACTAGACCACTAGACTAATAAACATTCTTGTTTCAAATTTCAGTTTTACTAAAGATCGAATTGAACTCACAATAATCTTGTAAAGATGGGGATTCATCAGAATAGGTCTCAAACACTTTAATAGACCTATACATTCTCAAAACAACCGAGAAACGGTGATTACCAATTCGTAGGACTAGTTGAGTCTATGATACGGTAGTGTAGGATGGAGTAAGAATACAAAATTATCTTACGTGAGGTCAAATAATTCGTTATGACCTTTTACGTACCTGCAGGTGAAAAGGAACAAGAGTAGGCCCTTCTGTTATATTCCATGCAACTACTTTCTTAATTCCACGTACGTAGAGTGACGGTAATAATGACACTTGGGAAACCTTCGTCTCGGAGGAACGTAAAAATATAGGTAAAGTCGTACATTGTCTCACCAAACGTATATATTTTCCGTGAATCATGATCTAATAATTAAAGAGTAAGACAACAATTATACGTGTAAAATAGACAAATATAAAAAGTCTCCATCGGCTAAGTTAGGGTATAATCTATACGACCGTCGAAAATTCTTTCCTTACTAACCTCCTCAGTTTCAAGTACAACTAGCAGATGTCCATCAGAAGACTTAAAGTCACAAAGAAAAAGGTCGTGTTAATTAGGAATCTTAGTTGATACAAAGAATTAATATAAGAAACATTCCGAAAACAGACTTACAAAATAAGAGACAGATGGAAGGACAAGGGCAACAGTGGTGGGACACATAGACTAGGAAGGTTAGACTACGAACTCGTTAACGTGACCAAAGGGTAGTCTTCAAATCTGAAATTTTCCAGTAGAGAATGGAGTGAAAACGTAGACTCCTTCGACCTGCGGTCTCACCACTTCACTGGACATATTAGAGTCCAAGAAACTGAGGTACCCGGTCACGAGAAAAGGGATGGGGTGTCACTGTGGTTGGACCTCTATTACGAACAAGGTAAGTCTAAAATGTCGAAATACAAGTGTCGAGGATTTATTGTCTTAGGGAAACACCAAGGACACTCGGTATCGTCGGAGAGACGGATGTTAATAGAGGACGATTTGTAAGAAAGACGAAGTCGGTTATGTCGAATTAATGACACAAGAGTCGAAAAACTCCAAGACGGGGAAAGACGAGTGAGGTAAAGGAGACGGACCTCATCGGAGGAAAGAAAGTTGTAGTGACCCGAAACTTCAGAATGACTCGTAATTTCCGTTCAAGACGTCTTAGTGAGTCAGGTCTCTCCTATGAAAAGAAAAAATTATAGGAAAATACTGGTAATTGTATTTGATAGGTTTAACATCAGGTAATACCCGAATTTACAGAATAAAGGTAATTTTTCAACACTAGTAAGTATCAGAAAATACACCATTCACGTGTCATAACTCATTCTTTCTCCTTTTAAATATTTCTCCCTGGATACATTCATTGGACCATTTACCGTACAAATGTAAGAGTAAGTGGTAACGAACACAAAACATATGAGTTAACTAAAAATAGATTCAAAAATAGAAAAGGGTAATAAAAAACAAAACAGAAAAACACACATTACGAAAGACCCTGTTAAAGGAACTATAAATCGTACATCGAGGAGACGACTAAAAACATAAAATCGATAGAACAAAAATTAAAAGAGAAAGCATCATAGAACAGGAAAAAAGACTTATAATATAAAACAGAATAGGAAGATTCTTATAATTGTCCTATCGAAACCTTTAGAAAGGAAACATGTAATAGAGAAAGTCCAAAGAAAAGAGACAAAAGTCCCCCGAGTCAGAAAGTACAACCTCAGTAAACAGTCGATAGGGAAATAAAAATTCTCACTTTCTTATTTTTTAAATAACCTTCGACACACAAACCCTTGTTCCTAGTAACAGTACCACTTAAATGAGTATTCCACCCGATCCCCGTTCCTGGTAAAAACGACCCCTTTTGGGTCCACGGTTATAGACCCACAAAAAAAGAAGACCCAAAAAGTCCAAGGGTCTTTTATTTGTAGACCGGAAGACGAATTTCCTACATGTAAAACGAAGGTACAGGACTCTCGTCCCAACCTAATTCCTCGGCCCCCACAACGTGACAAGACATGTCATAGTCTTTGTAGAGAGTCAACAACGAAAGATGGTTACGTCTAAGTCTTCTGTCGCTTTACCATGGAATAATCTAACATATCCCATAAATGTTGTCATGTCTAATAAAAGTGTATCCGTTGTGTTCACCGAATTAGGATTGTCGTATCTACGATCTGGTACTCAAACACGTTGTGACGTGAAACTTTCAACCTCGTTACCTATTGTCGAAGAGTAGTGATTCGTCATTTCGGAAACAAGCATAGATGTAGAACCTGTATTTACTGTCGAAAGGTTAAAAATTAGTTAAGTAAATACTCAGTGAATTTAATAATAAATTAGAAATATAGAAGACGAGAGACGACACGTGATTTGGGAACTCATGTCAGAATTGATCTCTTTTTCGGAGAAAAACAGAACATTTTGACTTTGTGATATGGGTAATTTGTTGGGAAGTATGGGAGTTTGATCGGAAATAGAAGAGAAATCATATTCTTTACCTTTACTGTGGGCATATGAAGAGACCCGGAAATAAATTCCGAGAAAGTCTACAGAAGTCGGGTACTAGATATCAGAGAGAGTAGTGACCCGGAGTCGTAGTGAAGGATCGAAGTAGTGAGTTCTGTACAGAAGTACGTCGATTAAGAGTCAGGACTAAAGGTGAGGTTCTCATGATTCATGAAAGGTTTAGAAATTACACTAAATAAAAAAGGGGACAAGTACGATAATAAGATAAGATCTTGACGAAAAAAAGAAAAAAAGGAAAATTCAGTATGAAATTAAAATATTGAATCTAGTTAGAGTAGAGAAATCACTTCAGAGGTTCAGACCTTAATTAAAGAGGAAGGTCACACAAAGACACCGTAAAAGGAACTCGAGACGATATCGAGAATAAAATCCATCTTGATTAAAGAACACGGACGAAGGGACACACCTAACGTTTGAGAAATAATCAGGTCCGAAATGAGTAGAGACGTAAGGGTCTCATAAGACGAGTGATGACAAGAGAGACATTCTTTATACATTTATAACCAAGGAACTAAGTTGTTTATGAATGACTCACTGGAGAGATCCGTTACCTCTATATTACGACTTTCTTTTATACGTCTCAAGGACTAGAGTACTCTGAATAAAATCATCCTCTCGTTTTGGTTTCTATTCCGGTCTATTCCTAAGTCTTATTACCCTACCTCATGTCAGAAACCACCATACAAGTCAACCTCTCCCAGAACCCCCTATATTAACTTATAGTAAAAACTTATAACATAACGTAAACTGTATATATAAACAGTTATCATTCAACAAATTAATGGTAGTCTTGATTTCATAATTAGGGGTCGTTTTATTAACGTTATCGAAAAAATATTTTGATCGGTTCTAAAATGTTATGGATGTGCACCTCATATTGGAAATTTTTAATACTTAGTGACGTAACATACGGAGATTGTATATTATAAAATGTTGACATTAAGTCAAAAATTTTTTTATTAAATCCTCGGAGAGGTTGGTTGATTTAAAAATTTTAGTTTTTGAGATGTCTGATAATTACTTTAGATGTTGAATAGACAATTAAGTCTCATCGTAAATGAAATACTTAACTTAATGACACATAATACACATAAAACAGGTACGATATAGGAATTATGGATCGGATCACGAACCGTATATACACAAGTCATTTATAAACAGATTGTTTAATCAATTGATATCTCGTTCTACAAGTTCCCTATTCAGACGTAGAATCCTTTATGGTGAGACATCTGAAATCAAAACGAAACATGACGGGAGACGGGTCCGTGTCTGAAAGGAGAGTCTGGGAATGACACCGACCCGGTGTATTTTTACACGTTTAATCAACGTATAAACCGGAAAGAGTAAGTCTGAGACGTTCCTCCGAAATCATACTAACCATTGTACAAGTAAGACGGTAAACATCACCTATAAACAACTAGTGGATGAAATACTTAAAAGTCACCTTCTCTTCCGTCGTGTTGAGACCTCCAATCGGTTGTTCTCATTGTAAGGGATTTAGGACAACGAAGTGTAAACTTTCCTTGTCCTCTTTTATCTCTTTCATTATATACATTGTGTCAAAACTAATTTCTTAATGGAATAAAAATTTCATTGTTAAATACCGAACAAAGGAACAGTCATATAAAGAGTGAACTGTTAAGTAGTCTTCACTGTGAATCACGATTTTTAGTAACACCCAATAGTAAGTAAATATGTACTTGGTGACTATTCGTTGATAATACAAGTTCAAACCGGAGTAAATCAAACGAGTTCCCCAAGAGACCATCGAGTTTACCATTTCTTAGACAGCTGTTACGTCCGTCTGGACCCAAGTTAGGGACCCAGTCCTT
This sequence comes from Capra ibex, assembly GCA_006410555.1. Lineage (NCBI taxonomy): Eukaryota > Metazoa > Chordata > Mammalia > Artiodactyla > Bovidae > Capra > Capra ibex. The sequence continues at coordinate 1,783,762 of SJYO01013849.1, read as the reverse complement.
CTATGGGACCTCCTCCCGTACCGTTGGGTGAGGTCATAAGAACGGACCTCTTATGGTAACTGTCTTTCTCAGCCTGTACTGACTCGTTGATTGTGTGTGTGTTACCCTATATTTTACTGGTTTATAACGAACGGTCTTATATCTCTTCGTGACCGGATCTATTAGTTATTGAAGTACTAGGACTTTTTACCTCTAAACCGTCATAGAATAGTATCTTATCGGAACTTTATATAATACCATCGGTTTAGGTTTCTCATTAAAGTGTAATATAAAAGACTTATATCAAAGTTATAAAGTACCGAAAAAATTCGTAGTTTAAAAACAGAAAATCGTGAAATTATTCAAGACTCAAAAATTAACTTGAATATTTATTCTCCTATCTTTCTTTTTTGTCAAGTAGACTAAGACGATAAATAATATTGAGTAATTGAACATCGAACTACAAATACAATATAAAGTCCCCCCAAACAACATACACTTTTAGATAGACTAAAATCTTACAAGTAAAATTCTTTAATGAATTGTTAGTACAAATAAAAAATTCATTTGAAAAAAATTCATAACATATGAATGTCTTATCATACACGTATTTAGTATTGCAATAACGAACTATTTAAATTCTCAACACTTAGAAAAGAGTTAGCGTAAAGTCTGTGATTATAGACCTCGACACCAACTTGTTGAACTGAAGAATGCTTAGTCACTTTATCTTCTCATTCAAGGAAATCCAATAAATAACACAAAGAACTCTAAAGTAATCCTTACGTCCTTTATACTTTGAAAAAGAAAATTTAAGATCCGAAGGTCTTAAATTCTCAAAACTCCTTAATCTTCAAGGGTTTGTAAGTTTTCAGTTTGCTGTTTCGTCGTGGAGGTTACGGGGACTTGTCCTTGTCTTCGGTCTACAATGGTACTGACTTACCTCTTTGTTTGGGTGGGTACTTTAAGAAGTTTTTGACTTACACTCCTTCTACGTTAAGGGTGTACTGGGACTCACTCCAACTGTCTCGTCCTTGACGGTCCCCGTTTGGTATAAAGAAAAACAGGAGGGTCTCTTCCATCGTTGATCGGACCTTCATCTACCGGACAGATATTGACTCCGTCATTACTCTTCATCAAGAGTACCAGATTATAATCGCACTTACAGAAATTCTACGAATTTTACCCAACAGAACACATACTTTCATAATTTATCGGGTAATTCCTTCGTATCAACGAAACCCCTAGAGTCTGAAGAGAAAGTCACGGGAAAGAGAAGAAAAGGGTTAGACCCGGAAGAGAGGATAGAGTCGCAAATCCAGTACGAACGAAACTCAGAGAGGTCAGTGACTTCTTTCGTTAGGACATTGATGTAGGTATACTTATAATCCAATCGTTGGATCATAATAGGGTAGGGACTCCAATAAACGTAAAATCTCCTCCTGTCCACTCCTACATATCATGGATAGTTTTCTTTATATTTAAATTACCATCTCGATACTTATGTAACTGTAAAATAACCTGGTAGGTTTAAACTTATCCGGTTTATATATCGGACGGTCTATAGTTAAGTCAAGAACACTAACTAGCAATGATGGATATTTAGATATATTCGTACCTATAATATATTATCCGTATTTTGTTTTGTATACTATTCGTCGGATGTGTACAGGAGAAGAAAGTAGGAGGAGAGGTGTTACTCAGCCATTGTTGCACCAGAGGGTAAATACTTGTTCATTTCAGTTCTTTTCTCGTCTATTCACTGAACCGGTTTAGAAAGTCTCCCACTGTCGTAGTCACAGTGGACATAATCGAATATCTATTGTATAAAAGATAAGTAATGAATAAAGGACCTTTTAAACTAATAATTTAAGATGATGGGGTCCTTCGGACGAACAGATGGGTGACAAAGGTTCTATCGATTTTTATCAACATATTACAGTAGAATACGGACCATTATATAGTCACTGTAAAATAGAAAAGAGTCAACGTATCGTCTTATAAAGGAGAAACGTAGTACTCCAAAGTACTAATCAAAATGAGGGACACCATTAAAAACATGGGTAAAGTAAGGTCAATGAGTGTCACTAAAAATAAAAGTCCTGACATCAACAGACCGATCGGTTCGGTAGGATGACCCATATGACGAGTTTTCTCTTCCGGGGTTGAAGTAGTGTTTCCTTCCATTCTCATAGATTGACTCTCTTGTAAAATTTATTTTTCTGAAGGGATAAAACCTTGTATATAGTTTTTACGTATTACTTGTACGTGATTTGACAATGTTCAATAAAAGAAGGATCATTTGGAAGGAAAGAATTAAAAATTTTCAATTTTCAAAAAATTTTCCTTTTACAAGTAAGTATGGGGATCTTACCTTATCTGTCAAACTACATACTTGAGGACTTAACGAAAGTACGTCATTACGAACAAACAGACTAATAGAGTCACCACAACCTCGGACCTAAGACGGACACTGACAATCGGAGACTACTGAGGTATCAACAAATAACTGTCAAATATAAAGGTGAAAATAAAAGACATACAAAAATTCTTGTTACGACTTAGTAATATCGGTATTCTTAATCGAGGAAGTACCAGACGTCGTCGGTAAACCTTACCTTGTACCGTAAATTATCTTAACGTGACAGTTCTAACAAATGCTTTTATTCAGTAAAAATTAACACAAACACAGGTGACACGTAATTCCGACTTTGGGTCAATGGGGACTTTAGATGTTAGTATACAACTCAGTGATGAGATTCCTTAGAAACTTAAGATAGATGTAGTACCAGATGAAGACCGTAAAATATTATGTCTTATTACATCCTATGTAAAGTTCATAAATTATAGATTGATGGGTTTTAAAAACCGAGTAGACTTTCAGGAGACAGGGCACTCCGTATAACTAAACCAATCTTAATCTTTAACTCAACTATAAGATATGTCGTTACATTAATTATTCTAAATATCAAGACCATCACTTGATTTGTATTAACAAATAAGTCTATTTGTTAAGTCTATTTCTTTGATTCCAAATGAATCAAAAATGTAATAACATCGATTCTCTGTTGAAAGAACTCATAATATGTTAAAATCAAAAAATTAAATTACTTCTGTCTTCTTGAGATTCGTTTAAAGTTTATCTTAGAAAAGACAAGGATTAATTAGAACTTTGAGTTTCACATTTTTCCTAGGGTCAATATAACTCCTGTAAATAGTCTTAAATATGAAATTTTGTTTCCCTAGTAATTTTTCGTCTGTAAAGTAATCCTTGAATCTTAAGTCTTACCAATAAAATCATCATCCGAAGGGTCCACTGTCAGCACCATTTTCTTGGGTGAACGGTTACGTCCTCTGTATTCTCTAAGGTCAAGCTAAGAACCCAGCCCTTCTAGGGGATCTCCTCCCGTACCGTTGGATGAGGACATAAGAACGGACCTCTTAGGGTACCTGTCTCCTCGGACTACCCGATATCGGACATCCCAACGTTTCTCAGCCTGTACTGACTTCCCATTTGAATCGTACATGTGCACATAAAATCACCACGAAATTTTATTTTGTCAAATATATTTTATCAAATATTACTTTTACAGTTCTCTTAATAAAAAGTTTGGTAAAAAATTCGAACCATTATTATAAGTAGACAATGAATCTATAAATTTTCTGAAATGTACAAAATTTAGACACTTTGAAATATATAATTTTTAGTGTTCGTAGACGTCTTAGACTTATATTAAAATAGGTTGAACGATATTTCGATATTTTTATTCAAGTCCCATTTTTCTATTTCTAAGACAAGAAATGGGAACAAACCAAAGACTAGTATATGTCTTAGTAGTGTTGTAAAAAAACTTGTTTGTTTACTTCAATATATATAAGTCTCAGATGTCATAAAACAAGTCAAACGGTATAAGACAAAAAAATTAAAAAACATCATTTAATTTTATTGTAAAAATAAACAATTTATATAACTAATATATAATTCTTTTGTTACTTAAAGTTCTTTATTTTATAAATAGTTTTAGTATATGAGTTCGATGTAACATTGTTCCCGACCCCTGTAAGTGTGATATATAAACCCAATGTATAAATTAATACAGTCCAAAAAATTCCTCTTAATTACAATACGTGAATTGATTTCGAAAAAAGTTGTTTCTGAGATAATAGGTTACAGATCCATGACAAAGACTAGTGTAACTCTCTCAGATATCTTCTCGACCGTCGTTTTTTGAAACCAAGCATAATCGCAGGAACAGTAATACAAAAAAATTAACACAATAGTATAAGTCATAGGATTTCTATTACCTGGTCACAATTTCCACCGATCAGTAAGATTATAAAGGAAAATTCAAGGTTCCAACGTCATGACACTCTAAGATTCCTAGACGGATGTAACGTAAAATAGAACTGAGAGGGTTCTATAATTTTCGTACAGACCCTCATTTCTGTAGACATCCTTATCTTGGACCTCTCCTACGTGACCGTATTACAAGATTACTGAAAAAGGATAGGACGTGGAGGAGACAAGGTCGTTCCACGAAATCCAAGATTAAACATAAAACTTTTGAACAACAATATCTCCCAGTACTTCTCTGGTCACAAAGCAAATTTGTGTTCGTTTCATATTATATGAATGTTCTATCAAGAGAGTACCGAATTCAAATTACTTAGGATTACTAACATCAATGACGTATTTTTCATTGACTATACAGGACGTCTCCATCAGAGAAGGGTCTCTGATTCCTTTTGAATCCATTCAACTCTATTCTAACAAATGTAAGTGTCACCCCATCTATACGGATTTGCGTACGGGAGACGTAGAAACTTCGTTGAGATTGTCAAAATGATCGTCTTAGATTGTAAAACCTTTAATTATCATACATTTATATGTATATACAAAAAATTATTGGGTAATAATAGATTAAAACTTTTTTCTTTAGAGTTCTTTCATAGTACAGTATTCTTTGAGGGAATTGAAGTTACTTGGAGTCAAAAGATTAGAGATTTTATTTTCCTAATCTGTTTTGTAGAGAATCGTCATAAAGTTGAGATTAAACATCATTTATATGATAAGGTGAGTTCTTCTTTAATACATTATTGGGACACCAATTCAGAGTCTAAAAGCGACATTTAAGAGTCGTGTCATTCCGTACGTTTGTTTATCTACAACGAAAAGTCAGTCATTTAAAGTTTAGACCAGATATTAGAAGCCAATTCGTTTGGAAGAAAATGAAATACAAATTATGAACATAAAATCTATTTAGTAATCGTTTGTAAATCTCAGGACTCAATACAAATTTTCTTGCTTGAGGACCTTCAAAATAAATGACATAAAAGGGAAAATACCGAAAGGTGACTGTGTGGGTCCAACCGCCATGCGATGCCCCGACGTAAATGCGTCTTTAAAAGAAGGAGATATCGGGGTGTGTAATGATGAAAAGACCATGTACCCTTTGTCCATTGTACGTGTCTAACAGTTTTGAGGTCGACGAACTTTGCACACCCGAATAAACGCAAGAGTCCCAATTTATACAGAAAACCAGAATATCACACACCCACTTTCGAAGAGATTTTCATCCTTCAGAAACAAAGTGATTGAAATAGTCTATACTGACTTAAAAGATGATCAAGTAGATACAACTCTAATTCGTTGTACAAAAAATATCCAGTTGAAGGTACCTATAGGACTTTATGTTCCTTTGTGGAAATTTGGATGTAAAAATAAAATAAAAGAGGTAGACTTTCAAGGTGTACCTAAAAATGAAAACTACCCCCCTTTTACAAAATACATAACGTACACGACACGAATTTTTAGGCAAGAGGAATGTCAGATTCTGAAAAAGTCTTTACAACTTTATCATCACACTTAATGAAGGAAGTTGTAAGACCGTTCCTTTTTTTTATTGCGACCATAGAGTAACAATAGTGAAGGATTTTAACTCATGATTCACTTAAGGGATTAGGTCCCTAAACCAATGATCCGTGGTTTCCTTTGAACTAAATGTCGCCAATATCCTTATCACAGTACATGGGTACTGTCAGAATTATTATTTAAAAAATTATGTTTTAGTCTTATTAGTTAAGGAGGAGGATGTGACGAGGGACTGTTTCCCTGTCAATCCGAAGGAAAAGAAAGAAAAATTCAACAATTACCGTCCTTATTACGACCACCGTCTCCACTCCCACTTCGATAGGGAGGGATTAAGACCTATCAGGATGTCAGACCTTCTGAAGTCGACAATCCAGGTCACAGAACCCCAGTCACAAAGTAGGTATAATAATTCACTCCTGGATTAACATGTCTAAAAAATTAAGGGGGGTAAGTCCCCGGGTAAGTAAGTAAGTAAATCTAAACAGTTGGAGACCGCACGAGAGAAGAAACGGGGGTCCAGCCACCACGCGGTACGTCGTTCAGAAAATTCATTTGATCACCTGTCGGACCGGGGTAGGTAATGATTACAAAATCACGTCCCGTTTGTCCATTCATCGACTAAAAGTCTGAGAGCCAGTGTCAGTGTCTCTAAAGACCCATCCTGGGACCGAAAATTCAGACCGTTCGGAGTCGTAGCGTCCGGAGAGTGTTGGTGTAAACGTTACCGAGTCCGTAAAGATGTCTTCCGAGGAAGGGGTTCGTTTTAGATCAGAATTTCTTCGTGTAGACACGACGTGGAATCTCTAAATTAAAATTCGAGGACACAATTGAGCTATAGTCACTTTTATGACTGTTTCTTTTACCATACTGTGGATGATTTCGTAACGTCTGTCCGAATCCTGTCCACCCCGTTGCTATCCCTCATCACTTCCCGTGTAAGAGGAAAATGAAGTGGTCTTGAGAAGAGGGGTAATCTTTACGTAACCGAGGGGTCTAAGAATTGGGAGACCCGGGGAGAGGAAGGTCCAAGAGGGGAGGGTGGTTCCGGTTGAGAACGGTCGAGAAGGAGTGTCTTTTGGTAATCGTCAGGGAAAGAGGAGACCCAAGAGTTTTATCCGGACAATGTGAAGAGTGTTAGACGGGACCTAGGGCCAAGTAAACTTACACACAGAGAGTGTCCCATCTACTTCGGGACCTTCAGTCCCGGATACAGAACAGGTCGTGGCAGGGAAACACGAGTGGTACCGGAACATCTCCGTGAACCACTTACATCTAACTTAACTCGGACACGTACACCCATACACCTCACCCTATACCGACGAGTAAAAAACGAAAAGACATTCGAGATTAATGAACCGACTTAGTAGTAAACTAACCTTACTTTTCGACACACGAAAGATAGAGAATAAACCCTTATACACACGAAATAGTACAGAAGGACTGTCAATTGGATCCCTACATTATTCGAAATTATTACGTTTTTTGATATTGGGAGAAACTACCTTAGTTGGGTAACAAGTATAGAGTCCCGAGAATCAAGTAATTTTAACTTTAATAAAGTAGAACTGTAGTTTCAAAATTTTACAACTTTCTTATTCACTAGGATAAGACATTATAAATTATCGATTTTTAATAACATGATTATTTTAAGGACTCTTTTTTAAATTTAGAGAAGTATATACAATAAAAAGACAAAAGGTTTAATGATTTTCTTAAAAGTAGGAAGAAATAGTCCATTTATCTGGTCCCTGTCCATCATTCAATAACCTACGGAAAAGAGTAACGTCAGGAGTCTAGGTCGGTGTCTCAAGATATAAAAACGGAACCTGACTCGGTGGAGAATTTCTTTGAGTTGTCCGAAACCCTTCAATAAAAAGGAACCTAAATCCGGGGACATCATATAGACTTTTATATCAATTAAGACACTGTATACTTACTTACTCTTCCAAAACCTCTCGAGACTCCAGTGACCGTAGACCGTCAACCTCTCCCCAATCTATCCCATGTCAACCAGTACAGGTAAGACACGTGATAGATCTCCCGCTAACGACGGATTCTAGGACTCTGAGACAAGGGGTCTAGTTTTAGGATCGTGGAACTTTGGATAGGACTCCGACACTGACCTGATAACAGGTGGTCTGGACGTGTAGAGGGTCCCTTCATCAGTCAATGTCTCAACCCATGGACCTTCCGACTGTCGGGACAAAGTCCACATACCTCAGATAAGTGACTGACGTAGAATTGGACAAATTTTTCCCTTTACTTTTACCTCGTAAGGTTCAAACGTAAACGAATAAATACTTTACGGTGGGACTCTTGACTTCATTATGACGAAGATATGAAGATGAAGACGTGAAAGTCTAGTGGAGTTCGAGGGACCTTACTTTATCACCAAATCAGTAGTAACGAAGGTCTCCGTTACTACATGAATGGAAGACAAACAAAAAAAGAAATGTTCGACTGTAAAATTATTTTCATTAACGTGAACCTGATTGACCAACCATGGTTGAACACAACGTTATTTGATCGTTAAGAGTCAAAAATCTGGTAGTGTTTTAAACCCGTCTTCTGGAGATAAGACGAACGAGGAGAGTACAGTCTTCTGTGTTCCTGAGAAACTATAGGAGAAGAAAAAGGACGGAGAATATTAATACGGGACATGTTCCTTCTCTCTCCGTTACTCCTTCCTCCCCTACGTCTGAGAAGACGTACGTCTGAGAAAACCCACCGTCTCATGATTCTGTTCTCCTCTCTCCCCCTCGTCTCATAAATAAGGAGAACGGGTCGGAGTTGTCGTGAAAACCGAAACTTAAAAGAAACGGTAAAGGAGACACGAAAGAGTAAAAAGACCGAACACCCGTCGGAATAAATAAGGGGAGGCGTCCGGTCTCTATGTAGGTTTTCATAAAGTCGTGAGTGACCCATGGACTGACACACGGTCCTTTTCACGCAGAAGTGATGTTGATACAGGAACATGGATGGAAACTTTTTCAATGTCATAACAATTTCTCGTTTTTGAAGGTGTACTCTTTGACATTTTCTTCACTTCTTGTATGAGAGTTTACGATTTAACATATCTGATACGTGATTTCATTTTGACAAAAGAGACTCCTCAAAGGTCAGGACTTCAGTAAGTCTTATTAAAATAGTATTATCAATAAATATAAGGAAGGGACGAAAATAGGTGAGTGGAAGTAAGGGGATCGACCCTGGGAGTGGACGGGAACATAAAATCTGCTCTGACTTGGTAGTACTTGAGGTTACCCTCAGTACGAAACTTCCGGTAAAATTATTTATCGTCCCCGTCAATAAGATGGATTAAGGGATCGAACGTATCTCATTAAAGTCGGACGGTCAGTAGGACTCGGAACTAAAAAAAAAAAAAAGTTTGATAATCATCGATCCTTTAAAAATGTTATTTTAAGACGGTAGACATCCATTGAGACCCACGGAAACCCGTACTTCTTCTTCAATAGAGATTGGGAAACAGAGGCCCTCACTAATTCTTGTAGTAGATAATGTTCACATTATGGGTACTACTCTCCCTCCGTCATTAAGTCGTTCTTGACCAGTAGGTATAACCGACCTAGTAGAGGTTATTGGGTCTTAATAAGTCACCGTACGACTTTTATGCTTAACCCACTCATTTATGAAACGTAAACGTATTTCTCTTAACAAGTCCAACAGGAGTCAGAGAGACTCACTTCACGACGGAGTCTAGACCACCCATAAATCCTTTCACAAAGAAGGGGATTCAGTATCTCTTTTGCAGACCACTATACTTCTTTATTTATGATCACCGGACAAATAAACTGAGGGTGTACTCTTTATCACTTCATTGAGACAAGAGACTATTTTAGTTTGTGTTCCTTCAAACTTGTCAACATAGTACAATTTTTTATTATTATTTATTTTGGGGGGTGATACATGTTAGGAACATTTTTAAGGATATTTCACTTATTCGGAATTCTCACTTTACTACAAAATCATTTCGATCTACAGTTTTTCTGTGTGAATCCATTTTTAAACCAGGAAAATTCTTATAAGAAGACATAGACAAAGGATGGTTTTAGACTAAAAATCAGGAATTTTAGTATTCACAAGAGAAACCTCTTTAACTTTCATTCCGAGACCATTAGAACTTACACGAAGTAGTTCTTAACACACTCCGTCGTGTCATTCCATACACTAGTCCGAGACCGTAGATCCTCTTGACTCACGTTGACGACTTGACATGAGTAGTAGAGTCATCAGACCCCAGTCAACCGACTTGGAGGGAGGTTGAAAGTGACAAAATACACTCTAGTTTGTTCCATTATACAAATTTTCCGGATGGTGTTGACGTATATTCACGAAGAAAAGTAAAAAATTTTGTATAAAACATGTTTATAGTGTATTTATATAAGATTAATATTTTTTAGTTCACACTCGTATATCTCATTGGATCATATACCGGTTAAACCTCTAACAAGGAGTTTATAAACTTTACTTATACATAGGATCGGTGTCGTTAGTCTATTCTTTTTCTTTATTTTCCATAGGTTTAACCTTCTTTTCTCTATTTTAACAGTGAGATACGTCTGTACAATAAAATATATCTTTTGGGATTCCTGAGTTTCCCGAAGGGAACACCGAGTCTACCATTTCTTAGGTGAACGTTACACCTTTTGGGTCCAAGTTAGGGACCCGGTTGTTTTAGAGGACCTCTTCCCTTACCGATGGGTAAGGTCATAAGAACGGACCCCTTAAAGTACCTGTCTCCTCGGACACTCGATGTTAGGAACTCCAGTGTTTCTCAGTCTGTGCTGACTCACTGTTTGTGTGCATGTGTTCTTGAGGTGTTTTTAATGATCCAGATTATTTACTTAAGTCGGTTCATCGTCCTATGTTCTAATTGTAAGTCCTTAACTAACGTAAGTAAATATGATTGTTACTTTATAGTCCTTTACAATTTTTTTTTTTATGTTGGAAAATTTTAACGTGGAGGGGGTTTTTATTCATTTATTTCATGGATCCTTATTTGGACTGGTTCCTCTATTTTCAAAATATGTGACTCTTTACTGTTTTGTAATTATTTCCACTATTTTCTCCTGAGTTTCTTTACCTTCCTATAGGGTACGAGAACCTAATCTTCTTGATTATAACAATTTTACCGTTATAACGGGTTTCGTTAGATGTCTAGGTTTGGTTAGATGTCTAAATTACGATAAAGAATAGATTAATAGGTACTGTAAAAAGTATCTTGATCTTGTTTACTATGTTTTTAAATATACCTTGATATTTTTTACGTCTTAAAGATCTCACTAGGACTCCTTTTTTTTGTGTATGGAGGGAGTCTGAAGTTTGTTATGATGTTTCGATGTTGTTAGTTTTGTTTTAGTATAATTATGTTTTTGTCCGTTCGGTTAGTCACCTTATCTCTTGGGTCTTTATTTGGGTATGTGGATGTCAGTTGAGTAGAAGTTTTTCCTCCGTTCTTATATTTTATCCCTTTTCTGTCAGCGAAGTCGTTCACCACGATCCTTTCAACCTGTGGACGTACATTTAGTCACTCCAATCTTGTGTGGGAGTGTGGTACGTGTTTTCATTTAAGTTTTACCGAATTTCTGAATTTGTATTCTGTACTATGGTGTTTTGAGGATCTTCTCTTGTATCCCTTTTTGTAAGAGACTGTATTTAACATGGTTACAAAAGATTTCAGTTAGAGGGTTCTGTCATCTTTATTTTTGTTTTTATTTACCCAGGATTAGTTTGAAGGAAACGTGTTGTCTTCTTCGGTAATTTTTTTTTTTACGTCGGATATATTACCCTCTTTTATAAACGTTTACTACACTGTTTAATCCCGAATTAGAGGTTTTACATGTTTGTCAAGTATTTTATTTTTTTAGATTAACTTTTTATTCTTCTGGTATTATCTGTAAAAAGGTTTCTTCTGTATGTCTACTGGTCGTCCGCGTACTTTTCTACGAGTTGTAGTGTTTAATAATCTCTTTACGTTTAGTTTTGTTGTTACTCCATGGTGGAGTGTAACCAGTCTTACCGGTAGTAATTTTTCAGAATGTTTATTGTTTACCACCTCTTCCCCACCCCTTTTCCTTGGAAGGATGTGACAACCACCCTTACATTCAACCATGTCGGTGATACCTTTCGTCATATCTCCGAGGACACTTTTGATTTTTATCTTAATAATTATGGCATACTGGATCGTTAGGGTGGGGACCCGTATATGGGTTTGTTTCCATATTAAGTTTTTCTATGTACGGGAAGATACAAGTATCCGAGTAACTTTTCTTGTTATTACTCAGAGACAGTCCGTGTTTATGTACACTCACACTTATTCACCCTTATGTCCCATGATTAAAACACTAATTTAGTTATAGAAATGATAAAGACAGGATGAACTGGAAGTTAACGATTATTTAATATTCTACAAGAGGACTAATACTTAAACAGTTAAAGGGGAACGTAAAAATATTCAAAACGAAAGATATAAAATTACGAAACAAAAACAAGTACAATGGAACATCAAAATTACTATATTAAAACGAACACAGTAAATAAAAGATTAACTTAATAAAATTTTTTCAATAAAAATTAAAGTTTGTAGATGTTTTCGTATCTTTTATCACATTATTTCGGGTATGATAATGACTCGAAGTTGTTATAGTAGTATATCGGTTAAAATAAAGTGAGTATGGAGGGATGATAAGTACAGTAGGTGTCAGAGGAGACTAAGGTAGTATAGTAAATTAGACATTTATGAAGTCATACATAGAGATTCTGTATCTCTGAAATTTTTTCGTATTGGTACTAGGGTAATGTTACATATTTTATATTGTTTACTTAAGGAAAACAAATTACAATGATGGTATAAAAATTATAATGACAAAAAATAACAATAATTGAACCATATCAAAAGGTAAACAAATGGAAGTCACAAGAAAAAAGTAAAACTAATCCATACAGAATATATAAATTGTAGATACGAGATAAATGAAAATTAGATTAGACTCTGATAGAACATTATCTTTATATACAGTATAAAAACGGTAAAGTAAAGATAAAACTAATAAGAACGGTAAAATAAAACAAAAGATCAATGGTACGAAAAAACAAGAATGAAAAAAAGAAAGAAGAAATAACGATTCAACTATGGGAAAGTAAAGAATCAAAATTAAAACCTACACTCATACTTCGTGAAATACATTTTACTAGTGGGTAAAAAAAGGAAGTTTTTTAAAGTAATTTTTGATCAACGAAAAACCCTTAATAGACGTACGGAGAAACTAGCTATTAAGAGTAAAAACTTTAAATCTGTATGAATTCTCGTCAGAAGTAAAGTCGGAACAAACTTCATCAGTTTGTGACTCTTATTGTGTCGATAGGTAGTCATTCTTTATCAAGTTTATTCAACAATCGGTATATTATTTTATAAAACGGTGGTAATGTTCATTGTTCTATTCCAATTATGTGACCGTGAATATTTAACAACAATAACAAGTTAGTGATTCAACATAGACTGTGAAACACTGGGGTACGGACCTGACGTCGTACGGTCCGAAGGGACAGGAGACAGAAGGTCTCAACGAGTTCAAGTACAAGTAACTCAGCAACTACGGTACATTGGTAGAATAGGAGACGGTGGGAGAAGGAAACGGAAGTCATAAAGGGTTGTCGTCCCAGAAAAGTTTACTCAACCGAGAAGTGTAGACCATCGGTTTTATAACTTCGAAGTCGTAGTCAGGAAGGTCACTTATAAGTACCAACTAAAGAAAATCCTAACTGAACAAACTAGAGGAACGTCAGGTTCCCTGAGAGTTCTCAGAAGAGGTCGTGGGTGTTAAGTTTTCGTAGTTAAGAAGTCAAGATTCGGAAGAATTACCAGGTCGAGAGTGTAAACATGTACTGATGACCTATTTGGCATCGAGCCTGATATACCTGGAAACAACCGTTTCACTACAGAAACTAAAAATTGTGTGACATATCCAAACAGTATCGAAAGGAAGGTTCTTCGTTCGTAGAAGATTAAAGTACCGACATCAGTAGTAGGTGTCACTAGAACCTTGGGTTCTTTTTTTAGACAGTGACGGAGATGAAAAAGGGGAAGACAAACGGTACTTCACTACTACCGTAAATATTCATAGGTTCTACTGGTTGGATCTATCGTATAACTTTTCGTCTCTGTAATGAAACGGTTGTTTCCAGGCAGACCAGTTCCGATACCAAAAAGGTCACCAGTACATACCTACACTCTCAACCTGACACTTCTTCCGACTCGTGGTTTCTTAACTACGAAACCTTGACACCACAACCTCTTATGAGAACTCTCGGGGAACCTGACCTTCCTCTAGGTTGGTCAGGTAAGATTTCCTCTAGTCGGGGCCCACAAGAAACCTTCCTTACTACGATTTCGACTTTGAGGTCATGAAACCGGTGGAGTACGTTTCTCAACTGAGCAACCTTTTCTGAGACTGGGACCCTCCCTAATCCCCGTTCTCCTTTTCCCCTGCTGTCTCCTACTCTACCGAACTACCGTAGTGACTGAGTTACCTACACTCAAACTCACTTGAGACCCTCAACCCCTACCTGTCCCTCCGGACCGTACGACACTAAGTACCCTAACGCTTCTCAGTCTGTGTTGACTCGTTGACTTGACTTGACTTCTATTTAATTCACTTTTTTTCAACGATTAAAAAAGGTAAAAAATAGTTTAATAACACATATATATATACACACACACACACACAGACAGACACACCTTTTTATATGTATTTTAGTGACAGCCAATGAGAGACACTCTCTAAAGATGAAACATTCAACACAAGTCAAAATAAATTTAATAAAATCAACTCCAATAATCAAAAGTTTGATAAACGGATTAAGGTTAATCTCATATAAAGTCTACTCGAAGGATAAAAATAGAGGAAAAGGAAAACTAACTCTTCACTTGAGTAAGACGTATCTTAAATCGGACGGAAAAATGGGGCATTTTATCAAGGAAATTTTATAATGATTATCCTACATAAGGTTTAGTCAATATTCTTGACACTTAATATAGGACTAACAAGTCAGAGACAATCGAGATTTTAAAAGGTGAAGTCCCAAACTGATGTACCCCCCTACGTCTTTACCCAGAAGAACACTCAACAGAGATCTACTGCACACTAAGAAGTATAGGTATGTTAGTAATTTTCATGAGACAATAGTGTCCAATTCCGTAAAGAGACTCCGACTGAATCCTCATATCCAATGTTGAGAAGGTTTTGTGTAAGAAACATTATTTACAAGATAAGTCCTCTGAGAAATTCGTCATCAGTAGGAACGACACTGAATTCGTTTCCAAGTCTCACTTTCAATTGACAAGGGGTCATAGAATGTTACGATATAAAAAGTCGGAGATCACCAAAAGGGAAATGACAGATAAGTCGTAAAATCCGACTAAATACAAGAGAGTTTTTAGGTTGTATTAAAAGAAAGAACTTAAGTTTAGACTGGACTTCGAAGTAAGAGACGTACCTTTACTTCATACAAATCAAATAAGATTTTTATCAAAAGAAGGATAAAAACATAGAAGACGAGATATACAAGTCACAGAAGACACTCTTTATAAGAAAAAAGGAATTTGAAAGAGGGCTTTATTTTTACAGTCTTGTTTCGCACACTGAATCATAGAGTACTATCTTTTTTCGAAGTACTTCTTTAAACGGTCTGTCGAAATAAATGACAGGACTTTGAGTAGGACCTTAGTCAACACCGTAATATATAGGTAACATCCATAATTCTCACAGGGACGGGTTTTATGAGACACACAAAGGGGGTACACCACCTGAGTATCCCAGTCGACATTTGTGACCCTGTAACAGTCAAGCCCTATTCAGATTGAAAAAAAAATTATTCCTCATTAAATAAATGTTTAGTTATTCACTTTCTTGACCCTAAATATGGGTATGACGGAATGAAGTTTCAAGAACAAGAAGCAAGAATTCATAACACGTACAAAAGTGAACGTATATGATAACGAGAAGAGAACCTTTATCCGGAATGGCACAACAACAAAAAAAAAAAGGATTTTGGAACTGGTATATCAGGGAAGATGAACTAAAGTCGATACTGGACAAAATATAAGTCCATAAGTACATCATCGAGGACTACCAAAAACAGTAATCAGTCGGATCCTATTCATGACAAGTCGTAATGTGTCATGTTCCCTGTGATTCCTCCGGTTTGTCAAGGTTCAATTGTTGGTATTTTTTATTCTAAAACGGAGGAAAAAAGTACTCTGGTTCTTTTACCCCTACTAAACTTTGACTAAGATTCAATAGGGGAACACGTCACGGTCTCTATATAATTCTACGATATTTTTTAAGTTGTTTCAATTCATTGAACGGGAACCAACATTCTGGTTTTTGGTCTTAAACTTGGATCCCACTTACTGAGGTCTCAAGTACGAAGGGACAGGGAGAAGGTCGAAAGTACAGATATTTTATCCCTCCGACAGGGACGAAACCGAAGGAGTAATCTAATACCCCCAAGATCCGTTTCTTACACTTCCAGAAAACGTTTCCTATTTTGAATCTGTCATAACCAGACTGTAAACCATTAAACTCGAGGAGACAGAACACCGTAAATCTCTTGTTCATAGAAACCCCTAAAGAAAAACGTACGGTGTCTAGGTTTCCTCCTTCTAGAGTACGGGGTGGGTGGGGGTGGTTGTTTGTGTATGTATGAGTAGAAGGTCAAGATCCAAAAGTTTCTGGACGAGGGTGTTCTTTGTAGGTGGGATCTTCATAGGAAAAGGTAAGAGTAAGTTCCGGGTCACCTTACTAGGGGTTCGTAAAGTATATTTTGGTACTACGTCTTAAGGAAGACCTAAGAACTGACGGTAGACTCTACCATAGTGGGGAGGTAGTGGACGATCCTGAAGTACTTTGTGTACCATCTGTGAGTGTCTAGGAGGACACGGATGGGTGTAACGAGGAGGTGGTATAATTACCTTTCCAAAACCTTGGGACAGAGATGAGTTCCCTATAGAATTGTTGGAGTCTCTTAACGTCAATAGGACAGACACCTCGAACACTATCACGGAGAGACTTTTCTTTTTTTCTATAAAAACATAGAAAAATCATATAAAAATAACGAGAAATAAGAATTATTTAAAGTGAGTCTGGAGTCGAGGAATTCACTTACCGAAGACCCGTACAATTATATGAACAGAGTCGTTCGTGTATGAGACAAATACACAGAAAATTTTTAAATGGAACTTAATTAAGGACTTTACAAAATTGAACGAATTTTAACTACTTTTTAATAAGTAAATATCTCAGGAACTCACAGTTTAAAAAATAGTTAACAACCTAAACAATGAGAATAAAATTCAGTGGGTAAACATCGTACTAAAATTTTCTTTCTTCTCTTCCCTAAATATGTTTTGTAAGAAAAAAAAGTGAAGGAATATTTAATTAATTTCGTAAAGTCTGAGTAAATTTACACTGAAAAATGGCAACAAAGATAGTAAATTTACAACTCATACTAATTTCGAGACCCTTAACCACTACCTGTCCCTTCACGACGTCAGGTACCCCAGTGTTTTTCATCCTGTGTTGACTCGCTGACTTGACTACTAATTTCTCTAACTATCGAAGTCAGTCGAAATTGTGTACAAGAAGGACTTTACAGTTATAAGTGATCCGACTTACCCGTATTTTTTATTCTTATAAACAGTTAGTCTTTAGAAGGTCGTTTGTTTTCGGGTCCTTGTTTACCGAAATGTTGTCTTAAGATGGTTTTTAAATCTCTTCTCGATTGTGGATAGGATGAGTTTGAGAAGGTCTTTTAACGTCTCCTTCCATTTGAAGGTTCGAGTAAGATACTCCGGTGGTAGTGGGATTATGGTTTTGGACTGTTTCTACGGTGTTTTTTTCTTTTGATGTCCGGTCACAGTGACTACTTGTATCTACGTTTTTAGGAATTGTTTTAAGATCGTTTGTCTTAGGTTGTTGTATAATTTTTCTAGAATGTAGTATTGGTTCACCCGAAATAGAGTCCCTACGTTCCTAAGAAGTCATAAGCGTTTAGTTAGTTACACTATGTGGTGTAATTGTTTAACTTTCTATTTTTGGTATACTAATAGAGTTATCTACGTCTCTTTCGGAAACTGTTTTAAGTTGTAGGTAAATACTATTTTTGGGAGGTCTTTCGTCCTTATCTTCTTTGTATGGAGTTGCATTATTTTCGGTATATACTATTTGGGTGTCTTTTGTAATAGGAGTTACCACTTTTTAACTTTCGTAGAGGGGATTTCAGTCCTTGTTCTGTTCCTATGGGTGAGAGTGGTGATGATAAGTTGTATCAAAACCTTCAAAATCGGTGTCGTTAGTCTCGTCTTTTTCTTTCTTTTCCTTAGGTCTAACCTTTTCTTTGAGAGTGATAAACTTTACTGTACTAGGAGATGTATCTTTTGGGATTTCTGAGGTGGTCTTTTAATGATCTCGATTAGTTACTTATATCATTTCAACGTCCTATATTTTAATTGTGTGTCTTTAGGGAACGTAAGGATATGTGATTGTTACTCTTTTGTTTAATTCTTTTGTTAAGGTAAGTGGTAACGTTGCTTTTCTTATTTTACGAATCTTTATTTAGATGGATTTCTTTGTTTCCTGGATATATATCTTTTGATATTTTGTGACTACTTTCTTTAGTTTATACTGTGTTTATCTACCTCTTTATATGGTACAAGTACCTAACCTTCTTAGTTATATCACTTTTACTCATATGATGGGTTTCGTTAGATATCTAAGTTACGTTAAGGATAGTTTGATGGTTGTCATAAAAAGTCTCTTGATCTTGTTTATTAAAGTGTTAAACATACCTTTATGTTTTTGGGAGCTTATCGTTTTCGTTAGAACTCTCTCTTCTTACCCTGACCTCCTTAGTTGGACGGACTGAAGTCCGATATGATGTTTCGTTGTCAGTAGTTCTGTCATACCATGACCGTGTTTCTGTCTTTGTATCTAGTCACCTTGTTTTATCTTTCGGGTCTCTATTTAGGTACGTGGATACTTGTGGAATAGAAACTGTTTCCTCTGTTCTTGTATGTTACCTCTTTTCTATTAGATAAATTGTTCACCACGACCCTTTTGACCAGTTGGTGAACATTTTCTTACTTTGATCTTCAAAGATTGTCGTATGTGTTTTTATTTGAGTTTTAACTAATTTCTAGATTTTCATTCTGGTCTTTGAAATTTTGAGGATCTTCTTTTGTATCCGTGTTGTAAGAGACTGCATTTAGTATCGTCCTAGGAGATACTGAGTGGAGGGTCTCATTACCTTTATTTTCGCTTTTATTTGTTTACCCTGGATTAATTTGAATTTTTTAAAACGTGTTGTTTCCTTTGATATTCGTTCCACTTTTCTATCGGAAGTCTTATCCTCTTTTATTATCGTTTACTTCGTTGACTGTTTCTTAATTAGAGTTTTTATATGTTCGTTGAGGACGTCGAGTTAAGGTCTTTTTATTTACTGGGCTAGTTTTTTACCCGGTTTCTTGCTTTGTCTGTAAAGAGGTTCTTCTGTATGTCTACCGATTGTTTGTGTACTTTTCTACGAGTTGTAGTGAGTAATAGTCTCTTTACGTTTAGTTTTGGTGTTACTCCATGGTAGAGTGTGGTCAGTCTTACCGACGATAGTTTTTCACATGTTTGTTACGACATCTCCCACGTCTCTTTTTCCTTGGGAGAATGTGACAACACCCTTACGTTTGATCATGTCGATGACACCTCTTGACACACCGTTAAGGAATTTTTTGACCTTTATCTTAACGGTATACAGGGTCGTTAGGGTGAAGACCGGTATGTGTGGTTCCTTTGGTCTTAACTTTCTCTATTGTACATGGGGTTACAAGTAGTGTTGTGACAAATGTTATCGGTCCTGTATCTTCGTTGGATCTATAGGTAGACGTCTACTTACCTATTCTTTCGACACCATGTATATGTGTTACCTTATAATGAGTCGACAATCTTTCTTATGTAAACTTAGTCAAGATTACTCCACCTACTTTGACCTCGGATAATATGTGTCGTTTCATTCAGTTTTTCTTTTTGTGGTTATGTCATATAATTACGTATAAATATCTTAAATCTTTCTTACCATTACTACTGGGATATACACTCTGTCGTTGTCTCTGTGTCTACATCTCTTGTCTGAAAACCTGAGACCCCTCTTCCACTCCCACCCTACTAAACTCTCTTATCGTAACTTTGTACATATAATAGTATACACTTTATCTAACGGTCAGGTCCAAGCTACGTACTCCGTCCCACGAATCCCGACCACGTGACCCTACTGGGACTCCCTACCCTACCCCTCCCTCCACCATCCTTCCTAGTCCTCCCCCTTGTGAACATGTGGGTATCGACTAATTACACTTACATACCGTTTTTGGTGGTGTTATAACATTTCATTAATCGAAGGTTAATTTTATTTAAAAAAATTTTTTCCTTATAAACAGAACCAGCACCATGCACAATGGGTATTAAGAGGACGTGATACATACGAATATAGAGACAAAATTGGGGAGAGGGAGAGAGTCCAAAAAGCCAAAAATTTAAAATAAATAAATGTAGTGGGTGACGAAGTCAACGAAATTTGGTTATGGTGGTACCAAAAAAAGAGAAAAGGGTTCCAATTAAGACGGTCACATTAAAGAAACTGTAATGACAATAGTCCGTGAGGTCACTTGTTTTAATTGGACGAGTGTCTTAACCATAAGATCAGACTATTACTAAACTAAACGACAGAACAATAACTAAACGCGAGGTCGAAAACCCAACTTTATCTAGCTCAAGGACTGTCCGGGTAATCGTATTTCTGGAGGTTAGTTGACAAAAGACGAGATCCAGACAGTAAGTCCTCTATTGAGGACTCCTATATACAATAGTTTAGAAAAAGTAGTGACGAAAAGTATGACGGTCCAGTAGGAGACATTCGTTGATACTAGTAACGTACAGAAGATAACGGGTGTCCACGTAGACACCGAGTGGGTAGGTTACGAATCTCTTCAGGTAACCACAGTATCCATGGTCCGGATACCTCTATCCCTTTTCCTCTATCTACGTCGAGACTCAAGTAATCGTATCAAACTATGAGTAAGTGTCCTGAAACGAAAACTGTAAACTATACTCCATTCTTTCACTTTACTAGCTCAAGATGGAGAGAAAACAACACTAATCTAGTGTCCATCCCACCCACTCACTGACAAGAGGTAAATGGTCTGTCCTTCGAGTAAAACGGAGTAGTTTAATAGTGGGAGAGACATAATTATCCTTAGTTTGTTTTATAGGGAAGAACGTTGAAAGAGCAAAGGATAGTATATCGAATCATTTTACGAACGTGTCAATAAGTAAGTGAACAAATCGTCATTTGAACCGTTTATGAAGAGTCATAGAACTTTATTTGAGTTTTATTAATGAAATTCACAACAAAGAACGATACCTAGTCACGATAACAAATAACGAAAAAAAAAAAAAAAGGTCTTTTACAGTCGGTTACTACAGTCTAAAGGTACTTGAAATAAAAGACAAAGTGAGGAATTAACCCCGTCCAACCTTTCTTTTTACGGTCATGTATGTGGTATACGATTGGTTGGAGTGTAGGGTGTCAAAAATCTTCCTGTTCGATTAAGGGTCCTGATATATCCTTACGATCAGACGGAGAAGTGTAAAAAGATCATCACACCTCCTTAAATAGCAGTTCAGTCTGGTACTATGTAAACTTCCAACTAGACCAGTCAGTACACATAGACGGAGAAAGAGTAAACGAATAACCGTTCATCTCGCACAGGGACCAAGAAGTCTGTCTGACTTAAATATTCCTAGAACAGGTTCCTATTGGAAGTAAGAAAACTGGAAAGTGTCAACGAACGAACGAACGAAAGGGGTAAAACGTAATTGACGAAAATGTGACCTTAACAGTTTAGTCCAAACCACTGAAACAGTCGTCGTTACACCCATTCTTTGGTCTAAAGGGTACGTTTCCTCAATTACGGGAAAACATAATCATTAAGATTTTTACCTAATTTTACAGAAACTAAAATGAGAGAACCAAAAAATGAAAGAGTTTCAGAGACTACCAAGTATAGATTTCAACAAAACTATACTTGAGACAAAATCAGAAAACTTGTTAAGGTTCGATTTGTCTAATTAAACTGGTTATAAAAAATCACTTATTACGTAAAAAAAATTGTCAGACTGTTTATTCTAATTAAACACGAGTTTACTTACTTTTTGTCAGTGGAAAGAAACCACCGACGACTCATGATACAAAAGACATAAAACGAGTGTCTTGACGACCCTGAAACATTTATCTTCAGAACCCCTTTACAAATCTAGAGGTTGATAGAAACAAATACCGTAACTTCTAAAATTTTCCATTTACACTATCTATAACAAATCAAAATTATTGAGTTCAAAACCCTTCTGGAATTTTTCACAAAATTTTTTTAAAATTAATGAATAAAATTATCTCCTATCTATGGAGGATTTCAATTTAACTACACCGTGAAGAAGGTCGGACTCAGACTCTCAGTTCATTTTCCTCAAACGATTGTATTAGACTTGTATTGTAGACTTGTATTTTTAACTGGAGATATTAAAGTTTTCGGAAAATTGTTTGAAATTGTATTGCAAGAATAAAAAAGAAGTTTTATGAAAGTATTTTACTCGATTTGTTCATTATCATTATATCATAATGGTAAACTTTTTATTGAACGTTTACCTCGAGTCAACCAATCACTGTCTTAACCATAAGTCCAGACAGAAATAACAAAAACGACAAGTAGGACTGTTTTAAATTGTTACACATTATCATCTTGTTAAACCATTTAAGAAAATATGAGTAATACATTTACTCATGTTCGTTAACAATCATTAAACGTAAATGAAATAAACGAAGAAAAAAACGACATCTAATATTTCGTTTAGGTTCTGTAAAACTGAAAGTGGGGAGTATTAAAATCATTCATATATAGATTTCATTCCTTCCCCGAACGGACCACCGAGTCACCATTTCTTAGACGGACAGTCACGTTCTCTGCACCTAAACTAGGAACCTAGTCCTTCTAGGGGATCTCTTCCTTTACCAAAGAGGGTGAGGTCATAACAACGGACCTCTTAAAGGGACCTGTCTCTTCGGACCGCCCGATGTCAGGTACTCCAGTGTTTTTTCAGTCTACGTTGAATCGTTGATTTGTTGTTGTTTTCATTCCTTTTCCTTTAAAAGAATTATTGGTGTTATGGTAATAGTGTGGGTTGTTTTAATCGTCACTAAGACATTATAATGTTATAAAAATAAGTACAAAAAGACCAACAAGGGTTTTACTGAAACAAAATTTTTATTAGTCCTAGAGTTTCTTCCAGGGGTGTTCCGTGATCAACAATGTAACGAATTCAGTGCCAATTAGATTTTGTTATGAGGAGTGGGGTAAAAAGAAAAGTACTACAATTGAACGAACCCCTCTGATTTTCCGACCAGAAATTTAAAATTTAAAGTACAACGAAGATAATATGATTCGACGGAGTTTACATTTAAAATTTACAATTTATTTCTTTATGTTATTATTTATCTTTTGTTGAGACAGATTGGAATTTTCATCTTAAAAAAATAAAATTTCTCAAGTGTCTTGTCAAATGTCATTCACTTTACATTCTTAAATAAAGTATTCGTTGAAATTTTAGTTTTATTTTAGGTTTCATCATTGACATAGGAACACTGAAAATACAGAGATAATCGTAAAACTGATTCATATCAAGTATTATCACTTCTACTTGTTCATTTATTTAAGACCACCAAACCACAAAATCAGTGATTCACTTCACTTCAGTGAGTTAGCACAGGTTGAGAACGTTAGGGTACTTGACATCGGGTGGTTCGAGGAGACAGGAACCCTAAGAGGTCCACTCTTATGACATCGCCCAACGGTAAAGGAAGAGGTCTCCTAAAAGGGTTGGGTCCCTAGCTTGGGGTCAGAGGACGTAGTGTCCGTCTAAGAGATGGTTGACTCTATACTCCTTCAGGATTATTTAAGATCACAAACCGTCATTATATTCAAATCAGGTTAAAAAGAAAAGTCGACTAATCTCTTCACGTTTAATATGTAGAATTGAGACAGTGTTCAAGACAACGTGTATAGTCTTTTGAGTGTTTGTACAAAAAACAACAAACATTTGTGGAACAGTAGAAATGACAAGAATGGTTTCTCGTTCATAATTTATAAACAATACATGATAGTCACCATTATCATACAAAAAATGTAATAATACAGGATAAGGACTCATAAAGAAGTTCATATTAGATAGAACTCATCTATGAGATATTAACTCTATGAGATATTAACTCATCTATGAGATATTAACTCATATTAGATAGAGTCATAGGTTGACCGTCCGATCAATTTACGGATTGAAGGTCTTTACCGTTGTTGCTTCTTATCACTTCTCCTATCCTTTTTCTCCACTCTCAACGGAATAGTCCTAACCTTGTCAGTGTCTCGTCCCTGTGTGACGAAACAGAGGACACCGGACCGATTCACCCGTCCCGTTATACGAACCAACTATAATGAATGACAAGTTGGCCTTTGACAATGGTAAAAAGGATGGTAAAAAAAGGTGACTCTCTGTAATTTCAGTCAGGTAGTCCTACGTAGTCATAACAAAACGTTTGGTCGGAACCGTCTTTCTTTCTGAAATTAAAAACCAATAAAGGCAGATTGAGAAAGTAGAGATATAGACACTATTGGGAACATCCGTCAGAAAGTTTCCTAACGTAGTTCTCTTTCTACGACTTTATAAACCCACGTCATCGAAGGGATGAAATTTAGAAGTAACGACATTGATAATATACAAAGACGGACACGTGACCGACATGTCTGGGAGAAAACTCTGTTTTGGACTCATTTGTCTCTGTGTAAGAAAGGTCTACGAAAGGTCAGGGACAGACAATAAGTCAAAAGTTGCTTCCTAAATTCCTATTTCATATCCTAAGACGACACATTTTGATTAAGGGACCGAAAAGGATTACCACACATCTCAAGACTAAGGGATTCCGTGTCACAATAAAGGTCTCAAAAGAAGTTAAACGTATTGACCAAATAGCCTCAAGAAAGGAGTCTTATTGTCTTTACTTTACTCTACTGTGATATTTTTATGATTTTCGAAGAGTTTAATTTCTCATTTTAATAAATGTGTATTTTACTACTTTATAAAACCCGTAAAGGTCCGTATATTGATGGTCCGTGTGTTTGTCACGAGTTATTTATGAAAGGATTTATTAGTATTATTTCGACAGAGACATTATTTTTGTATAAAATACTCATCGTAAATTTATAGATAATTTCTCATCTAAGAAGACTTTAGACAACTTATTTCACACAAGAGATTATATGATCATATCAATTCAATATTGATTGACACAGAGACATAAATTTTCAGTCCATGAAGAGATAGGGAAGATTAATGTTCCCTTACTGATGTTTTATTTACATCATCCATTCTTTATGAACAGGAAGGACCCTTTCCTCGTAAATATACTATCGTATAGTGTCGAGTAAAGAATCTTACTCAAAAATAGGATAAATAAAAAAGGTACATAGATAATAATTCTTTTATCATTACACTGTCGATGATGAGTAGTTAGAGTAAACCATCATTGGATTCAAATAAAAGTACAAAATGATGGAATGGTGTATACGTTCTCGTCCGCAGTAAAAATTGTCAGATTAGTACAGTGTGTTAGAACTAACTTCATTAAGATAGTCTTCAAATCCTTTAAATTTACCGGAAAAAGTAAGAAGAAACCTACCCAGTCACGACAATTCCCGTAACGTTACTCTTCGTGTTCCACTAAAATAAAATTCTCCATGACTAAGCGCGAAGGGAACAAAACAACGTCCACCTAGTAGGTACGATACCTCATACTTGATGTTTAGGCACCACCTTTGTTCGGTCGGTCTCTGAATATAGTTGACAGTGGATCACTTCATTTTGTCGAAGATAACCTATAAGAGGTCGGAGTTGTCTTACCTTCCATTACTGCCAGGAAACAATGGATGTCCTGTGAGACCTAAATGTTATTGTAAAATATGCATGCACACACACACACACACACACACACACACACATACTTTAATCATTCTACAATTATTCTTTATTTTACATCGTTTCACAGTTATGATCTACCCGTCGTATGTATCTCTATGATCAATTTTACAGACAGAAACCAACTTTAAAACATAACTAAACTTAAAATATGAAAAAGATCCATATCAAACATTATTAAAAATAATAAGACACATCTTACATCATGAAGTAAGATGAAACCAGTCAAGGAAAAGACTAGAAACCATCGTGAGTGATAGAGGAGGGTTGTAAAACCGTGTGTTCAAACCCAAACTATTACAATCAATTTAAGAACGAACATTGAGACAGAGAAATTCATCTGATATTAGAAGTCTCATTTGACAGATATTTGCATTGAACATGGTTAGAATCTTATATTCATTTCGTTTATGAAACCTAACGAAACTTAACTTCTCAATAAAAACAATGTTTTTGTCATAATTATATTAATGAATCCGTTTGTCAATAACTCGTGATAAACACACGGACCATGAAAGATTTTACTATATCAATATACGGATCTTTATGGATCCTTTCTTCAGAAGACGTTTCCATCTACACTTGTTTGTCTTTTCGTAGGAAAAAGAATTTGTCCTTCTGAAATTTCTACAGATTGTTAAGGTTGTTTTAAGGTTGTTCGACAAAATACCTCAATCTGGTCATTTATGATTTTAAGTATACCTTTTTGTTTGTACGTTCTTATTGGTCCTTTTGTATTTCTGAACGGGATTCTCTCTGTCAATTTTATAAATTGTCGGAAATATTAATTTTATTACACTACGATCATGTACTTCTCTTTTTATCTTGAAAACTTGTCTTATCTTTCAGGTCTTTATCTGGGGGTCAGTGTAGACCTTTAAAACACACACTATCTCCACTGTAGAGTTTAGTAATCCAGTTCCTACCTGAAAAATTTATTGATCACTACATTGTTGACCTATTGGTGAACCTTTTCTATTTTATTTTAGGTATGAAATATGACATAAATTCTTATTTGAGGTTTGTCTACTCACTAGATTTGTAAATTTTTTTACTTTGACACGATCACGATTTCCGAAAGGTCCACCGAGTTCACCATTTCTTAGGTGGACGGTTACGGACACGGTCACGGTTACGATTAGGTGGACGGACACCTCTACGTCCGTCCTCTGCACCCAAGTTAAGGACCCAGCCCTTCTGGGGGACCTCCTCTTTTACCATTGGGTGAGGTCATAAGAACGGACCCTTTAGGGTGTCTGTTTCCTCGGACCACCCGATATCAGGTACCCTAGTGTTTTTTAACCTGTACTGAATCGACCTTCTTTTATACCCATTTAAGGAAACATTGGAACCATACTCTTTCTGAAAGATTGATACTGAGTTTGGATCCCCGTTATTTTCTAATTATTTTGATATATTTTTAATTTTTGTCGTAAAAAGTATCTTTTTTTATCCGTTACGGTTTTCTGTTGAACTCTTCGACCTCGTTTTGTACACAATGTTTCTCAATTATGATTGAGAATTTTTAACTCCCTATTTCGTGTTTATATGGATTCTCTTTTTACCCCCTTCTATACTAACTAGTTAAGTAAATTTTATAAATTTTACCTGGAATTTATAAACCTCTCTACAAGTTTGATTGAGTATTAATCTCTTTACATTTAATTTTGTGTAACTCTATGGTAAAGAGTAGATAGTCTGACCGTCTCAATTTTCTCATACCCCTTGTAAACGACTCCGACACCTCTTTTGTCTATGAGGGTATATGTCGACTACTCATATTGAGAAGATATACTCTTAAACTATTATAGAATTTTTTTCGGATCTACTCGTGAATGGGAAATTGGGTCGTCAGAAGTAGAATAAAAATTCCTGGGTGGGACCTCTATACGGAGGTTGTTACACTCATATATACGTGTTCCAATAAGGCACGTAGTAGTAGATATTAACGTTTAAAACCTTACGGGTACTGGATTCAGGAGTATGTACCCCTTAATAAACTTATTTGACACCATTTACAGGTGTGTTACCTCATAATACTTCAACACTTTTTCTTGTTCACAACAGAGATACTTGACTATCCCTTATTAGAGATCCGACGTAACAATGAACTCTTATCGTTTCATGATTTCTTATATCATGAGATGAGAAGTACATGAGAAGTACATTCTTTCTTCTCCTATAGACGAGTGAAAACGTCTTCTTTATGTCCTTCCGATTTAGTCTTTGATCACTTTAACCAATGGAAGTCTCTCACCCACCCTTGTCCCACCTTTCTTACTTTTTTTATCTAGGTCTCGTCATCCCAACTCCCCTCTCGTTATGAAGTTTAAGTCTGGTAAACTTATCGAGACTGAGAGGTTGAGGTCACTATGAAGATTTTGTATTTATTAATAAGGGGTTTGTATTTAATAATTACCTCTAATTAGGTTTTTATCTTATGTGTATCATTGTTAACTGGGATTGGTATAATGTTTACTTATTATAATGGTGTGACCTCCCCCTCCCCTTCTGTTCTTAATTGGTTTCATGGAAACCTTTTGTAACTGATTTGTGACATTTCGATTTGTTTTTTTCTTGACGTGTGTTTAGGACCTGATTAATAAAAAAGAGTGTCTCCATCCTTAATCGTCAAGACTATAAATATGTGTGTACGTATCACAATATATAACCCAACCGACTTTTCAAGCAAACTCAAAAAGGTACTGTAGAACATCTCTTTGGGTATGCTTGAAAAACCAGTTGGGTTATATACCACGTATATGTATATGTGACCTCTTCCGTTACCGTGGGGTGAGGTCATGAGAACGGACCTTTTAGGGTACCTGTCTCCTCGGACCATCCGACGTCAGGTACCCCAACGACTCCCAGCCTGTGTTGACTCGCCGAAGTGAAAGTGAAAAGTGAAAGTACGTAACCTCTTCCTTTACCGTTGGGTGAGGTCACAAGAACGGACCTCTTAGGGTCCCTACCGCCTCGGACCACCCGACGGTAGATACCCCAGCGTGTCTCAGCCTGTGCTGACTTCGCTGAATCGTCGTCGTATGTATATGTGTGACTCTAATTTATTTATTAAGTTATATAACGTCGATTAAACTCGGTCTAAAAAAAAGTGACAACTTTATATATCAATCTCTATTCCTTTCCTCTTACCGATCTTATATGGGGCACCACAAACTAACCTTAACCTTCATAGTGACACTTAAGTATCAAAAATGTTTCTACCTATCTATGTCTTTATTTACTCTTACACATATACATATACCCTTGTATGTAGGAATAGAAAGGATTGACAGGTGATTCTCTTGGATCTTCGTTACTTTGGGGTTATCGTCACTCGTTTGGACCATGGGTCTATGACTAAAGGTTTATTGTGAAAGACTACCTTTCTTGGTCCTAAGGAACCTCTTCATCAACTAAGGTCCCGACCCCGTCTTTTTTTGTGTTCTATTTGGACTTCGTAGTACACCACGGTCTTTCATTCTTTTACGAGGTTTTTGATATCTCCACAAAATCCACCTACGGTCTCTGTTACACTTCCTCCGAGTTACTGGTTTCGACCCTGTTAAACTCGTTGTTTTATTTATTACTATGATAACCTAATGTAGGTCATCTTATTTCTAGGTATTCGGGTACGACTATATTTATCTATTTACCCTCTCTTCCCTGAGAAAAATGTTATCTTAAGGTTAATTATTCATATCCACCTTACTACTATTACATCCATCTTATTACTAGTGGTAATCCGTTCATGTTGTTATTGGTAACGTCCGTTCTTGGGGATTTAAATCACCCACCTTCATACTACTCTTTACCCTTAAACATATTAAAGTCTCATAAAGGTGAGTTCTATGAAAAATTAACATTTTCCTTTTTAACATTGAAATGTCACTTCTTTGGCTCGTCTGAGGTGGAATTGGTTTACTAGTTCCAATTGTAGTAGTCATCATTCTATGTAGTTGTAATGTATGGGGGACTATGTTACACGACTCTTTCCCATGTCGGTAAAGACCCATAACGTTTTGACGTATTGGACTCAAATTAGTACTCTTTTGTAGACTGTTTGGATTTAACTCCATGTAAGATGTTTTATTGACTGAAAAGATTTTACAGTGTCAACACTTTCTATTTCAAACTCCTTGACAGTGTCTAATCTTCTCGGATTCCTCTGGACTCGTGATTTACGTCACACGACAGGACCTACCCTGTGTCCTGGTTTTGTTCCTTTAAACGTCACTTTAACCGTTTTAAACCCATGCCAGGTATTCTAATCATCATAAGATGGTTACAAATAAAGGACCAAAGCTGTCAACATGATAACTAATACATTCTACTGTCTTTCATCTCCTCCGACTCATCCCCTTGAAACAAAAAAAAAAAACGAAATGACATTTGGAAAAAAAAGATTCATTTTTCAGTTTTCTATTTTTATTCTCTTAAGAAGATTTTATTAAGGACGAGACACTTATAAGTGTGTAAAGATGGAAAATACAACAAGATTCGTTTGTAAAAGGAAAATATCAGAATTGATACTGAAGTGTCTTGAGACTTTTGTAAAAAACAACAACAACGGTTTGTTTCATTCCCCTTCTTAGTGTACGTTTTATAAGTCAAACGTATGGGTAATAGGTTTTATTTTGTAGTGTTTCCTTGGAAAAACCGAAAAAGAAATCGTATCGTGACTTGGGTCGGTGTGTTTAGACCCGGAAGGTTTTCTTCGATATTTAGGCTTCCTCTACGGAGGAGTGAACACATCACTACATTGAAGAGCCAGGCGAAAGTGGTCTTGTTTTTTACAGAAAAAGACTAGTGACATGGGACGTATTGCTCAAAGTGTGGATCTTTATAATAACTAACAATGAACACCAACTACTGTGTAAAATGAGACGACGGACAAAATTATAGTTCATACTTTTCAATTACACAAGGATAGAAGTCGAAAACATTATTATATGATGATACAGTAAACAAATAAGAAAAGTCTAACACGTTTAAGACATAGCAATCGTCAAACACTAACTTCATTGATAATATAAAAATTCTAAATTTTGAATTTAAGTAATTTTATTATCTAGATCTTAAAACTGAGAAGTAATTAATAATACTACACTTTCTAAGCCATCGACTAAAAAATCGTGACCATGAAACCAACTTAAATTCATCTTTTGATTTATATTCCAAATTTAATTGTATATTCCAAATTTTATTCCATTAAAGTAATCTACCCGAAGGGACCATCGAGTCACCATTTCTTAGTTGAACGGGGTATTTAAAATTTTTGTTCCTTTTTTCTTTTATTTATTTATTTATATAAACTTCCCTTTTTTTTTCTTAGTTGAACGGTTACGTCTAAACCCAAACTAGGGACCCAGTATTTCTAGGGGACCTCTTCCTTTATCGTTGGGTGAGGTCATAAGAATGGACTCTTTAGGGTACCTGTCTCTTCGGACTGTCCGATCTCAGGGACCCCAGGGTTTTCTCAGTCTGTATTGTAACACTGATTTGTTGTTGTCAAAATAATCTATGTAATACGAAAAAACTCGTGAGTGGGTGAATAGTCCACCAATAATTCGTGGAAAGAACCTCTGCATATATCCTCATTAGTTTGATATATATGTTACGGGTACAGAAGTACCTTGAATGTAAAATAACGTGTACTCCTGGTCCACTTGAATAAAACTTTAACTGACAAGGACACAAAAATTTAACTTGACACAACGTACAATCTTTGAGTAAACTAGTGTATCACTCAACATTCTTTGAATGATCTCTTATTGTAAAACGGACAATTTAAAAAATTTTAGAATCCCTAAAAGAGGAAAGGACATTCAAGACAAAAGTGACACTTTATAAATTATTGGAGATATTGTGTACCATCTATACATAGTAACTACCTAAAACCGAAAATAACGAGTGAGACAACCTTGTTAATTAGGTAAATTTTCGTGACGAAAAACGGTCTTGTTCGAACAAAAAGTTGTGACTCCGTAAAAGGAAACCGGGTGTCTACAACCGACTTGTCCGCCGTTTAGCTACCGAGAAACTTATCTTGGGGGGGACCCAAGATACTGTCTCATACCGTCTAGGACCTTGCGTGTGGGTTACCTTAGTAACATCGGCCCTCCGTAAACGGGGTCCATGTCGGGGTGACACAAACACAGTCATTCTCCCGGAAGATTTCTCTGGATTTCTCTTTTCTTCTATCGTCTCCTACTCTACCAATCTATCGTAGTGTCTGAATTACCTGTACTTAGACTCGTTCGAGGTCCTCTACCACTTCTTGTCCCTTCGGACCACACGATGAGAGGTACCCCAGCGTTTCTTAGCTTGTCCTGAATCACTGACTCGTCGATGTTTCCTCGTCTCTCAAGAAGGGAAGAGACGAAACGTTTACTGAAAAGATGAATAAAGTAAAAGATTCTTATAAATCTATGAACTTTCCTCTTTTTATTCTTCGGACTAGTCCACCTAATCTTTATTATCGTTACTACCATCTTTATGGTGGTTCACGTTATCCGGTCACCGTCCCTTGGAGAGTTTGTCCTTTTGTATGCAAGTTTTTGGTTTAGTCAGAATTCTTTGTTTCACCAAATCATTACGACACCGATCTTTAATGATTAATTTTTAACTTAACTTGCACTTTTCATGTCATTGAAAATCCAGTAATCTGTTAGTGAATAAATTGACTCTCCATTGACTGCAAACTAGACTTACTTAATCATAAGGGAAGAAGTTTACCAAAAGGTCCAATATCGTTGATCGGTCGGAGAAATTAAGAAATTAAATTAAGACTATGGATTTAGTAAGACGAATACGTGTTTGCACTTATTAATCCGGAAGATCTTTACCTCATGATATAAACAAATATCACAACTTTGTAGTCGGTTTAAGAAACACTATTTCCAGAAATAGTTTCATAAGGAAAAAATAACTTCATATCAACTATATGTTACACTCAAAGTCCATATGTTGTATCACTAAATTATAAAGATATCTAATATAAGGTAAATTTCAATAATATTTTATAGTCGATATAAGGGACACGACATCGTATAAATAAATAAAATATGTATCAAACACGGAGAATCAGAGGGTGTGGATAGAACGGGGAGATGAGAAGGGAGTGGGGTGACCATTGATGATCAAACTAGAGATATAGACACTTTTATTTTATAAGAATTTTGTGTGTGGATATGAGTAAAACAAATATACATGTATCCCATAAATACTTTCTTGGGTGTTCTTTAGCTATCTTAAGAAAAGAAACGGAAACCCCTTTCCCTGACACCAGATACCATGTCGAACCCGCATGACTATTAGGAAAAATTGGAAAGTCTAAAAACTTGAAACACTTAGATAATAAAAAAAGATTTTTACTTATTCTCGAAAAATTTTCATAAAAAATACGACAAGTGCCTGTCAACTAACCAAAAACAACCAACAGTCATATCCACGAGGTCAGGAAGGGTTCCACGAGAGACACTGGTAACATACCTCGCGGAGACAGAGGACACCCGTCCCTGGGTGAAGTTGACGAGCACAGGACGACGAAGATGACCCGGAACACAGACCCGTGTCACCTGACAACGTCGGAAGACAACGAAGAAAGGGTCGGAGGAGATTATGGATGGTCTGAAAGAAAATTAATAGACTTGCGGACCCGTATAAGAGAGGAACGACTGTTACACAATTCATAAAAATTCACGGTCCGTGAAAAGATTCACGAGGAAATTAGGAATGTTGACAGAAAACACCATCCATGTGTACGATCATTTCATTACGAGTTTTAAGAGGTTCGGTCTGAAGTCGTTATACACTTGGCACTTGAGGGACTACAAGTTCGACCAAAATCTTTTCCGTCTCCTTGGTCTCTAGTTTAACGGTTGTAGGCGACCTAGTACCTTTTTCGTTCTCTCAAGGTTTTTTTGTAGATAAAGACGAAATAACTGATACGGTTTCGGAAACTGACACACCTAGTGTTATTTGACACCTTTTAAGACTTTCTCTACCCATATGGTCTGGTGGATTGGACGGAGAACTCTTTAGACATACGTCCAGTCCTTCGTTATCAATCTTCACCTGTACCTTGTTATCTGACCAAGGTTTATCCTTTTCCTCATGTAGTTCCGACATATAACAGTGGCACGAATAAATTGAAGATACGTCTCATGTAGTACTCTTCGCGACCTGACCCTCTTTGTGTTCGACCTTAGTTCTAACGGCCCTCTTTATAGTTAGTGGAGTCTATACGTCTACTGTGGTGGGAATACTGTCTTTCACTTCTCCTTGATTTTTCGGAGAACTACTTTCACTTTCTCCTCTCGCTTTTTCAACCGGATTTCGAGTTGTAAGTCTTTTACTTCTAGTACCGTAGGCCAGGGTAGTGAAGTACCCTTTATCTACCCCTTTGTCACCTTTGTCACAGTCTGAAATAAACCCCCCCGAGGTCTTAGTGATGTCTACCACTGACGTCGGTACTTTAATTTTCTACGAAGGAGGAACCTTCTTTTCAATACTGGTTGGTTCTATCGTATAAGTTTTCGTCTCTGTAATGAAACGGTTGTTTCCAGGCAGATCAGTTCCGATACCAAAAGGGGCACCAGTACATACCTACACTCTCAACCTGACACTTCTTCCGACTCGTGGTTTCTTACCTACGAAAACTTCACACCACAACCTCTTCTGAGAACTCTCAGGGAACCTGACGTTCCTCTAGGTTGGTCAGGTAAGACTTCCTCTAGTTGGGACCCTAAAGAAACCTTCCTTACTACGACTTCGACTTTGAGGTCATGAAACCGGTGGAGTACGCTTCTCAACTGAGTAACCTTTTCTGACACTACGACCCTCCCTAACCCCCGTCCTCCTCTTCCCCTGCTGGCTCCTACTCTACCGACCTACCGTAGTAGCTGAGCTACCTACTACTACTTGACTCACTTGAGACCCTCAACCACTACCTGTCCCTCCGGACCGCACGACGCTAAGTACTCCAGCGTCTCTCAGCCTGTGCTGACTCGCTGACTTGACATGACTTGACATAATGATGACAAACTGTCTACTCTTCTGACGTTGTGTCGAGTCACCAAAAGGGTTTCAACATGTAGATCCTTCGTGGACTGGATCACACTGGGCGAAGGGTCGTCAAACCGAAGACTCGGAAAAGAGAATTGAGGAAACGATGTGAAAGGTGAACAAAGTCTCTGACCTTTTATTCCATCGGACTATCGAGAAGAGATCTAAATTGATAGTATAACGTATGATCGATACGACTGAAAAGTTTACTCTAGATAATTTTCCTGTAACTACACTTGGGTACTTTTCTAGAAGGAAAGGAAGGCATTGGGGTAATTAGAGTAACGATCTGTAGATTTGTCAATATTAACGTCCGTATAGAGTTTATCACGTTCAAACCAAGGTCTACTAGTGTCATTTCGTTTAATGTATTAAAAAAGACCAATAAGTCACGTATAATTTCAATACACATGTGATATGACATCAGACGATCCGTACGATCCGTAATATAGATTCTTTCGTTATATGTATGGAATTAAATTTTCATGAATAAACGATTTTTAACCATTGATAGTAGATTTTTGTGTCCCGACGGTCTTTGAAAGTTAAACATTTTACTTGTTGTTCTTGTTTTTAGACGTTTCACGTCATTTCACTTCGTGTTATTTTGTTCCATACGGACGGGGTCGACGTAAAAGGGACTTAATCCATGATGGATATTAGTAACTGTCATACACCCTAACATAACTTATGTTTTATGTTATCTACCTGGTATAACTTATATCCTGACTTCGTAATAATGTGGTTCGTTTTATTATAACGACAGTAAATTAACTTTCCTCTGTTACCCGAATTAGGGTAAAACTTATCATTCATCTATGTGTACAAGATCCCATACTCATTTAAGTGACATCTAGTACGAGACTCCATTTCCGTTTATTCATACTGATAGTAGAGAAGTAGAGACCATTATTAAGACCACTAAGGTAGACGAAAGGTAGTAAGTTCGGATTGTAAATCTCGGAAAGGAAGGTAGGAAACTTCTACGTACGGTTCTAAAAAAGAAACAAATAAAAGACGAAAGTAAACCAAACACCTTTCATATACCTTCTAAAAATGTTATGAGAACAAAAGTTACTTTATATTTCTCCTCTAATCTCTTTTAAAAAAACAAAACGAAAAAAGACACAAACGAATGTTAAAGACATGTACTATAACAAAGTGAATAAACACACGTAAAAATACGACGGTCGAGTCTTCCTGA
Organism: Capra ibex; assembly: GCA_006410555.1. Classification (NCBI taxonomy): domain Eukaryota; kingdom Metazoa; phylum Chordata; class Mammalia; order Artiodactyla; family Bovidae; genus Capra; species Capra ibex. Next base: position 1,747,491 of record SJYO01013849.1, on the reverse strand, counting down.
CGGTGTCTTTACTACAATTAAGTTATCGTTCACTGAATCTCCGACTTCAGACTACCGTTCGTATTGAACAACACAATTAGAATTTTCGTTATACATAAGAATACACAACAAGTTAAAAACCGGTAAGGAAAACACATAACTTCATCAAAAGATTACGTCAGGAGAAAAGGGATTTATGTAATTATATCCTTTCTATTGATGATTTTTGTCCTCCAAATTAAATAGTGTTCTCAGTCGACCAATCGAATTCATCAAACTGTATATATTTTAGGTCAGTATATCGACTTTTACGAGAGATTCCAAAACATCTTCGACTTTTTCTATGATCGCTTACTTTAAAAGGACAATTCGTCCTTGGTCTCACATTGTTACGTCGTAAAATTACGACTCAATAAAAAAAGTCGTTGGTTGGGACAGTCTATACTGGTACATACTCTACTTAAAGAGAGAGGAACAACTTCTGTACAACCCTTTATAACTGGTCGGTTTTATGTCTGTCTAACAGCACCTCCAAACATAAATTTTTACATCTAACGACTTCTTCACGAAAGATAGACGAGGGACTTTTGGTCACATTTCCTTTGACGAATGCTCCGGTCTTTAAGTGAGGAGTGGATTGGGTCTAGAGGTCAACTCAGGACCTCCTCTACCGGTAGGAACTGGGAACTCAGCTCCGTGTGTTTGTTAAGTTTGTAGAATTTAGGTAGTCCCATCTTTCTGACTGACCGGTCGAAAGGGTCGATGTGTGAGTAGGGGTGTCATTCACGTAGTCGTCATGGTATTTTCTCTCCTCCACTGGAAAAAGACAAACAGAATAAAAGTAAAAAAGGACAAATGTCTTTATTGAGTACTGATAACATCTTTTCAAGTTATCAACTTTTTTAATATCTTTTCTTTTGGTTTTGTATAGTGGTATAGGTGATCGTTATCTAGCAGTGATAATAAAACTCCCTATGGAAAGGTCTGTAGAGACACTTGTCTCTTTCGCACATTAAAACATATAGTAGTAGTGACGTATATTTCAATTTACGATTTTATGTGTGTGGACACGTACGTGTGTATGTGCATGAAAAAACGGTAAAATTTCATAATATAGTTTATGTATGTCTGAGGGAACTTATCTATATTACATATCGAGTAGGAGTGAAACAGAGAGACCCTTACAGAGGTAGTCTGACACAGAGACAACTCCCACCCATTATACAGGATAACTATGTCTTCGAGAGTCACTCACGACTTGACCTACACCGTGGAGGATTTTAGGTCGTACAGACCTCGATGTCAGTCGACTCGTTCTAAGTCGGAGTAGATACTATCCGGTCTTAAACCCATTCTCATAGTCGGTTAGTCAAAGTAGCGAACACCCTCACTCTGTCTCTCTCTGACCCCACTTCTTTTCTACCCTAAAAATCTTTTCACTAACGGAAGAAACATATCAATTGGAAAACAATAGAGTACGGATATCTACGGGGATTTTACACCAGTAAGAGAAACGTCTTCTTTAAATGGAAATCTTGAACTCGTTTTGAAGTTTAAGAAAGCCGATTTCGAGACGGGGTTCCAGAGGGTGTAACACTGAGGACCTAAAAAAGAATCACAAAGGAAACCAAGAAAGTCCATGATTAACCCTTTGTAAAGTTATTTCATATAGTCTTTCTAAGGGTTCAACCTTTAATACAGAAATAGGACAAAGTACATGTTTGGTCCTTGGTATTAGTAGTAGTCTTTCAGAAATGGTTCGTAACATATGAGTCTATGTTAAAACGTATAATGTCAAACAGTATATTTTACTTGTAATGATGAATCCTATTTACATGTGCCATCGGTTTGTTATCCTACTACGGAATTTGACTCTATCGAATATGTTTGGTTTATCACGAGTACAGTATTTCTTAGTGTGAATTCATATAACAAATTTTGTATTGACAGGGGACTCTTTATGACACTACAGTCTCTTAATATGAGTAAAACCGCACGATCTGAAGTTCAGTAAACTAGAATTCGCATCTAGGTTTTAGAGGTGACATGAGTAGACGGAACGAAAGACTCCGTCGGAGCCGTGGTGACCTGGGACAAAACCAGGTGGTTTCTCACCGAACGAACGGTGGTTCGTACTTCCAGATTTCTGATCTCTCTCAAGTCTGTGAAACCTATGATATCCCATGATACATGACACTGTCCTAATCTCTTCAGTAAAAAGATTCAATAGCTATATTCACTAATTTTTTGTAAAGGTATATCGATGTCCCTATGTCTGTTACTTTTTTTTCACTCTAAAGGTTTGTCTTGAGTACAATAATTAAACATATCAATCCTTCTAAGGTAGGTATCTACTAGGATTGTGGATAGTAACATGTCTTGTCCGACACCTTATGTTCCTGGTAGGTAGTCAGACTCGTTTCTTACTTTTGTATGCGTCTGATACAACGAAAATACCAAGTATATTAACCGAAAACTACAGACAGAGAAGATCAATGATTACCAGCATAGGTAACATGACCTTTCTTTGGGACTCGATCTTAAAGTTCTGTTTCATCTAGAACTGTTTGACCACTTTCTTCGTAAAGTACTTAAAGTCTTTCTACTCTCAGCTGATTTCCTTCAACTTTTTGTTCATTCATCTCTTTTATCGAAAAACAGCTTAAAAAAAAGAGTTAAGAAGTTTCATAGGGATTTAGGGAATAGTAAATTGAATGTCTTGTCTATATGTCTCATGTTTTGTCCTCCTTCAGACTAAATAAACTCCTTAATTACAATGAAAAATTAGTTAATCATCAGTTAAGTCGATTTTTCAAGACTGATCTTTCTATAGATTCTTCTCTATTTAAAGGTAAACATCAATCGTCAATTTTACACAAAATGGTCTTTCTTCGGTACCTAAGGTCTTCCGATATTTTAATTTAAGACCCTCCTACCCTTACTCATTGTCCGGTGTGACCACGACACATGATGGATTATATCGAGGAAGGTCCGACAGACAAATTATAAAATAAGAGTAGGTATTTTGCAAAGGGATCTATTTATTTTTAATAGTCGTTTTTCCTCTTATGACTTTTATGACAGAAACAAAATATACGACTCTTCAACGGAGTCCTTTTATTTTCTTTTTGAGTTCTTCGAGTATAAAAGGTGTTCCTTTAGAAGGACACTTAAATAAAAAGGGAGAACCGACTGTGACTAAAATGGACAGTTGAGAAATGTTTGTTTTTGAGTCTACTGAGTGAATGATAAAAGGAAACATCCTACTGTACTGAAGGAAAATGTTGTGAGGGGGAGACCCTTTTTCTCCTTGTACGTCGATAAACTGTTTCCAGCACTACTTAGACGACGACCTTCCTCTTCAGTTCGGTTCGTTACTACTGGGCACAGACCAATCGATCACTCCTTTCACCATCTCTGAACGATTCTGTCCAAAAGGTCGTCACACCACAAACACAACTTCGAATTCGTTCCGTCGGTAATTACACACCCGACTGGTACGACCACTTCACCAGCGGTGTGGGAACCACCTTAATAACCTGAAGAACGTACGGTATTGGTTAGATTACCATTCTTTACGAACATTAGTTAACTTTTATTCAAGAGTACTAATACGGTTGATGTCATTATTAGAGATGACTCGTCATCATTATCAAATAATTAACTTTCAAATGGTGACGTACAAAAGACTAATGTATTGAGAAGTTTAACTCGGAAACGAGTAAAACCTAACTTAAGGGTGGAATGACAGTTAATTTACTTAAAAGGTTGATTATTACGTATGGCCCTTTCTTTCATATAACTTTTTTACCACTTAAGAACAATTCATTGTACGAAGATCTTATTCTATAATTATACGTAGTATTTTCGTTTTAGTTGTCCGACCATAAAAATAAGAGTTTGACGTAATAACCATTATAAAATCTTATGTCTCGATAACATGTTAAAAATGGAATATTTGTAATAATACCAAAACATAAACACGATTGACATCCCCAACCTGATTTCATTATTTAGATATGGAATAGTTTATAAAAGAAACGTAGGAATCATTTTTATTCATACTTGACAATTGGATCAAACATGAGTATTTTTGTTTTAATTTTTAGTAATTTAAAATAAAGACTTAATTAATTATATAGACTTATGTAAGAAACAAGAGTAATAAGAGTTATAACTTAAATAATGAGGACTTATAAAAGTAAATTAGTCCTCTACTTTCTCTTAGATACCATGGATGGTAATGTGTATAAAACAATGGTTTAAATGAATTCGATTACAATTACTTTTATATTGTATCCCATTTGTAATTTTAAAGTAGTGAAATAAAGGAATGACTTACAATGTCACTTCGGGTAATTAAACTCGGGACTGGGGTTTCCCTCAGTAAAAAGAGTGATCGGAATACCCTCAAAGTGGACTTTTCAGTTTGAACAGTGTCTTTTATGTCGGGTAAATATTTCAGAACTTTCCTAGATTCTGTCTTTCCTGTTCATCGAATTCGCTGTTCAGTCCAACTACACTTTATTTACCCACGTCCTCGTGCACTTTTTCAGACCTCAGCCCGTGTAAGGAGTGTAGAAACTCCACGTGAACGTTTCTCACACGACCAACCGCTTTGACTCTTCTCAGTCCATTTTAGAATGGAATATCTTGAAAAAGCAAAATTCTTTAGTCTCTCTTTTTATAAAAGTCTTAGACAATACATAATTCACTAAGTGTACTTAATATGATAGTTTAAACATATGATTAGTATACTTTGCCTTTAACAATAGAATCAAAATGTCAATTCTTATGATTCCAGGTTCCTGAAGGGACCACCATGTCACCAATTCTTAGGCGGAACGTCACGTCTCCTGTCCCAAACTAGGGACCGACCCTTTGATTCTAGGGACACGTGGTGTTGATGTCTCGGGTGTACGACGGTGGTGACTCGGGTGTCCGGTGTTAATCTCTCAGGCGTACGGCATCGTCTTCTAGGGTGCACTACGTTACCTCTCGGACACACGGTGTTGATTCTAGGGTATGTCGATTTATTTACTTATAATTCTTTATTCGATATGACAGACCTAATACATTATTTGAGGAGGTGAAGACACCATACTTTTCTTAACTCTAAACACAGATATCATGTCTTAGATACATGAAAATTGATTATAATATCTTAGATACATATAAAGTAATTAGATGGTGTCTGAGACTAAAAAGAAGAGAGATCACCCTGACATCACAATCTTACGGTGTAAAGGTCCATTTTAGGTGTTCCCTCTTCGGTCGTTGTCAACTAAGTCTGATACCCTTTACTGGGTCAAATCCTCCTCAAGAGGATCGAAGATGTTCTTAAGAACGAAATCCGATAGAAAAGACTGACGTGACAGAGACTAAGGTTTGGTTAGTGACCAAAGACAGATCTTGGTAGTAGAATGACCTAATGTTTGGTGAAGACGTTCGACATTTACGACACTCACAAATAACGAGTTTCTCTTAAGGAGTGATCAGTAAGCTTAACAAAAATTAAACTAAGTCTCTTTAACTATTTTATTTCTTGTATTTAGACCGAGAATTCTTTTAAGGTGATCATTGTATTATCCTTTATTTTCACCATAGTAACTTTATTCACAAAATAGAGGTTACCGGTCATTAAATTTTCTCGATCTTGTTGAATATAAACCGTCACGCCTACATAAACTTATGATGTTAGTCTGACATGTCAGTGGGGTGTCACAGGTGTCGTTTAATCAACGTCCTGGGAGTACCTAGGGGTTTAGGTGCCTATGAGTTCAAGGAATATATTTTATCGTACTGCACGTATGTAGGAGGATATATGAAATTTAGTAGAAATCTAATAAAGATTAAGGATTATGTTACATTTACGACACATTTATCAACGGTTATACGACGTTTAAGTTCAAAACGAAAAACCTTGAGACCTTAAAAAAAAGACCGATAAAAGTTAGGTATCAATCAACTTACACCTACACCTTGTGTCTCTCGATTGACATATATGTACGTGTGTGTACGTTCTCGATATAGTGTAATATAAAAAACACTCGAGACATACAAACGACATAGAAAAAACTCACTGGTTCTTTCGAACAAGATAATAATATATAAACTAAGAGAAAAAGGAATTGTATTTTTTTACCTCGATTACCACGAAATAATAAATGGAACTTCTTCATGATTTCTAATTAATCTAAACGTAGTTCATTAGACTTGAGGAACTTTTTTGTAGTTATTGTTATAAAGTAACCCCTTTTGATTGTACGTATATTGTATGTATATAATTTATATATATCTAAGGAAAAATATACACGTACATATAACTTAAATATAAATATGTATACATAAATTAAATTTTTTTTTTGTGTACGTATATATCTAAACGGGAAAAGACAAACGAATAAATGAGATCACTTTTATGAAGTCCCTTGAGGAAACACTCAAAACTCTTTTATAGGTCAATTTTACAGACCTTACACACAATTCTTTTTCTTTACTGAACTGTAAAAGAACTCTTCTTTTTTATTAGAGTGGTATGTGTTTTACCGAATCTCATTATATCTACACAAAAAATGACATAAAAGAAAAAAAAAAAAATGACATAAAAGAAGAATGGGGGTGAGGGAAGGGTATGTTTACGTCCTTTGTCCATTGTGCACTCGTACCCGTAATGAATTTCATACTGAATATAAAGTTACATTCAAAAGAACATTATAATACCAATTTCTCCTTTCACTGAACTTGACTTTAACCATTAAATGAATGTAGGACGAAAATCCAAACACGTAGGTATTTTTCGGTATATGATGAAGAAAAAAGAAGAAAAAAAAACCAACAACAACAACGAGTCATTACATAGTATAAATAAATAAATAAATAAAAATGGAAAACTGGGGAAAATGAGGGGGTCGGGGATGGAAACCGTCGGTAGTTAGACAAGAGACATCAATACTTGAACGAAAAAAAAAAAAAGACTAAGGTGTATATTCTCTAGTATGTCATAAACACAAAGAGACAGAGACTGACTGAAGTGAATCGTATTACAAGAGCTTCAGGTAGGTACAACTTCGTTTACCGTTCTAAAAAAAGAAAAGACCGACTTATTATACGTCATCCCGAAGGGGAGTATCAAGTCAGTCATTTCTTAGACGGACGTCACGTCCTCTGAACCCAAACTAAGGACCCAGTCCTTCTAAGGAACCTCTTCCTTTACCGTTGGGTAAGGTCATAAGAACAGACCTCTTAGGGTACTTGTCTCTTCGGACCGTCCGATGTCAGGTGACCCAGTGTTCTCAGTCTGTGCTGAATCGTTGATTTGGTGGTGGTTATACGTCATCTTATAATGAAATAGATAAGTAGGTAGTAGTTACTTGTGGATCCTATAAGGTATAGAACCGATAACATGTATTACGACGTCACTTGTACTCGCACGTCCATAGAAAAACTCAATCCTAAAAGTAAAAGGAACTCACTTATGGGTCTTCACTTTAACGACTTAACATACTACCAAGATATCAGTTTCGACACCAAAAAGGTCATCAGTACACACCTACACTCTCAACCTGATATTTCTTTCGACTCGTGGCTTCTTAACTCCGAAAACTTGTCACCACAACCTCTTCTGACAACTCTCAGGGAACCTGAATTTCCTCTAGGTTGATCACGTAGGGTTTCCTTTAGTAAGGACTTATAAGTAACCTCCCTGACTACCATTTCGACTTTGAGGTCATGAAACCGGTGGCCTACGTTTCTTGACTGAGTAATCTTTTCTGGGACTAAGACCCTTTCTAACTTCCGCCCTCCTCTTCCCCTACTGTCTTCTACTCTACCAACCTACCGTAGTGGTTGAGTTACCTGTACTCAAACTCATTTGAGACCTTCAACCGTTACCTGTCCCTCAGGACCGCACGACGTCAGGTACCCCAGTGTTTCTCAACCTGTGTTGACTCACTGACTTGACTTGACTCGACTTACTACCAAGATAAAAATTAAAAAACTCCTTGAAGGTATGACAAAAGGTATCACTGACGACGTGGTTAAATATAATGGTGGTTGTCACGTAATACTAGGTGAAAAGAAGTGTGAGAATGGACATTAAACTCTCATATATGTTTAAGTTACATGTATGTGTTATACATACATATGTTTATGTATGTGTAACTTAAACATATGTTATACATATGTTTATTTATATATGTGTATATATATATGTATATGTATATTTATGTATATGTATGTGTATATTTATCCTTATCTGAGATATACTCATATAAATTATGTACGTATAATATACGTACGATTAAAAGGGGTGACTTTATCAATAACGACAAAAAAAGTTACTCAAGTCTAATGAGGTACGGTTAGATTAATTAGAAATCATGAAGAAGTCTCATTTATTATTTCGTCGTGGTAATCGAGGTAAAAAATACAATTCCTTTTTCTCTTAGTTTAAAAAAAAGAAAAAAGAATATTATTAGTAAGACTGTTTATTAGTAAGACTCTAAAGAGTACCACCAAAACTAAACGTAAAGGGACTACTTATCACTACAATTCGTAGAAAAATACATGGACAACCGATAGATATACAGAAGAAATCCTTTTACAGATCAGTCTAGAATACGAGTAAAAAATCAATCTGAAAAAAACAAACAAAACGATAACTCAACATACTCAAGAAATAAAACCTACAATCAGGGAATAATCTATATACTAAACGTTTATAAAAGAGGGTAAGTCATCCAATAGAAAAGTAAAACAACTACCAGTCCTTGTACAATTCCTCTCCTTATACCGTTTCTTGTGAACTATATACTTCTCTCAAATACTTTTCTATTGGTCGATCAAATATTTTGTTCGTACCCTTTTTTTCGTAGTTGAATTTCAACTTTGGGTACCTTTCTTAACCTCTGATTGTGATCGATCCCGTAGACCTCTAATTTTTTTTGAACTTTACAAATTATAAACGACTTTATATCCGTCTTACTTGATACAATATAAAAACTCTTAATTTTTTAAACTAATCGACTCGTTTCAACTACCTTAGACGGTGACAGAATCGACTTTCGTTTGTGGTAAACGTATAGGTGTATCCTCAAAATTGAAGGACGAATGTACAATGTATACGTCTTAAGACTTCAAAAGATCATGACTTCCGTAAGTCTTAGACACTACATTCATATCTGAAGCACAAAACTGCTTTAAGTTTTAGACAACAAGACTTTCTGTACAAACCTAGTTATTTAGAAGGGAGATGTCTTCGGTAACAAAAGATTAATCTTCTCGTTTTTTATTATTCTTAATCTTGTGTCTTGAGTACTTAAAATCTTCAGAGTAAACCGGATGTCTCGGTTTTACAAAATTGTCGACATGATCTCTGACTGACTTTTATAATCGTGTAAATAGGTCCGTACTGTTCTAAATTTAGATTAAATTTCGAAGGAGATAGTGTTACCGTCTAAATGACACATTCAAATAACATGTTCGGTACAGACAACCTTTGAGGAGTGACTTATAGTTTAAGTCGATGTAAAGATCTTGTAGTAAAAGTCTTTGTACCACAAAAGGCCTAAAGGAAGGTAAAATAAATTCAGACTTTTCTAGTATAAAGTCAAAATTTTTTAGTCTCACACCTTAGTGGAACTATAGTAAAGGTTATATACTATTCGAACGTCACGGATTACCTGTGGTTTGTTGTAAACATCTTATGGATTCATTTGAAAAAATGGTCTTGGGATTTCTTATCCTAGTCTATTTTTCATGAACTACTCGTACGTATAATTTATCTACCGTATATTTTCATCCTCTCGGTTGTGTTACACTTTTGTCAACATTGTCGTGTCTCTGGTGTAAATTTAGTTCTTCTCGGGTCTTCATAACATCATACGTCGGTCGAAGTATATGATGTCATACAGGTCCTAGAAGAACTAAATTTACACCAGAGAGACAGGACAATGTTGACAAAAACAATATCGATTTACGAGGTCCTTTGTTTGAGTGAGTCTTCCTGTCACACCTATCACCTCACGTCAAACAATGTGGTCGCCCAGGTTCCGTCTCAACGGAGAAATCGGTCCCTGGGGTCGGTTGAAAACACTTTTGGAATATATGGAATTCATATGTACGAGTTCGGGTGTAGGGGTTTAAGGAATTTGGATCGGACCTTTTACAATTTCCCTCTATGTTAACCCAATGTCGGTACTAAGTATTAGTCTTCCCAGTCGACCAATATACGACATCGGATGTGGTTACCCACGGTATTTCTAATGTTTCCACTAACTGATGTATTCTCTAACAATGTAAGAAAAACCGTGACCCTTTAGAACCATACCTTAGACCACAAATAGTCAGGCCCTCCGGTCAAGGCATCATCCATCAATAGGGGTACCGAGGATCTGTGTATCAGGTTTCAAGTGACTTTCACGTTCGTCCGCATGTCAGGTCTCAAGTGACCCTTACATTCCACATCAAACGAAGAAAAAGTTTTACCTCAATCGAGCCGGACAACGAAAGGAGGAAGTAAGAGGGGAGAACTACGAGAGTTGAAGGTCACGTTCGTAGTAAATGACTCTACATGACGTAAAATCCGAAGGACCATTTATAAACCCATTTGCTTCAGTAGGAGACACTATGTTTGAATTGTTGTGTAACCTCTTATGTTCCAGGTGTATTGTCTTAGTTGTCTTGTTGACATTGTTACCAATTATATCAAAAGATGGTTAGTGGGAAATGGATACTATCTTGTCTTCAGGTTTTTCCTTCTAAAAGTAGTATGTATCGAAAATGAACTAGGAAGTACAGTAGATCTCGCTGACTATATAACGGTCTGTTTAGTCCTTATATATGTGTTGTAAGCCGAAATTAATATCGTGTCCAGGGAGGAACTCACCGACATTCATACAGATTTCGGTAAGACAAAACTTAATGGTGAAAAGAGTAAACATAAACAAGTCATAAATCACGAACTTATCGAGAATCCGACATCCCCACCAATCTTGTTGTCATATGCCTGGGAAGGTTACTCCCCGGTTCCTCAGCCAGCACAAAGGTCAGGAACTGGGTGTGGACTAGTGACCCGTGTTTAAGCACTTAGACAAGGGGTTCCCCCTGACCGTTAGAAAGAACATGTTTGAATCAATGGACTAAATAATGGACTGGGTCGACAAGGTAGACGACACTTTAGGGTAGACGGGAATGGACACCGTCTAAACGGGTTTGGTCAGAATGATACCCTCTCCCGAAGGGTATCTGTTAAAGTATTCTTTTTGGAACCCTTACGCCCCAATGGGAATTAAACTCATTCCGACGGTCTTCGTTCAGATGGGTACTTGTCAATCAGAGATACTAAGTAAAACTTTCACAGATTCTCAAACCAACCAAGAAAGTGGTGAGACCTTGAGACCCTGGATATGTGGTATACATTAAAGGTGAACTATAAATCTGGAAATATATGGACAACTTAATTCAGCCAATGGTTTCCGTCCCGGCAACAGACTAGGATGTGACCAACCCTTGGGTTTAGACCACCAATAAAGAGTCTCGTCTGTCGTTCGGTGAAGTAAATGAAGAAGTAAAGTTCACCCCTTCCGGAGATGGGTAGGACTCTTCCATGCATGGTACTGGTCATTTATCACTATCACAGTCGTCCCAAAGTAGAGCCATTTCAGGTGAAGATTTACAAGTTTCCCATCTCACGGAAAATTGACATAAGGACCTTTAAAAACAAATACAACTTCCTGTCGTAACTGTAGACTCGTTCGTCTTGTCAGATGTATCCCTCTATTCAGTACCTTAATTCTTTATAAAAACTTAATTAAGAAGGTAAAACAGTACAGGGTTCATCCAACGGACCACTTGGACTCTGTGGTCATACCCCCCGATTACGGAGCCCATGGTCATTGGACGGTAGACCGTCAAGGGTGGTTACAAAAAGTAAGTACCACCGGGAAAGACGAAGTCGGTCGACTAGAACCCGGTCCCATATGACACCCTCTTAGTTGTAATTGAGTCCGTAAAAACTCCAGGGGGTGGTCGTCGGGGTTTAAAGAGTCGGTGTACAAAACGTGAAAATAGACGATCAGTCAAAGGGACACGAACACCCACAGAAGGAAAACCACTGGGGTCGTTACATAGTGACGATGGAAAAGTCCAAGGGTATGTCGTAGATTATCTCAGTTCTAAAGAACAAAAATTACAGGAAAGACAACCGACAGTCTTCTGGAGAGAGAAATATATTAGGGGTACATGTGTGTCTCATCGTCTTCGTATTGACCTCAGACACGTTTACAAACAGAAGAATGGAAAACTGTCGACCTCCCGGACCTAATCTCGTATATCAAACCGGGCAACTCGTCTGGCCACTGCCGTCTCTCGATCGGAGTTGCTACCAAAGAAGACACTGATGACGTATAGGACTGTCAGTGACAGGAACAAAGTAGTCCGACCACGGTAACCACATGTCTTGGGTTCCGTCCAGGTCCTAACGGTCCAGGGAGTTCAGTCCAGACGACCGTATTTGAAGAAGATCCTAAAGGAACGTTAGTACACTCCCGGGTGGAAGAGGGAGTCCTTCCTCTCACCGACCTAAGTCCCGGACTGCTCCGAGTTATCATTGTACTCCCAAGAGTGTATTGTCAGGGATCATAACTCATAAGGTCTTACAGTTGTCGGTAAATACCCCCAGGGGAGTGTCCTCTCACAACTGGAGTACCCCCTGAAAATACTAGTTTAGAACCGGGTTTCAGTCGAACCAACGGAGGACCTGGTCATTCCGTTGGTGTCGTTGACGGGTATTCGTAGGGCCGGTGGGCCACCGTTGTAACAGGTCGGCAAAACTCTCTATTCGGTGCCCAGACAGGGTACAGGGGTATCAGACCCTGTCGTGAGGGTATCGGTGGAACAGGAAAAGTCAGTGTATTTCTCATTTGCCGAATCCCAGACCGTCCGGGTCCCGCCCACGACTACACTAACGGTCGAAATTAAGGAGTTTCCCGACAACGACAGATCGTCAGGTTAAATCACTTAGAGGAAGACTAGGGCAATCCTCAAGTATAATGCAGACTCGGCAGAACCTTATCGGGTCTTAGGTTTAGGATGTTTTGGGTCACCGAGGGTTCTTGAGAACCTGGGTAGTAGACCAAGAACCAACACCCTAAGAGTTTTACTGGAGAAAAGACTTGACCAGATTGTCGGAACAGGGAGGAGAGTCTTGTTTGGGGTTTATAGAATGGAGGAGAAACGTCTAGACACGGAAGAAAAAGCTCTGAACCATCGGCCTGAGGTAGTTGACGAGATCATTTCGGAACCAGGGAAGGGTCGTGAGAAGCGACAAGAACCGTCGTTTGTCGTTCAGCAGGTGTACAACATCGTTGGTCGTAGACTTGAGATCGACCTTACTCAGGTCAAACCTTCGGTACCGAAGGGGTTTCTACCAACCCCCTAAGAATTTAGGAACACCCTCCACTCAGGTCCACTCGACAACAAACCACGGGGGACGATCCAGAAGGGTAAGTTTTCGTTTTTACCCAACTCTGTGACCCCGTTCCGTATATGTCTTCTTCCGTAAGAACTCTAGATCTATAACCTATAATCTAACTCATATCTATAATCGTGAGCCACCTTCCTCCGATCAATTTCATATCCCCAATCCTTGCCACCCTACATCTCAGTGTCACCGGACCAACTGGTCAGACTCCAGGACGTGTCCGGATATCAGGACAGGGGGAAGAAAGAACTGACCATCTTAACCACACAAGGTCCGGCTGACCGTAAGTTAGTCCTACGAAAGGACAAAGTCAGACGAATACACACCGTTTTACGGTTGAGCTCGGAGATCACCGTTACCCATGACTACAAAAGACTGACCCTACCGTGGCCCAAACTCAAGACAATGGTGACCTCGAACTACATACCGTTCGGGTCACACCCCTAACCCTCAATTAAAAGGAGGGTTTGGAACCCCTTAGTAGCCTAATCAGGGGAGAGAGTCGACAGATCAGGTAGGTCTAAAGGAAGGTCTCCCAGTACATTGGAGTTAAGTAGAACTTCCCAATGACTCTCCCTCTCATTTATCTATCAAATTTATTATCTCATTTATAGGTGTGGGCCTTTCATCCAGAAAGAACTCCCCCTTTCCAGTGAACACGGGGGTTAAATCTACTGTTCAGAGAAGGGTTTTCTACATGACCCGTAAGTCCTTATATGTCCTTAAGTACTCAGTGAACTACGGGGGATAAACCGTAAAGACCCCATTTGTCTTACTAGACTATTAGAAAAGAGACCAATGAGGAAGATACGGTCACCGGAAATAACTCTCCCCATGATGGCCAAGTCAGTGGTGACTGTAAAGACGGGGTTACAGGTGGCATTTCAGTCATTAAACCAGGGGATGAAAATCAAAGTGGTACCCGAGAGCCCCTGGAAGACAGAAACTTGGGACCGTGGGGATAAGTCGGAGATCAGGTTGGTCGGGATATTGTCGGCTACGGTTAAGAAAAAGGGGTAATAAAACTCCCGTAAGTAAAAGGGTCACTGACTTCAGAGTCGTACCTCGTGTAACCAAAACAACGTCCCACCGACACCCGGAAGAACATCTCCCGAACGGCTCTATAACCGGGGGTGAGTCTCTCCTCTGGAAGGGTTTCGGTACCGGTCATGGTGCTAGGAGACCAGACGGGAGTATAATAGAAGAAAGACAGAAAAGAGTCGAAGGGGGAATCGGAGGTGCAGAGATAAAGACTTATGGAATAGTCGCTAGAGTTAATAAACATTCGATCAGCACCGGTTATGGGACAGGTTGAAAACTTCAACTACAGACTATAGTCCCATCAGAACTCTGTGTTTCCGACGTAAATAGTGGTAGACTCTGGGTCTCCAGAGACCTAGATAACCACATATTTCAGACATCCGAAGTGTGTCAGAAAGTATCTTGGGTCTCCCACTAAGCCAAACTTAGTGAAACCTCCCAAAACGGTATAAGTATCCAAAAGCCCGGGGGGGAACTCCGGAACATTTTATCGGTGGGTTGTAGAGAGGTCCACCGGGGGGGAGGAAGGAGACACAATATCAGGGTCAACCCGGAGATAGTCCCCACCGATCAAGACGGGTGACGACGTCATACGAGTTCACGGTAGAATTAGTAAAGGATTAGTATAAGACCATGAGAGTCCGCGGTCAAGAATTAGTAAAAGACCGGAGTCAATCCTAGGACACAGAAAGGAGTCACTACTTTCCCCTACGATCATCAACCTAATACCGTAGGGTACATTCCGTGACCCAAGCTTTTTATCAGAGGTAATCGGATTACTACTGAACACTGAGGGGGCTCATACCACCTCACACAGAGACGGTCAAATTATATAGGTATCTCCTTTTACCGACCATTATTATCCGATGTCTCCCGACTACCATCACGGGCGGACGCAGGACTTGTCCTCCGACAATATCGAGAGACTCTCCGTAGACATCACCCCAAGAAAGGGGGACAAGGAACCACCTCACGTCGGAGACAGATCGAGGATTAAAAGAAAGGGGAAGGGTAGTCATGAGTGGCCCTCTCCATCTATGTCAGATCCTCCAGGCCGACTCGACCTTAGGACCCCCGCAACTGGTCTCCAGAGGTAACGGTCCTAGTCTCCGACGACTTTGTCACCGAGATACTAGAGGTCCTGTCAGCCACATCCTCGTCACCGGTGACGTCCTTGAAGTGGACCGGAACCTAACCCGTAATTCCACCGGAGGTCAGGACCACCTCGTAACCCACTACCCGTGCAGTAGTAGGTCATACCCCTTCCCCCGTTCAACAGGGGCAGGTTTAGGACGTCTTAAAGAAAAAATAGTAATCAGTTAAAAACACGGTAATTATAACAAGGAAAGGGAAAGAACTATATCTTAGAGTAGGTTCCTCCCCCGAGAACTCGATTGGGATCGGTATTCGGTTATTCATCTTTAACTAGACCGACAGGACCGAGAGGACACCGATAACATATCTAACGAAGGTGACAAAAATTCAAGTACTACGGAAGACCACCGGTGGGATGAGGGTATCTCCCGGTAAACTGGACTGTCTCACACACCTCCGCCAATCCACAATAGAAGTGGGGTATCAGAGGAGGTTTAGGGAAGAATTTTAAAAATGAGTACGTGAGGTCATGACAACAGACTCTAAGTAAAGGAGGGTAGAACGAATGGAAGAACCTGGAAGAAGATGTAAAGGAAAGGTAAGACACATGCCTCAAGAGCCATGGGATACATGAAGACTATAAAGTTGAGTTACTTTGTAAATTTAACGGTAAGACGGGGGAAGGATTAACCCCACTCTTCTCGGAATGGACGGTCTAGGGTCTCCCTCTTCCCCCTAACCGTACAGAAGTAGACGACCAGTCGTGTCGGTTTGGTCTTGTGGTGCACCAGGTTCTGACAAAGAGGGAACTGAAAGTTTCAGGTGAAACGGAACCACCCCAACTAGTCCACGTCTACTTTTGTGTCTACCCAATTTATAGGGTGCAGGGTGCGGTAGAGACCTTTTCGGTTAAACATGAGTGAATACATAGGGGGAGGAAGATCGGACTGTTAAGACTCCCCTAATTCTTAAGGTACCGTCTACCCTGTAGAGGATCCCCTCTCATCTTATACTCGTGTGTTGTTTCTGGTTCAAAGAAGGGGAGTTTCGGGAGAGTGTTACCAGACCGTTATTAAACAGGGTTCTGCCACACTGTAAGTTAAAAGAAGCTTTTCGGAAGAGTACTGGTGGACTGTTTAAATTGAGTTCTGGCACACCTGTGATGGAGGTGACGGAGGGAACTGTAAATGTCAAACACGTAAAGGATGAGAGAGAGTCCTCAACTAGTCCGGGGGAGAAGGTGGGGCGTCCCACCCTTGGAAGGAATCGACTCTCGAGTTAAGGGGACGACAGTAGGTGACCGGTGAATTGAACCTTCCAGGTCCGTAGTTCTTTCTCTTAAAAAGGTCTTCCCGTTCCGTGGAAGGGGGGAGATCTTATAGACTCGGTGTTCCGGAACCACACCGGGGTTTGTCCTGAACAGAGGAGTTTCACTCCTCAAAGGGTCGGTTACGTGGTTTACAATATCGGTTTGGGAAACCCTTTGTTTAAGTGAGTCTTCCTGTCACACCTATCAACTCACAGCAAATAATGTGGTCGTCCAGACCCTGGGTCCGGTCCCTGGGGTCCCAGGAGCCGACTGAAAACACTTTTGGAATATATGGAATTCACATGTACGAGTTCGGGTGTAGGGGTTTAAGGAATTTGGATCGGACCTTTTACAATTTCCCTGTATGTTAGCCCAATGTTGGTACTAAGTATTAGTCTTCCCAGTCGACCAATATGCAACATCGGATGTGGTTACCCACGGTATTTCTAATGTTTCCACACTGATGTATCCCCTAATAACGTAAGAAAAACCGTGACCCTTTAGAACCATACATAGACCACAAAATAGCCAGGTCCTCCGGTATCCATACAATACGGATACCGATGATCCGTGTATCAGGTTTCAAGTGACTTTCACGTTCGTCCGTATATCAGGTTTCAAGTGACTTGGACGTTCGTCCACATATCAGGTTTCAAGTGACCCTTACATTCTACCTCAAAGGAAGGAAAAGTTCTACCTCAGTCGAACCGGACAAGGAAAGAAGGAAGTTAAAGTATAAACATCATACGTCGGTTTAAGTATCCTGAAGGGACATCGAGTTTGCCATTTCTTAGACGGACGCTACGTTCTCTAGTCCCAAGTTAGGGACCCAACCCTTCAAGGAGACCTTTTCTCTTACCGTTAGGTGAGGTCATAAGAACGGACCTCTTAAGGTACCTGTCTCTTCGGACCACCCGATGTCAGGTACCCAAGTGTTTCTCATTCTGTGCTGAGTCACTGATTGTGTGTCGGTCTAAGTATTTTCATGAGATAGAACCTTTGATTTTTACACTTACTTTTTACTCTTCCTTTCTTAACCGTTTTGTTATATGGTCGTAAGTCTGATTCCTTCATTACGTTAGAGTATGGTATTTTAGACTTTTCGTCGTCTTTTTGTTTTGTAAGTAACCTTAAACATAAACCGAGGATAGGAGACCGAAGAGTCTTCGACATGTCCCACTCCTGTTCTAGTCGTCTATTTAATACTTTTTGGATTGCGTGAACTTCCCTTGGTACTCTCGACTCAGTCATACATCCCCTTTTTTCTATCCTTTACAGAAAGGTCCCACCTTAAAGGGGGTGGTGTGTATGGTGACAGGGTGTTATAAAAAGTCTCCCGATAACGGTCGGGTCCACTGTCGACACACTTAATCTTTTTCCTTGGGGAAGACTCTGTAAGCCGGGGCTTCCAAATGATTGGAATCGTGTTCCAAATCATGGAAACACGTTTCTTCTAGGAAGGAGATTCCTCTACATGGAAACGGTCCGATCCTGTTCGCCGAGTCTCTTGGATCGTATTTGACGTAAAACCGTGAGACAACGGGAGAGTCACTCCGTGGCAACACGTCACACGTTTGGTGTACTGACGGTGTCAGTCCGAGGAGTTCCTTCCTTCATCTGTGACCCTAACCCGTAAAAATAAAAAAAAATAGACCCTCTAACCGTCTAGTCTCTCTAATGGTGTCACTTACACTTTCAACCACCAACACTCGGTACACAATACGGCTCTAAGTACTGGAGACCTCCTCTCCGAAAACTAGACCCCGGTCTCTATTCTGAACTAATGAGTCTCGAAAAACATATCGTTTCAAAATAATTTCATATCATCTCTAACCCTTTCGAAGACTGTGTCTGTAGTCTTCCCCTGTCTTTCTCACGGGTGAACGATACAGACAATTCACTCACTTCAGTAAGTCAACACAGGCTGAGAAACGCTAGGGTACCTGACATCGATACAGACAACGACGACGACGACGATTCAGCGAAGTCAGCACAGTCTGAGACACGCTGGGGTATCTGCCGTCGGGTGGTCGGAGGGAGCAGGGACCCTAAGAGGTCCGTTCTTGGGACCTCACCCAACGGTAAAGGAAGAGGTTACGTACTTTCACTTTTCACTTTTACTTCAGCGAGTCAGCACAGGCTGAGAATCGCTGGGGTACCTGACGTCGGATGGTCCGAGGAGGTAGGTACCCTAAAAGGTCCATTCTCATGACCTCACCCCACGGTGACGGAAGAGGCTCGATACAGACAATCACTCGACGGTTAGTCTATTCTGTCTGTGAAGTTCCGACTCCCTCAAAGTGATCCGGGGAGAGGGTGTTGTACGTAAAAATTCTATCTTATCGTGTTCCACAGTAGGGGTCGGTTTTTTGTTAACTGTACTTACGACCAAACAACTCGGTAACAGTCGGGTTCTAAACTCTTTTCTTTTCTTTTCTTTTTTTTTTTTCTAATCAAAATCCGTCTCGACTAAACTTCTTTCCGTCTAAGGTTTCGTTTATGTATCAAAGTAATTATATCGAATTCTTTTTGTAAGGGCATTCTTTTTACTCAACCAATCGAGTTACAAACTCTTTTTATTCAAGTCCGTCTTGATCCACAGTAGTTGCCTCTTCCCTTTTTTAGACGGTGAACGTCAAATAGCGGAGGACGGCGGACCCCTGAAGACCGGAGGGATGACTCCGACAATTGTGAGAGTTTACGTTTATCTTTTCTCTACCCCACCCCCACCCCCCCTGTTCAAACTAGGTTGTATTTGTCTTGACTATAGGTATCCATCTCTCCCGATACTAACTATGTCCTTTTTTCTTTTAAGTTTCGATAGTATTTCAAAATGGATTTATTCCTTCTTAATTTTCTATTTCTACTGTGTGGTGCAAAGTCTTTTTTTAACTTTGTTCTGCTCGTTACGACTTTGTAGAACCTCTTCAAGTCTGGTTTCTTTAGATAGTAGAAGATCCCGAGTCAAAGAGATACGGTCAAGTTACAATGTGGTTTTCACGTTGGATTTAAAAAAAGGACAGTCAATATTTCCGTTTTACTTCTAAAGAATTTATATATTATTGAGTCCTCAACATCGTTGACACTTTAAAAGAACTTTTATTATAAAATGATTTAGGTCAGTTGGTTCCCCCCAGTTACACTTCTCGTCTCATCTTTTGAACTATGTATTTTTGTTAATTAATTTTATATTTTAATTTCGTTATACGTAAATGTCTTTTATTACATCTCTACTTTCTTTTTGAAGTGTTAAATTTTATTATATTGATTACTACCATCACCACCACCAAATTAACGATTCAGTACAGACTGAGAAAACTGGGGTACCTGACATCGGGAGGTCCGAGGAGACAGGAGATAGGTACCCCAAAGAGTCCGTTCTTATGATCTCACCCATCGGGAAAGGAGGAGGTCTCTTAGAAGGAGTTGATCCCTAGTTTGGGTCCAGAGAACGTAACGTCTACCTAAGAGATGACTGACTCGGTGGCCCCTTCCGGGACTGATTACCTGGCCCTGTTTTTAAGATCTAGAACAATTATTTCGAGTCACCCTGATTCCTCCTTCGAACGCACTCACTTAAAGGAGTAGAAAGTGTCGTTTTACAGTTATAAGTAAAGTAAAAAATTTCAATTATTTAGTTCTTTATTTTTAAAATTTTCAAATGGTAAACTTTATGGTTTCATTAAAATTTAATGATCTTCCACCTCGCACAAGTCCTTTAACTGGTCTATCTTTTATTTTCTTTTTACTGCCAGAGATCTAGGTAATATTGATTGACATTGACAGAAGAAATAATGATCTGTTGTAACTTAATTTCCATTTTTTTTTCGTAATTCAGACTTCGATCTTATGTTCATCGGATTAAGTTACATGGTTTTTTAGGGTAGCACCATCTTTGACGATCGACAGATAGTGTTGTAGATAAGAAGTGAAGGTACCATTGTTAATATCGACCCGTATACCGACGAGTCTATATGGTATGTAAGGTAGAGAGAGTGCCTTCCACCGGAACACCGTAAGGGTCTTACAAGGGGTCACCCAATACTCGTCTTGATCACTCACGGAGAATGTCTGGACCGGGCATTTGGAGGAAAGACCGGGGAGACACAAGGAGGACACCCGACCCTACTGTTCCTGATTCCGCTTGTATCATCGGTTTCTCGAAGTCAGAACAAGATTGACACCCCGACAGAGACTGGTAGGGAGCTGTGTATGAGACGAGTGATCTTGTGGGTAGTAACTGGTAACTCAGTCCTAAGACAGTTTTCTATCTTTGAGAGGGTCAACAGACCTGTCTTGGTTACATTGTGTTTTTTGTCAAATTGGTCATATTCATAGTTCTATGTATGTTTTTCGTTCACAGACTTTTACGTTTCTCTTTGCTTTGATATCTGTTCACTTTAGATGTTCGTTTATTACTATAGTACCCTTATCGTATTACTGACGATTCAGTAAAGACAGTCAGCGCTGGGGTATCTGCCGTCGGGTGGTCCGAGGGGACAGGGACCCTAAGAGGTCCGTTCTTGTGACCTCACCCAACGGTAAAGAAAGAGGTTACGTCCTTTCACTTTTCACTTTCACTTCAGCGAGTCAACACGGGCTGGGAGTCGCTGGGGTACCTGACGTCGGAAGGTCCGAGGAGACAGGTACCCTAAAAGGTCCGTTCTCATGACCTCACCCTACGGTAGCGGAAGAGGTTCATATTACTGATTATATATTTTTAAATTAAGAATAAGTTTGTAACTTTAGAGTGGAAGACCAAGGGGACTTATAAAACTTCGACTGGTTTAAACCCCACGGTTTCCTTCGGAGGTCCGTAAAGTTTTAATCTTTATTATTACTGACGTAAGTAAATACATTTCATTTCCCTTTTTTAAGATCAAAGTATTGGTTTTATCTTTCCTATTTTCGGTCTGAGAATCTTTAAAACTTTAAGAAGATATAAACTGTGCTGACTCACTGACTTGACTTGACTTTAAACTTTGATTTTAACTTTAAAGTATTACAGATACGATATCAGTTTAACGATGTATATTCTTCCGATTTTGGTATAAATCCATTCTTAAGTATAAAAATTTGTATGATGATTTATTCTCTCTTACCTTTATTCACTTAATTTATGAGTAACGTTCTTTTTAAAATTTAATTTACATTTATTTCGTGTTCTTTTCTTTTACTGTTTCACTTTGTCTTTAATTAAGTTATTGTCTTATTTAGATTCTCCACCAAAAAACTTCTTTCACAATCTATTGATCTACTAATTAATCAATTACCTCATTATTTCCCAAGATTACTATCGAACATAAATGACTCCTGAATTGATCCGTGATCCGAATCACGAAATTCATAAAATCGAGATACAATACTTCATCCATGCTAACCGCCGGTGTAAAATGTATATTCCTTTGACTCCTTGTCTCAAATTCGTAGAATAGGTTCCGGGGTGTTTATCATTCACAAACTTGCTAGTCTAAAGTCTTCTACTTTATTAATAAAGTGTTTCCGTCTACTTTGAATTTTAAATTTAAAAACTATGTATAATTGTAATCTTTTAAGAGTGGGAACAATGAACTCACCAAGTTTTTGCGAAGAACTTCTTTGTTCGAGTAGACAAAAAGTTCTAAACTCTTTAGACTCCGTCCCGACCCCTGAGAGAACGACAGGACGTTGGTATACGGGTAAAGTGTTTTCACACCCGAGGAGACACTACGTGGAATATTTGTTGTACCTGGGTGCCCTCGAGGGATTTACTCCTTCGACCTTGGGGACAACGAGGCTCTCGTTGTAAATGAGACCTTGGACCGATTAGGAGGAGGCACGAAGTTTCTCTAATGAACTCCCGTAAAAGTAGAAAGTCTTTTTCGTCCAGGGTCAACGGAGAACGTCTTACGTGACTTCCCATGGGTTATTCGTCCTTTCAAGTGTCGCACTCACACAAAATGAGAAGAAAGTTCGGATACTGTTTTACTCTTACTTTTTTCAGCTATTGTAGTCAGTGAGTGGTAGTTCACAGGTGGGACGGTACAAGGACACAAACCATCTCTTTATGTTACGCTCCACCTATTAATTGGGAGGGTAGAACACGAGAGTCACGTCACTTGATGTCCTCGTCCAAACTTTCGACGAGTCAGAACAGACTGAGAAACACTGGGGTACCTGACATATCATATATCTTAAGAGGTCCGGTCTTATGACCTCACCCATCAGAAAGGGAAGAGGTCCCCTAGAGGGGTTGGGTCCCTAACTTAGGTCCAGAGGGTGTAACGTCCACCTAAGAAATGGTCGACTCGGTGGTCCCTTTGGGTGTTCCCGTCCAAATTCACCGTTAAAACCGAGGTTATGACCGACTCGGTGGTGGTCATCTCTACTGACTAAGTCTTCCCCAACCTAGTAAATCTCTTGACAAACAAAAGACTCTGACTTTCACCCACGGTATTAGTCTTTAGGAAGTACGTTGTACGTAAAGATCGAGAAGTCTAAGCTAAAAAAAAAAATTACCTCTATAACGTTCAACAGTGTCGAATACTGGATCTTCAAACAGTCATGTTTAGTTCAAAAGGAAGACGAGTAAAAGTACGTACTAAGTCCTGACTGTTCTTCGTACTACTTATGTTCAAGTTTTATTTACCAAACTTGGATTAAAAAAGACGGTGAAGGAATAGGACTTATTTCATCCCTTTACTAAGAGGTCGGGACCTTTAGTAATTAGTCGGGGGGTCTATTGTTCTAAGGTAAAGTAAAATTCTATAAAAAGACCAAAACGAAAAACACCGAAACAACAAAGAGTAACTAAATGCAGTTTCCTGTTTCCTGTGAGTGAAAGTACTAAGGAACTGAGTATTCAACTAAAATGGGGTTGAATTTTGAAGTACGAGTGGTTAAAGTAAGACCACCATAATTAGTCGTAAGTGGAACGAGGATCGGTAAAGGACCAGAGAACGGATCTTGACACCCTTACCTGTTTTTGACTCTCAGACTCTTGAATCCGGACACTGGAGGGTAAAAGACTTACTGCACCTGGTAAGTTACTTAGTGGTCGCAAGAGACTTGGAGTCAAAGAAATAGGAATGTCACTGACTCAGCCCGATGTACAAACACTTACAGGGATGCCTAGACGGTTAGGTGGAGGGTAGATACAATGGCACACGTAGTCAGGGAGACGAAATTTGAAAGAGAAAGGCCCAACGATTCACGACAGAAAGTTTCTGACGGGGATGAGAGGACGGAATTGATAGTGGAAATAGGAACATTGAGTATGTATGCACACACATATGTATATGTGAGATAGAGACTAAACAGGTGATCTTTAAATATGAGTAGACAGGATGGTAGAAAACAGTTTTGGAAAGAATAGGTTTAAAACACCTTGAACAAAAAGGAGCGGTGAGATCTGTGCAGGGTCAAGACCTAAATTCAGGAGAAGAGATGCCGCAGTCGTTAAAGGGGTTTGGACACCACTATAAATTGACAGGAGTAGTAACTAACGGTTCAGGGTAACAGAAGAATGAAGACAGAAGTCTTAGACTGTAGAAGGACAAGGGTGACGGTGTGGGGACTGTTGGAACAAAGAGACATTGACAGGTGAACTGTAGACGAACTTGGTCCTCCTTCTAGGAGTCGTCCCTCACCTTGACGAACGAACAGACAGACAGACAGACATCAGTGTTTTAGTATTTACCTTGTTTCTCTCTTTTACCAAATTCTGAGTCTAGAGTCGGGTCTTCCTACAGACGGTGTGGTCCTCTACTGACTTTTAGACCCCTCGGCACATGGGTCTCGGACGGATACCTAAATGGACCCTGTACGGGGAGTTACAGGTAGTCATCGAAACCAATGTGGAGACGATTCGAGTACCATACCAAATAGTGTAAATTGGGATTGTGATTAAGACATCCCTTCCGTAATAATAATGAAGGTAATGTGTCGACTCCTTTGACTCTCCAGTTTGTCAACACGTTTGAGTCATCGTCTCGACCCCAGTCTAATTTTTAGACGTATGATAGTCTAGACCCGAGCGACGATGAAACGAGTGAAAAAATTTTTCGACTAAACCCAAATAAAATACAAAATAGACGGATATACCGTTGGGTGAGGTCACAAGAACGGACCTCTTAGGGTCCCTGCCTCCTCGGACCATCCGAGGGTAGTTACCCTAGCGTGTCTCAACCTATGCTGACTTCACTGAATCGTCGTCGTCGTTGCAGATAGTAGATAGAAAAACTTACCGTTATTACCGATTCTTTTCAGACTTTATCATAGGGGTCACCCCCTTCTTAGAAAAAAATGACATTTATCCTTTCTTACCTTTAAAAGAAAGTAAAGACGACGAAACCGGAGACGACGTAACGTCGAAGGGAAGGGGGACTTTACCTCAGGGGTCCGGTTGATTCCCAGAGGACGAATCTTGGGTCCTGCAAGTCGTTCCCGAGTTATTTAACCTACAGAGGTGGGTGATGGGTGATGTCACGATTTGAACATCGACTTCAACTTATTTACGAAGAACTAACTGTCTTTTCTCTCACCTATTATTTATAAATTTTACTTACCTCTAAAAGGCTTTCCCTCTCCATTAACAGACTAACAGACTTTTATCCTTTCCCTGATTCCCGAGAAAACCATTAACATACATACTGACACGTCACTCTCAATCTTATTTGGGTGTGTACAGATAGGATAGATCTTTTCCTTTCCATTTTTTTTAACATTCGACCGACAAATACTCTTGGTAACTACTTACTGATATCAATAAACTTTCGTTTTTAGACTCTTAAATTGAAACGAAACATTTTTATCGAAATCTCAGTGTAAGACATCGATCTCCAAAATGTGTTTAATTATTATGTTCACTAAAAAGTTGAAGATAGTTTGTCCCTTAATTTATTGTTTTGATCGTCTCAGTCGTCAATCAATTCACCAAAAGCATTTCCATACGTCCCGTCACGTAATTAAAAGAGACAATACCTCCACCTCCCACTAGGATTGTGTCAAGGAAGACGAAAACCGGGTCACGGGGTATAGGAACTGTCCTCAAATCAACCGTTGACAAACGAATTTTATGTAATACGGTTACTTTACAAGGAAAATAAAAAATTCTCTGGGTTCCGTTTTCCCGTATCATAATTGATTCCTTTGTACATGACTAGACATCCAGAGAGGAACGAGGGAGAATAGGAAGGATAATCGTAACGGAAAACGAATGTAGAGAGGATAGAATTCGAAAGGAAGAAACGGGGTGGACTGGGAAGTAGGTGTGATAGGAGGAGGAGGGTAAGTTCGGTTTATAGAGTTTTGAAAGACGTGCACAAGGAAAAAAAAAGTAGGAAGGGGGACAGACAGTGACTTTACTGAGAATGATTCCAGTGATTTTTAAAAGGGTAGTGGTTCAGGCTTCCTGTAAAAGAGTCGCCACAAATTTGTTTATCGGAGAGGGTGGAGTTTCGTGGTAAAAGGGGACCAGGGGTGTGAGAGGACCGAATGGAAGAGGAGGGACGTTCGAGAAAGAGTGGGAGAAAATGGTCGAGTAGGAGGAGATGGGTGGTAATTTTACAACCGTAAGGGGAGAGGATGTGATAATCACTCTTACATTTAATCACTTTGGTGATACCTTTTATCGTACCCCCAAGGAATTTTTATTCACAATGGTACTAGGTCATTAGAGTGAGGACCCGTATATTGACCTGTCTTGATATTAAGTGTTTCTGTGTACGTGGAGTTACAAGTAACGTCATGATACATGTTATCGGTTCTGTACCTTCGTTGGATTTACGGGTAGTTGTCTACTTACCTATTTCTACACCATATATATGTGTTACCTTATAATGAGTCGGTCATTTTCTTACTTTATTACCGTAACCGTCGTTGTCCCTACCTGGATCACTAATAGTACGATTCTCTTTATTCAGTCTGTCTCTTTCTGTTTATAGTATACTATTGTGTATACACCTTAGAAATTTTTGTTACTATGTTTACTTGAATAAATGTTTTGTCTGAGTGTCTGTATCTTTTGTTTGAATTCAAATGGTTTCCTCTTCCTCCCCCTCACCATTTAATCCTCAAACATTAATCGTCTATGTTGCATGATATATATTTTATCTATTTATTCTTCCAGGATGACCCCGAAGGGTCCACCGTGGTCACTATTTCTTGGATGGTCGGTTACGTCGTCCACGTCCAAGTCAAGGACCCAGTCCTTCCAGGAGACCTCCTCCCGTACCGTTGGTAAGATCATAAGAACGGACCTTTTAGGGTCCCCGTCTCCTCGGACCACCCGATGTCGGGTATTCTAACCTTTCTCGGTCTGTACTACCTTCTCTGAATCGTGTGTACGTTCGTGACCCTTCATATAAGTTGTAGACATTATTTGGTATTACCTTGTACTATACTTATTAATATATATATGTGTGTATGTGTGTAGACTTAGCGAAACGACATGTGGTCTTTGATTGTGTTCTAACATTTAGTTGAGAAAGTTAAAAATTTTTCAACAAGGGGAACTGAAACAGATTCTGAGGGAAGAGATGAGACACCAGAAAGGGACCCACCAGAGTGGGACCCGTCCGTAGCCACCGGTTGTCAGGTATAAACATAGAAGTCGGGTCTAGAGTGGAGGCTATAGTCTAAGTATAAGTTTATAAACTGTCGAGTCAGATACCTGTGAAGTAACAGTTAGATAGGTTATAGTTTGGACATGACTAGAGAGAGGATTGAGGATCTTAGGAAAAAGAAGGTCAAAAGCAAGGTACTGGTATAAGGGTCTACATGGTCGAATGAACCCTAAGTAGTGAGGGTATCAGTTAGTTAATAGCTCCAGAAAGTTAAGTCCAGGATTTTTTAGAGTGTAGGTACCGGTTACGGGATTAAACCCGGTGGTAGTAGAACACAGACCTGAAGACACGACCAAGGATTGACGGAAGGACGAAAGTGTGAATAGAGAGACCTTAGGTAAGAGGTCGGTAATCATTCTCTAAATAGTTCAAAATTTTACTTTTAGACTGGTACCACTCCCACCCCCCACCCCCCTCTTCCCTCTCGTCTCTCTGAATTCTCAGAAATTTTAATCTTTTGTTTAAAAAGATTCTACTTTAAGTTTCAAGAATAGAGTCAAGGAGTCTAAGTGGTGCTTTGGAGACGAAAACGAATGAAACGGGGGAGGAGTAAGGGGAGGAAAACGGACCGACGGAGGATGAGTAGGTAGTCAAGTGTCAAATTCCCAGTGAACCGACCCTCGCCAGTACCGTGGGACTCTGGTCTCTCGAGGAGGACAAGGAGTGAAGTAAAAGGGTTTCTTCCTCTTCGTTACCGGGGTTAGCGTCGAGTATTGACTGGTTCTCTAATTGAGGAAATTTTGGACGTGATGGAAAATTTCATTACTTTTACGAGATCTTATCTAACACCACTACCAACTTATTGAGGTACTTATATATTTTTCGATAATTTAATAGGTGGATTTTACTCACTTAACATACAATACACTTAATCCAGATTTATTTCGACGTAATTTTTTCTTTTTCTGTTTGAATGTGATCTTGTTTTCGAAATCTCCTCCGTCCTTTGACCAAATAGAACAAATAGTAACTCAGGTATCGTGGGTTGTCTTACAGGACTCACACCGTACACGAAGTCATAATCAACTTACCACCACTTCTCCTAATTTTGTCCCGACGGGAAGACTCGTCCAGACCGGAAGATCTACCCAAAATGAATCTAAATCCCCTTTTTTTCCAGTCGGTGGGCCGAATCAAATTATGAAAAATACATTTACGGAAATTCGGAGACAGTATGACGTCACCCTTTGTTACTGTGACTTAAATCTCCAAGGTTCGGGTAGTCAGGAACTCAAAAGATCAGGAAAAGACCGTCGGGGTCGGATCGAGATATGGGCGTCTTTGTCGGTTTATTGTAGTTCCCAGAGTCAGGGGTGTTATCCCAGACACACGTCGAGACAGGAAGTCACACTGAGGGTCCTTTTATGTCGACTCAAGAATGAAAACAGTAGTGATAATAACGTGTAGAGGACTTATCAAAGGTACAACAAACGATACACACGCCATGTCTCCATAGTGTGTGTAGGCACAGCGGGAACTCCTTTAAGACATTGGTTATCTTTAGTCAATCAGTCCCTCCCTCGGTGTCCTCTCTTAAGTCTGACTGGTGTGTGGGAATAAAGATCTCTGGTACTGGACAAAAATTAAAATCTTAACAATTAAAATCTGAACCCGAAGAGTCCACCGAGTCACCACTTCTTGGGCGGACGGTTACGTCCTCTGTACCCAAACTAGGGACCCAACCCCTCTATGGGACCTCTTCCTTTACCGTTACTTGAGGTCATAAGAACGAACCCTTTAGGGTGTCACCCGATGTCAGGTACCTCAGGACTTCTCAGTCTATGCTGAATCGGTGATTCTGTTACTGCTACTGTTAAAATCTTAATGAGATTTCCCTTCGTTCGTGTCATCTACTCAAACCGGGGTAAATCAAGTAGGGGAAGATGAAAGGAAAGACCTAGTGGCTGAGTTCTACTTTGTTTTGTGCGAGGTCACTTGTGTGAGTGTTAAACGGAACATTGACCTGTTTAGTGGAAGAAACACAAGGAACCCACAGACACCGTGGGATCTGTTGTAGATTTATCTTTACATTCTTCTTGTCCATCTATTCATCCGACGTCTTCCTCTCCGGTTAAGGTCAAAGAGAAAGGGTAGGGTCCGACGAGAAAGGGTTCGTCGCCACAGGGAGACTGAAACTTTAATAACGGATACGAGTCCAACGAACTTTGTAATAAATTTTCTGAAAGGCTGACTATGGAGAACACCGAACAAATACATTCTACAATTACCCTTACTGACGTCCTACGCAGAGACCCACTTTTCATGGTTACTTACATTCACCAAGACTCCTCACTTTTAATCTTGCACACAAAATGATAATTCACTGAAGGATGTTTACTGCAGACAAAAGACAGTCCACGGTCGGTCCTCGTCTCCCCTCCGACCTCGACGTCATTACCCTGTGTCCTAAGAGACCCTTCTAACGGTCTAACTACGTAAAGGTGTACACGAGTATACTAACACCTCCAAAAATTTCTTAATGAAGATCTAAAAAGTAATAACACTCACAGGATTCTCTAAATAAGTAAACAAATTCGTATCGTTGACTTGTGACAATGTCCACGATCTCTAGAACACCACTTGCTCTGTTCACTCCAGAGACAAGAGGTCCCGGAATATGCAATTACACCTCTTTGTCTTTTTATTTGTTTGTGTCATTACAGTCTCAAACTACTTATTTTATCTGGTTTTGTCCTATCACTAATCTATCAGTACCCCCCTGACGTATATACCCCTTATAGTCTTTCCGAAGGTTCTTGTCCATTGTACACCTGGTTTCCTGCCCTTGATCGGTACGTTTCTAAACTCCCTTCTCTCAGGTCTTCCTCCCTCGACGGTCACGTTTCCGGGCCTCCGTCCTTTCCTCGTTCAATCAACACAAGTGTCTCGTCTTTCTTCAGGTCTCAACGACCTTACTTCACTTGTCTCCCCTCGCACTCAACCCTCCCACCTCGACTTCGATTTGGTCCACCCTCGGGACGTCCTGAACCGACCCTAAACGGAAAGTCAGATTCACGGCACCTTTCTGTGACCTCTCGAAATCCGTCCCCCGACTGTACTTACGGAACCTTAGTCCTTCTTAAACCCCCTGAGTGACGTCCTAACCTTTGTTTCTCCCTGTCTGGGTCCATTCCGGTTCCAGTGACTCCCAAACACCTCGTAGACTAGACTCGCGGTCTCAGGGATCGAGA
Organism: Capra ibex; assembly: GCA_006410555.1. Lineage (NCBI taxonomy): Eukaryota > Metazoa > Chordata > Mammalia > Artiodactyla > Bovidae > Capra > Capra ibex. The sequence continues at coordinate 1,716,789 of SJYO01013849.1, read as the reverse complement.
GTGACAGTTGTTGACGGGAACCGGGGAGACCAATCGGTGAACCGGAAATTAAACTTTGGTCGAACTTCTGTTCCGTTGATTTTAAGTATGGACAGAAATCGACGTATAAATCGGTCACGTGAGGTAGTAAAAGTTAAGTGACACCGTTGAATATAACCTAAAGACTTGAGTTCATGATAAAGAAAAATTACTTCTCCGAGACCGGAATTAATTCTACCGAACCGATGTAAACGTCTCAAGTGAAAGGTGAAAGTTTTGACGATACTGGTTTTACGACCCGTGGACTTCGGTTGATCAGTCAAGGTTTTCGACGGGAGGAGGTGCAGAGGTAGTCCCCTTCGGATTCCCGAAGGGTCCCTGGAGAACTTCACGACCGGTTCCGAGAAGACACTGTAAATAGTGTCAAGAATCTCCGTCTCTTAACGGTTAATAGGCATAGAAGACGAAAACCTCAGACTAGGTTTGTAGTAAAGGAGTTTCACTCGATTTAATATTAAAAAAAGACGACTAACATCTATTTTCTAGTCTCGTAAAGATTTATGTGACGAGAAAAGGTCCTCTCCTTACATGTAAGGTTGTGAATTTTTTATCGTAGTTCGTCGTTATTGTTCCCGTTTAGAAATACAAGAAATGTTTATTCCCAAGAACAGACCCAGTATCTTCTCACACCCTCCACTTTTACTGAAGCACTACTTAAAACCAAGATGAAATAAGAGACAGATGAACACTAAAGTTGAGGGTGATCACAAAAGAACACTCGATTACGACTTAATACCGTAAGGAAGGAAATCGTTCCAGAGGACTGTCGATCTTGGTTCCAGCATTATTAACCCATACCCTCCTTCTTTGTATAGAAATTGGTCGAAAAGACAAACACTAGTCACCTCTTTCGTCCCGTGCCCTAATCGGGACTCCCTTCGGGTCCCTAACAGACCCATTGTCCTGACTGTTAAAATTTTAGATAAGAACGTGAAATTTTTACAATGATTAGTTTCTCGAAAGTATTATCAGGGAAGTTTAATTCTATACGGAGACAGACAAAAAGTCCTTTGATCGTTCCGTCTGGACTCACTAAGTTGGGGTGCTGACCCAATCTTAGACCCGTACTCGTCTCCTTACCTGAGTCTATTACTTTATCGTTTCGTGTGGAGAGATAAGTAAGGGGTGAGAAACCGACTAGTCTGACCTTCTTCATGAGAACCACTACCCGGAAAGAACCGATTCCCTTCGTCCTCTGTGAAAAGGTCCCGAACTCTCGGAGGTCACGGAGGGAAGGGTCCTTCTAAAGGAGTGATCGACGGGGACCCCATGTCTCAGGTCGAGGTCTTCGGGAAATCGAGTTTCGGTAATAAAGATCCTCTAAGATCCGATTACCTTGGTATAATATATTGGTGTAAGTACCCCTAATTAGTACGTCCGACAGGTTTCCATCCTAGGATTCCATTAAGGTAAGTAAAAGAGAAAGGTGAAAGTAGTGGAGATTAGAACTACGATGTTGATGGAGAAGGGTGGTCTAAAAGTTTGGACTCAAAATAGGAAAACCTGATCGAGGTGACATTCGTAGTACAGATTAGGTCAAGGAGAAGAAGGGTCTTTGTGTAAAAACTGAGGGGTGACAAAGGTCTCATCTTATGTCTGAAGAATCTGACACAGAACCCTTTCAAAGGTTTAGGTATGAGACGTTTACTGGTCGAGAGACGAATTGTTCCCTCAAGTCGTCGGGGAAACCAGGTCTTCCTCTCTCTTCCTCGACAGTTCTAGTGTGGGTAGGGACACGATACGTTACGCACGTTTGTGGTCTCTTACAAATAAAGGTCAAGAGTTGGAAATCAAACAACTTTACAGTCGGAGTACTCGTGTGGACTCAAAGAGATACATAAATAGGAAAAGGCCGATTTAACACCCCTCCGTCTACTTCTCATATGTGTCTGTGTAATGTGACTAAGGAAGAGACGGTGGCTACTTCCGAGGAGAGGCATTTTAACCCCCTCGTTATGTGTCGACCGAACGACACTACATTACATGTACTTTCGCTGTGAGGTACACTAGATCACGGTTGTAACGTCGTAGTAAAGGGAGGTACGGGGAAGTGGAAACACACTCGATTCGTCCGGATCTTCCCACGGAACGTATGACCTTCAAGAATAAAGAGACGAGATCCGTTGGGGTCGACGACAGGAGACTCTTAAACGGGTCGGTGGAGTGTCAGTAGGTCGACGTAGACGACGGGGCTCAGGTGTGACAAGACGTTTGGGACAACCGAAACTGTGAGTCAAAAAGGTGACAAAACAAACAAAAACCCCCCAACCATCTAAGAATCTATGACCTTCCTGAAACTAAGAACGCTCGACAGTGTTGACATTCTGTTAGTAGGACTAAAAGTACGGAAGTCATTTCCTCTATGGGTAATTAAGTGTGTGTGAAGTCATAACTTGAACGATTGTTACTTCTCCAAATAAGGAGATTTCGACGCATCAAAGATCGGGGTCCAGGTAGAGACTTATCCAACACACTGAAATACCTTGAGTCAGTCGAAAGGACTCGGTAGCGTCAGAGTGAACATTTTACACCCTCCTTCCCCCACTCCACCAGGGGTTAGAGGTAAAGGGTTCAGACCCAAACACATGAGAGAGTAAACACAGAGTGACCTCTCCTTGTCGTGTGACTGTCGTAGAAACGACAGTTTCGGGATTTACTTAGGAGGAGTCTTGTAAAGTCTCCGTCTTGTTCGTCGTCGTGGGGATCGACCACCCACTTTTCTTTAGAGAATACAAGGTCGCCCCAATTGCCGTCCCGATCCCGGTGTCCACAGTCGTCCACGATTGACCCCTCTTGACCAACCCCTCCCTGGACATCATTCGTGTGCACGGGAAACCTTCCAAAAGAGACACGAAAACCACCAGAACGAAAGTGTGAATACGGGAGATTACAGAAAAGATACAGTTGTATCTCACACTTTTTTCTGACGACTTCTCGTGGTGGAGACATCTAGTGTGCGGGAGAGAACGGTGGGGGGTGGCAGGCGGAGGGGTCACGAAGACCCGTCCTGACGTTGGTTCCCGGGGAACGAGGACGAGGTCGACGCTGAGGAGAGAACTGCTTCCGAAAGTGGAGCCACGACACCCGCTTAACGTAAGACCGTCACTAGAGTACGTTTTCAGAAAAAAAAGAATAAAGGCCGACGAAAAGAGAAAAGTTTTAACGGGAACAAGGAGACCAGACCCTTTGACTATCTCTACAGTGGTATGATTGTACCAAGACTAAAGAAAATGGTCGCAACGATACCCTACAACAGAAAGGGACTCCAGGGAGGTACTTTTTTTGTATTTTACGTAGAGAGGGTCAAAACGATAGGGCGAACAGAGACGAGGTAATTGTGCCTTATCTGACAGGAGATTCACCGGTGTCGGTCGGTCGGACGGTAGGAAGTGACCAAAAGAATCCCTCATCCCTTCACTACGACGTCGTTACATTAAAATAGAGACGAGGGGTTAGTCTACACCGTCTACCGACGGGGACCCTCGGTCGTCTAGTTTTAACCCAGAGAGCCTGGTGTCGGACACAAGTCACAAAGAGAGCAACTTCCTACACGACGTCTCACCTCAGAATTAGTTTCACTTTCGGTATCCACAGCTCCGAGGGTAAAGGAGAGTTGGGGTGTGAGAAACGGAGGTCGAGGTCGTAGTGGTGTTCGTGTCAAGAAGGGGACTATTTTTTACCTATCTGGTCTAAAGGATGGACTAGGGAGGACGGGTCAGCTTAAATCCACCATTAAGGACAAATTAATGACGGAATAGTAGTAGTACCGTGCACTAGAGGTAAACGAAGAGTGAAGGTGGACGACCTTCAACAAAATCCATTTCGGGAACTCGATGTGGTCATTCCCTGACTTTCCTCTTATTTAGTTCCTTTTATCATACTATTTATTATTATTGGTCATAACCGAGTTATGAGAAGTACGTAGTATGTGACACGACCTGTGAACCGTACTTAATACTGAAGTAGATCGTCTATTTTCCCTCATAGAGATGGAGTCATCTTTTGTTCAGAGTCTCATCCCCGGCCAAATTCTCGAAATGGTCCTAGTTTTCCACCATTTTAATCTTAAGTCTGAGGTTGACCAGACGAAGGTCACAGGTACAAGGGTTAGTACAGAGGGACAGGAGACCTTTCTTGACCTTCGACTCGAACAAAATAGTTTAACAGGTCGTAGTAAAGAGTGAGACACAACGGAGAGGACGGACAGGTATTCGTTTCCTGTCTGGGTAGACTTGTAGTTCCAGGGCGATCTCTCCGACTCTCATTTGAATTGTGATCGTGGGTCACGAAACACAACACAGTCGGACTCCCGTCCTTAGGATTTTCACGATCAATACAAAGAGGTCTCCTCAGAAAAGTACCTGTGAACCAAAAATAAGTATTCCTCTGTAAACCTACATACGAAAGACGTTTTCTAGATAAAACGTCCAGTGAAATAGTTTACATTTCTTGTCAGAACGATCAATTACTACGTCAGTCACTTCACTCGACGAGGGAGAACTAAATGCACAATCATTGGTTCCACTTTCGTGGGACGAACCAGTCGGATCTCCCTTTCCTTCTTACTTTCCGGTCTCCTCCGAAAAGGTGGACCGTGTAAATGGAAGACGACGACTCGACGCAGGGACGGACCCTTTCTGGCCGTCTTTTGATTCTCGGAACAAAGGGAAGGTGGGGAATAAGTGGATACTTGTTTAATTTCGGAAACACCAATTTCGGATAACTTTAGGACCCCGAAGGAAGTCAAACTAAAAGGAGGACCAAAAGATCCCCGAACAAAGTTCTCTCCGAACTCTTTAGTACGGCACATTAACCTACTAACCACATGAGATTAGTTCCTTCGTTGTACGTTACACGACGTGTAAAGCCCAACTAACATCACCCCACTCCGTAACAGACGACCTATTTCGAGGTTCCTGTCCAAACAAAATTACTGGACGTTCCACTTTAACGGCAGACCTCCGACCAGATACGACAATTCTGGTACCCCAGAGTAAACATACATTTTTGACCACTCCAGAGACTTACTAGTGAGGAATTAGATCGAGGTACACCCAACACAGAATTACTTATTACTACTGGTCAAGGGACCGTCACGTCCTTTACGAGTAACGTACCTTAATTTACTAGAGAACTATTTAAAATTTAGTCGGACCAAAGGAAGGTCGAGAGTGTCGATAGGAGAGATTAGTACGTCGAACACGGATCAACTTATAAATTGATTAAAATGATGATCTAATCAGTCTCGTGTTAAACCCTTCATTCTTCCTTTTATAGGATTTTTAGGTCGTATAGGGATCGAGTGTACATTTAATGAAAATCTAATGAACCGTAAAATCTTTCACACGATGTTAACATAACTTTTGGTTTACACTTTACTATTTCAAAGGGAATTAAAAATTTTATTTTTGAGTCTTTTGAACCCTCATATCTATTAATATTCTGTACACGTGCCACTCTCACCTTCGGTTACGACAAAGTAGGACCACTATCAATACGCAGGTCTACCGTAGGGTATCTTTCGAAAGATTCTTAACGATAAGTGTCCTTGAATAACTTTTAATGAAAGGAACGTACAAGGACTAGTGTATAGACCCGACGAGAGTTGAGTGACAATTGTAAACCTTGGTAAAGAAAGAGACCCTCTAGTAGACAGGACCCACCACAGGTCAAGTTTTATTACACTTCTTTACAGTTGTCACTGGATACTTTATCATCCGGACATATCAGAGAGATATGTCTCTCGATACATCAGAGGGAGGACTCTGAGAGTCCTCTACCCCTACTAAAACTATTCTGTCAATATCTTAACAGAGAGACACACACACACACACACACACACACACACACATGTCTCTCTGTCTATAGGTCTCGTATGAAGACAACAACAACAAATCAGGGATTCAGCACAGGTTAAGAAACACTGAACACCTGACATCGGGTGGTCTAAAGAGACATGTATCCTAAAGGGTCCGTTCGTATGACCTCACCCAACAGTAAAGGAAGAGGTACCTTAGGAGGACTAAGCCTCTAGTTTGGGTACAGAGGACGTGATCGTCCACCTAAGAAATGGTGACTCGGTGGTCCCTTCGGGTCTTGTACACAAAGTTCCTCATAAATTATTCGTTCTAGAAGGCACGTTTACCGGTTGGTTATGTATTTTTCTACGAGTCGTAGTGATTAGTAGTCCCTTTACGTTTGGTGTTATTCTACAGTGGAGTGTGGACAATCCTACGGATGATAGTTTTTCTGTTTTCTATTCAAAACCACTCGTACGCCTCTTCCCTTGAGAACACGTGAGGACCAACTGTTCCTGTCTCTTTAGTAGAGGGCACATCAAGTGAAACAGTGGAAGGAATCAGAAAAGATCAAATCGAATCGACGAAAGATCAACAGAGAAACCCTAAAATCACAGATCAACTTTAAGAGATCCCACCCGTACAGTGAACCGATAAAGACACATTACTTCGCGAGGTTTTGTTTAGTTCGAAAATATACTAAGTACTGAGACACCCTACCTACCTACTTAAACAACCAGAATCGATCCGAATGAGTCCCGAAGGAAACACCGAGTCGCCATTTCTTAGACGGACGTTACGTCCTCGACGTCCTCTGTGTCCAAACTAAGGACCCAACCTTTCTAGGGACGTCCTCCCGTACCGTCAGGTGAGGTTATACGAACGGACCTACTAGGGTACCTGTCTGTTCGGACCCCTATGTCAGGTATCCCAGTGTTTCTCAGTCTGTACTGACTTCGCTGAATAGTACGTGTGCGTGTTCGAACGATTACTCAGAAGCAGGTCACCACCCCGTCCATCTACTGAGACGACTACAATCAACCAGAAAGAGTTTACAACTCTCAGTCAACCGACACTCGACCAAATCCTTCTGGAACCCAGAAGAGACTTAAGTCGATTAAGTCGAACGAGTGTAACGTCTTCGTCCCCGGATTTTCTCTCTTCGTTACTTGTTTCGGAGAACTACGAATCCAAATCCTTACCTGTTGTAGGGAAGATGGATAAGATTACCGGTTTCTTTGAATGGTCTGTTCAGGTCTTAGTTTCCCACCGTTATCTAGGAGGAAAAATTCCCCTCTTTGGTGTAGTGTAACGTTTCTCGTACCCGTGTCCCTCCCATTTCTTTACACCCGAACAAAAGAACAAACATCAACTAACACGACCCTCTTGAAATATATGTGTGTAAGTCTTGTTTGTCCTTTCGAACAAAATCAACGATCCTACACCCTCGATACTAGTCTCACGTACTAATCCAGAGTCTTACCTTTTCTTGTGTATAAAGGACATGAGATTAAAATCCACAAGTAAAAGAGTCACAAGTTGGAACCAACAAACGATAACAACGAGTAAACTGTAAAAGTTTCCTGACCTTAAAAGTCTACTGACTCTAGTAAATTCCACGTCCAGAACCGAATCGAAACACATAAACCTTAGAAATATCCACATTAACTCATGAAAACCGGTATTATCAAATCAAAAGATTCTACAAGTATGAACTACAAAGAACAATCGTGAATCCTTTCATGACTGAAGATTAAATCCGGGTAGTCTAATTAAAAGAAACTTTGTAACAATTTTTTTGTGTTGTTCAAAAAGACATAAGACCGTTATAAACACCTGGAAATTAAACGTTGAGAACAGTTTAACATTCTGAGGTCAGTCCCCAGTGGTTGAGTGTCCGGTTTCGTCCATTCCAAACTCACATGACGACCCACACAATAGACCCTCCACTCTCCTTCGTCCCCCAGACACCATGTCGTCGTCAAGAACTGTAAACGAAGTACAATTTTAGTTGAACCCTCGAATCCTTTTACAGGTCCGACGTAGTACTTGATTAATTTTGTCTTAGAGACCCTCATCCTGGGTCTCTATAGTCATGAAAAAATTCGAGGAGTCTACTCAAGTTTAGTGTCGGGTCAATACTTGTTCACTTAATTCGGTTCTAAAGAATCAGAAAGTACACGGTTGTTTGATGGATCTCTTGAACAATTCTTCGTCTAAAACTAAGTAGTCCAGACCCCACCCGGACCCGAAGACCTAAGACTCATTTAAGGACCCACTACGGTCACGACGACCAAAAGTGTGGTGTGAGACTCATCGTTCCAAGACGTTCGATGACTCATCGATGTCATCTCTAGAGTTCGACGGGTGTCTGAAAAACGTTCTACGCAAAACCAACCAGATAACGTATAAATTTGTGTTCAACTCAGTTGTAAAGTTTTGGTTCTCTAAAGAGTATTTTAAGTATAAAGAATAAATAATACTTTTAGTACTTTCTAAGAAACTGCGGTCAGACGTGCAGGTGCATCTAACCACGACTACTCACTGACGTAGACTATTCGCCCACGTCCACCGAGTGGTTCATCTTTGGTGTGTAGAGGGTACCTTACTTTGGTGTGTGACTGTACTCTAAACTTAGGTTGGTTTGAGTCTTACCCTGAACTTGTGTGTCCGACCCAGAGTTTGGGTAACAGAATTACTTCGAGTCCAAGAAAGTACAGAGTCTTGTCTTCCTTAAGGCACTGTCCGTTTCACTATCCATTCTTCATCTAAATAAAACTCTATATATGGAGTCTGTCTTACGTTAGGTGGAGTTTTCCGTTCTCACCGAGACCCCCTTTGCGTGAAGTGTCTGTCGCACACCCGGTAAAGTCTTCCACTTTCCGGGTCTTTATACTCCACCAATCTAAAATACCCGACCCATTAAAGTATCCGATTACTCACCCCTCGATTACTCCTTTAAAGTGTCCGATTACTCCGATTTATTAAGGTTGATAAACCCCCTCTCCCGTCCCTAAAGGTCCTTAACCCGGTGGTGTGTGAAAAACCGGAAAATACTAGCCGGAACCTTGACAGTACCACGAGTATGTACACAGTAAATCGTATACGATTAGTAATGTTACTTGTCTATTACTCCAAGTTCCAGACGACCTTCAGTTTAGAAGGTGGTAGAACGTGGACTATCTAAGGTTAGTCAAAAACAGTATAGGAGTTACCGATACAGTAAGAAAATTTCCAACACGGGACGGGGATACGGAGGACAAAGTTTCCCTTCAAGACTTTACGGAAAACGACGTGAATAAGTACTTATCCCATTTATACAGAAAACAGATATTACTATGTCTAGGTATATGTTGTGTGTTTACATGTTCATGAAAGAGTCGTTTTTAATGTGCCTTTTCCATTGTCCTCCTCTCCTCTTAAGTAATTTTGAATTCATATAGATAATCACCCGAAGACCCCCAGAGTTTACCATTTCTTAGACGGACGTTACGTCCTTTGTACCCAGACTAGGGACCTGGTCCTTCTAAGGGACCTCTTCTGTTACCGATGGGTAAGGTCATAAGTACGGACCTCTTAGGGTACCTGCCTCCTCGGATCACCCGATGTCAGAGACCCCAGTGTCTCAGTCTGTACTGACCCACTGTGTGTGTGTGCAAATAATCGTTCCTGGACTGACCAACCTAGTCTTTGGATAACCTCGATAAGATCCTCTTTTTCGTTTATTCTCCTTAACCAATATTCCTATAGTCCCATCGAGTACCTAGGTACTATGTCGACCCAAAGTCTTTTCTTACCTTGGTTTCCGTATCTACCGTCTCATCTTCCTGTACGTGGGTAGAAGAGGGCTCTCTTGATAAATACCGTCCTGCTACCCCATCTTCCTGTCCTCGAACAGACGAGGATACTCTTGAGGTTTTAATGTCGAACGACGACTTGTCGGTGACTGTCCTCTCTCAACCTAGGGTGGTTTTTTTCTATGCACTTGGCACTTGAGGGTCTGTAAGTTCGACCAAAATCTTTTCCGTCTCTTTGGTCTCTAGTTTAACGGTTGTAGACGACCTAGTACCTTTTCGTTCTCTCAAGGTCTTTTTGTAGATAAAGACGAAATAACTGATACGGTCTCGGAAACTGACACACCTAGTGTTATTTGACACCTTTTAAGACTTTCTCTACCCTTATGGTCTGGTGGACTGGACGGAGAACTCTTTAGACATACGTCCAGTCCTTCGTTGTCAATCTTGACCTGTACCTTGTTGTCTGACTAAGGTCTTTTCGGCATGCAGTTCCGACATATAACAGTAGGACGAATAAATTGAATATACGTCTCATGTAGTACTCTTTGTGACCCGACCTCTTTCGTTTTCGACCTTAGTTCTAACGGCCCTCTTTATAGTTATTGGAGTCGATACGCCTACTGTGGTGGGAATACCGTCTTTCACTCCTCGATTTCTCGGAGAACTACTTTCACTTTCTCCTCTCACTTTCTCAACCGAATTTCGAGTTGTAAGTCTTTTGATTCTAGTTCCGTAGGTCAAAGTAGTGAAGTACCGTTTATCTGCCCCTTTGTCACCTTTGTCACCGACTGAAATAAAAAGACCCGAGGTTTTAGTGACGTCTACCACTAACGTCGGTACTTTAATTTTCTGTGAATGAGCCTAAAACTCCCCGAGGTTTTAGTGACGTCTACCACTAACGTCGGTACTTTAATTTACTGCGAATGAGGAACCTTCCTTTCAATACTGGTTGGATCTGTCGTATAATTTTTCGTCTCTGTAATGAAACGGTTGTTTCCAGGCAGAGCAGTTCCGATACTAAAAAGGTCATCAGTACATACCTACACTCTCAACCTGATATTTCTTTCGACTCGTGGTTTCTTAACTACGAAAACTTGAACCACAACCTCTTCTAAGAACTCTCAGGGAACCTGACGTTCCTCTAGGTTGGTCAGGTAGGATTTCCTCTAGTCAGGACCCACAAGACACCTTCCTGACTAAAACTTCGACTTTGAGGTTATGAAACCGGTGGAGTACGCTTCTCGACTGAGTAACCTTTTCTGAGACTACGACCCTCCCTAACCCCCGTCCTCCTCTTCCCCTGCTGTCTCCTACTCTACCAACCTACCATAGTGACTGTGTTACCTGTACCCAAACCCACCTGAGGTCCTCAACCACTACCTGTCCCTCCGGACCGTACGACGTCAAGTACCCCAGTGTTTCTCAGTCTGTGTTGACTCGTTGACTTGACTTGACTTGACTTGACTTAACATTTTTTCTATAACGTGTAGGTTTCCGTTTCCTCTTCGGGGTCATTCTACCATCCTTCCTACTTTGACATAAATCTTAGTTTGGGGTATGGGTGAGTCTCCTGAGTTTGTTTTGACACACGCGTGGTCCTGGGTCTCTTGGGTGGTTCTGACTCAGTCTGGACACAAACTCAGAGGACACTTCCATACTCAGTCGTCACCGGACGACGCCCCCGTCCCCGAGACCCGTGTCCATGGTCCAGTGTGTCGGACACCGCGTTTAGGAGAATCTCCTCCAGTGGTAATTGGGATGGTATCTCGACGACTCGTCTGTTGGGTGTTTAACGTCTTGTTACTAGGGTTTCTTTAAGAGCGTGTCAATTCTTTCAAGATTCTGGGTGTTGTCTAAAGGGTTTCACCCCTAGACCGTTTCCCTGACTCTTGAGGGTCTCTTAAACTGAAACCTTCGGTCACCCTAAACTAATGTCTTGAATGTGTCCTGACCCTTTTATCTGAGAACCTCTTGTGTTTGTTTTCGACTACTCGTGGTCCTGAGTCCTCTTTCCTCGTCATTAAGACGTTCTGTGACTGGGTCTGAACGGACAGGTCCTCAGAGATCGTCTCCGCACCCAGTCGTCACCGGACGACGTCCCAGTCCCCGTGACTCACGTCGTCACACACGTGTCCTGGAAAACTTTCTCCAGTAGTAATAGAAGTAATGAAGGTGGTATCAAACCAGAGTCCAGTTTGTTGTCCCTCCCTTGTCTCGGGGCGGGTAGTTGTCTTATAACCTAATTTCTAAATGACTGGGACGTCGTCCGGTGACGACTGGGTGTGGGGGTGGTAGTCTTGTTCTGGGTCAATGGGGTGTCAGTGAGAGAGAGTAGTCCTTCGAGACATTCAGAGAATAGGAGTGGGTAGTCTACACCGTCTTACTTTTGGTGTTAGTGTCTTTTGATTAGTTTGACTAGTGTGCCTGGTGTCGGAACAGATTCAGTTACTTTGATACTCGGTGCGTCGCATCCCGGTGGATTCTACCTGCCCAGTACCACCTCTCAAGACTGTTTAGTACCAGGTGACTTCTTCCCTTACCGTTCGGTGAGTCATACTTTTTTCTATACTGTGACTTTCTACTTGAGGGGTCCAACCATCCACGGGTTATACAATGACCTCTTCTCACTCCTTTAATGAGTTCTTTCTTACTTCTCTGTCTCGGTTTCGTTTTTGTTGCGGGTCAACACTTACACTGGTCACTGTTTTCATTTCAGGTTACGACATTTCTCGTTATAACGTATCCTTGGACCTTACAATCCGGGTACTTAGTTCCATTTAACTCTCACTAGTTTGTCCTCTACTGTCCTCACTTGTAGCTGTAAAATCCTTAGTCACTTGATTTTACCTGACCTTACCCGTTTAAATTAAGTCTACTGGTAATATAGACGATGACGCCGGTTCTTAGGGAGTCTTATTTACTTCATCGGGAGTATCAGTTGTTTTCTCAGTCTTTACGTCATGGACTCACGTCAGTTTTGTCTTACTAACGACAATCAAAAGTTCCGTTTGGTAAGTTATAGTGTCATTAGGTTTAGATACGGGGTTGGTCATTACGACTTCTGTGACTACAACTTCTCAAGATACTACTGGATGTTCTGGAAGATCTTGATTGTGGTTTCTTTCTACAGGAAAAGTAGTATCCTCTGACCTTACATTTTCATCCTTCAGTTCTCTATGGACGTCATTGTCCGTTTAAACCGGGACCTCATGTTTTACTTCGTACCGTTTCCGATTGTCTCAAAACGGTTCTCCTGTGTTACCAGTACCGTTTGTGGGAGAAAGTTGTTTTGTTTTCTGAGATATGTACCTGTAGTGGTCTACCAGTTGACTTTAGTTTAACTAGTATAAGAAACGTCGGTTTCTACCTCTTCGACATATGTCAGTCGTTTTTGTTCTGGTACTCGACTGACACCAAGTCTAGTACTTGAGGAATAACGTTTTAAGTCCGAATTTAACTTCGTCCATCCCTTTTGGTGATCTCGTAAGTCCAAACTGGATTTAGTTTAGGGAATGCTCATATGTCATCTTCACTGTTTATCTAAGTTCCATAATCTAGACTATCTGGTCTCACAGACTTCTTGGTGTCTACCTCCAAGGACTGTAACACGTCCTCCGTCACTAGTCCTCCGTCACTAGTTTTTGTAGGGGTTCTTTTTCTTGCCTTTTTACGTTTTACCAACAGACTCCTCCGGAATAGATATCGACTCTTTTCTTCTCTTCTTTTTCCGTTTCCTCTTTTCCTTTCTATATGGGTAGACTTACGTCTCAAGGTTTCTTATCGTTCCTCTCTATCCTTTCGGAAGGAGTCACTAGTTACGTTTCTTTATCTCCTTTTGTTGTCTTACCCTCTCTGATCTCTAGAGAAGTTCTTTTAATCTCTATGGTTCCCTTGCAAAGTACGTTTCTACCCACGTTATTTCCTGTCTTCGTCATACCTGGATTGTTTTCGTCTTCTATAATTCTTCTCCACCGTTCTTATGTTCCTTGATCTGTCTTTTCTAGAATTACTGGGTCTATTGGTACTACCACACTAGTGAGTGGATCTCGGTCTGTAGGACCTTACACTTCAGTTTACCCGGAATCCTTCGTAGTGATACTTGTTTCTCTCACCTCCATAACCTTAAGGTCGACTCGATGAAGTTTAGGACTTTCTACTGCGACACTTTCACGACATGAGTTATACGGTCGTTTAAACCTTTTGAGTCGTCACCGGTGTCCTGACCTTTTCCAGTCAAAAGTAAGGGTAGGGTTTCTTTCCGTTACGGTCTCTTACAAGTTTGTCGACGTGTTAACGTGAGTAGAGTGTACGATCGTTTCATTAGGAGTTTTAAGAGGTTCGGTCCGAAGTTGTCATTCACTTGACACTTAAAGGTATAGAAACTCCACCTAAATCTTTTCCGTCTCCTTGGTCTTTAGTTTAACGGTTGTATACAACCTAGTATCTTTTTCGTTCTTATAAGGTCTTTTTGTACATGACGACGAAATAACTGATACGGTTTCGGAAACTGACACACCTAGTGTTGTTTGACACCTTTTAAGAAGTTCTCTACCCTTATGGTCTGGTGGAATGAACGGAGGACTCTTTATCATACATCCAGTTCTTCGTCGATAATCTTACCTCTACCTTCTTGTTAGACCAAGGTTTAACCCTTTCCTCATACAGTTCCGACATATAATAGTGGGACGAATAAATTGAGTACACGTCTCATGTAGTAGACTTTACGGTCCGACCTACTTGGTGTTTGACCTTAGTTCTAACAACCTTCTTTATAGTTATTGGAGTTATACGTCCACTATGGTGGGAAGACCGTCTTTCACTTCTCCTTGATTTCTCGGAGAACACTCACTTATTTAACCGAATCTTGAGTTGTAAGTTTTTTGTTTCTAGTACCGTAGACAGGGTAGTGAGGTACTGTTTATTTGTCTCTTTGTTATCTTTGTCACTCTCTGAAATAAAAAGACCCGAGGTTTTAGTGACGTCTACCACTAACGTCGATACTTTAATTTTCTGTGAACGAGGAACCTTCTTTTCGATACTGGTTGGATCTGTCGTATAATTTTTCGTCTGTAATGAAACGACTGTTTTCATACAGATCAGTTTCGATACCAAAAAGTTTATCAGTACATACCTATACTTTCAACTTGATATTTCTTTCGACTCACGGTTTCTTAACTACGAAAACTTGACACCACAACCTCTTCTGAGAACTCTCAGGGAACCTGACGTTCCTCTAGGTTGGTCAGTTACGATTTTCTTTAGTCAGGACTTATAAGTAACCTTCCTGACTACGACTTTGAGGTTATGAAACCGGTGGACTACGCTTCTTGACTGATTAACCTTTTCTGGGACTACGACCCTTCCTAACTTCCGTCCTCCTCTTCCCCTACTGTCTCCTACTCTACCAACCTACCGTAGTGACTGAGTTACCTGTACTCAAACTCGTTCGAGGTCCCCAATCCTTTCGTACCACACGACGTCAGGTACCCCAACGTCTCAGTCTGTGCTGACTCGTTGACTTGACTCGACTTTCCGTATCGACAGTGGTTCTTCCTAGGAGAGAAACGGAAGTGACACCGAGGAGAGACATGTAGAAGGGGTGAGGTCCGGGAAAGCAGAAGACAAGAGGTCCAGTGGACCTCTTCTGTCTCGGGTGTCATTACGTAATAAAAAGTTCGAGTCCCATAAAGATGTGTTAGGATTAGGTATAAGGATTCCTTCCCTAATCTTAACCGAGTAGGACCTTGAGTCTTCAACTGGACGCTCCGAAGACGATGTAATTTCTTTGGATGAGGTGACTCGTACTTCAACTTCGGTGGGTGCGTCTCTCCTTCTTGATTACAAGACATAGATCTCACTAGAGTCAGTAGGACATCCACCCCCCTATCTACCCTTCACGATACCCTAGGGCGTGAGTACTCCGTAGGAATGGAAAAGTTCCTCTCCTTAGACAGACAGATTAACGTCTGAGCTGTAAGAGTCATCATTTTATTATGGACTTCCATTTCATTCCCGTTTTTACTGATCGAAATAACTAAAGAAGGGAGAGGTTTTGTGTTACGTTTCAAACTTTTAATGCATTTCTGTAGTTGAGGACTGTCGGGTAATATCCCATTCAAAACACCAAAATCACTATGATGTACTCACGACCATTCAGCGAAGTTAGCACAGGCTGAGATACGCTGGGGTATCTGCCGTCGGGTGGTCCGAGGGGGTAGGGACCCTAAGAGGTCCGTTCTTGTGACCTCTCCCCACGGTAACGGAAGAGGTTACACACTTTCACTTCAGCACAGGCTGAGAATCGTTGGGGTACCTGACGTCGGGTAGTCCGAGGAGGCAGGCACCCTAAAAGGTCCGTTCTAATGACCTCAGCCCACGGTAACGAAGCCCAATGTACACGAAATTAAACGAAGGACCCCAAGGACCTCCGACGAGAGGTCCGCCTCTGCGATCCGACACGAGAGGACGTCGCCCGGGGGGTACGGTCGGGACGTCTGGGAGCCCTTCCCGGTACAGGAGGAGGTCCGGCGGGTACGGGAGGTGCTCGAGGAGCATCCACTAGAAGAGCCACTTGCCGGCGCCGGGCTAGTCGAGGTGGTACAGCCGGGCGAGGTCGTGGAGGAAGAGGTCGTCGACGGACGGGTGGAACAGGTGGACGAGTGCCGTCGCACACTCGTCCAGGTCCCACGCGCGTACACGTCTCGTCTACTCGGCGGCGTGGAGGAGCAGATACTCGACCCGCCACCGGAGCGACTTACCGAAGAGGTGGTCGCGGAGCGGACCGACACCCTCTAGCTTCCTGTGGACCGGGTCGAAGAGTGCGTAGGGTTGACGTGCTAGACCCGTATCCGCGAGACCCACTGGAAGGAGTCCAGTAGGACCCGGGGGCACCACTGGGTGGGCTTCTTGTCGACGAGTCGGTGCGCCGGCGGGTCGTACCGCGTGTACGCCAGTTTCTCGACGAGGGCACACATGTCCATGACGAAGGACCTGTCCGTGACCCGTATCGACTCCGGGAACGGGGCCCGCTGCTACCTGTGGAACTCGTCCCCCCCAGACGCACAAGGTCCTTGGTCGGGTGGTGGCGTACCGGTCGGAGTACTATCCGATGACAGTAGAAGAGCGGCCCGACGTCCTGGACACAGAAGAGTTCCGGAGGTTACTGGGAGAGCTACCGGACGAGCTTCACGAAGAGGGGCTGTCTCCCCAAATCCACCGCCCACCGTTAGCCCCGCCGAAGGAACGTTTGTAATCTTTACAGACTCCCCCTTACAGTGGCGAAGACCACCGTCGCCGGCCGTCGTCCCGCCACCGCCCCGTCGAGCGGTACGACACCGCCACACCGGAACCGGGCGCTCCCCCGTCCTGTAAGCCCCGTCCGCACTCCCGCGAACCTTGGCGAGTGATCACAGAGGTCCCTTAGGCGAAAGTCGTCAGCCGAGACGTCTATTTTGACCGTAGTCAAAGGGTCACCGACACAAGTTTTGGTGGGTTTCCTTGATCACTTGGTTTCCTACGACCAGGACCTCGCCTGCCTCCCTTCTCTACTCCTTTCGCCCTACGGAAACGGACCACCTTTGCTTACGTCTTCCCCTTCCACGGGACCCTGCTGTTACTAGAGGCGTCAGTCCGACACGACCCCCGTCCACAGCGACGTCCTAAAGGGATGAAGATAAAGGCTCTAGGACCCTTCCCTTAGTGAACTTTCGTGAAGCACGTCATAATGGACCGCTCTCCAGACCACCTAGCCGACCTTCACCACCTATTTGTCAAACACGGACAATAAGGACGGGGACCCTGTGGTGAGCTCCTCATACGCACCAAATCGTAACCGTCATACCTGTGGAAGCTCCCGTTGGACCTCTGGTAGGTCACCCTCGATCCGTAACTCGGGGGGTTGGTCCGCCGGTACCAGATGTGGTGGCTCTCGCTACCCTGAAAGAACACTTCGGACCACGGGTGGGAAGAGGACTAACCGTAGAAGGAGATACGGTACTCCTCCCCAGGCTACCCCCGACCCGCACCACCCGCTCCTCCCCCGGAGAAGCCGTAACCACTCTGTTATCGGTTCTAGTAGTTCCTACTGTAGCCACACGCCAAACGTCTGCACCGACCAACGCTTCTTCGGTTCGACCTCTAGTACCTCAAACACTTAAAGGACTTCTTGGGGTTTGTCATGGTCCTGGAACCCCGGTTTTAACGTTTCCCTCGGGACGAGTGTCCAGGAGTCCCATGGCCGTTCTGCGAAGAACGGTTCCGTTGGCGCCCCCTCCGACCACACGGGAAGTAGTGGCACTTACCCAGACTCAAGGACCTCTACAAACAACCGCAACCGGGTCGAGCCCAAGCACTGTACAAACGTCACCGGGCCTTTTTTCGAACGAAACAGAACAAACACCTGCTCTAACTACGTTAACCGGTCTTCGGTCTCACTCGTCTTCTTGTGGGACTTGGTCGACGAGCACCTCTACGTACCTAAGTTGAGATGGTGCTTGCAGCAACACGACCGTCCGTGGTTGGCGGGGCTGCAGGAACTGGGTCGGGACTACGTCGGTCCGGTGAAGCTGGCAGTCTAAATGTAACCGGGGGGCCTGTAGTTTCCGTCCAGCAGATAGGAGTCCCAGGTGGACGCAGGTGAGTTCAACTTGTTCTCGGAGTCGTTCCTACGGGACCACTCCTTCGAACACCGGGAGTGAGGTCCGAAGTGTCCACGACTATGATGTACTCATCCACTGTAATTTATTTATCGGTGTCTTTAATAAAGACCTTCGTTTCAGTCCCCTTGTTTCGGTTCCCATGTGTTCTGTCTCTACGAATCTACTTAAAGTTTCCCACTCCTTTGATCCCCTTTACACTTTTACCCTTTTCTCTTCCTTTACAATTACTCAATCCAATAACTCCTTAGACTTTTCACAAGTATTCTCACTTGTAAATGAGGGGAAATTACTCTGGACCCTAATAGACATTTTTGTAAATCGAGACTAACAAAATTTTTCTTCTCTATTTTACAAATTATACACCGTGGGACCTCACTCTGAAAAGGGGAATAAAATTTACTATTAGGAATACTTTGTGGATATTACACATTCTTTAGTTCAGTATATCGAAGGGTAGTCTCTTACGTTAACTCTTGTTACCGTGTCTACGACATATAAGTTTACTACACTCTCGTGTAAACTCCTATTCTTCTTTACTTCACGGAACACATTCTGATATACTTATGAGGGTTGACCAGGAGCCTGAGTGGGTGTACTGAAACGGGTTCTACAAAGTATATGTATCTCAGTTTATGAATATAAAATGAATGAATGGAATATTAATTTTTATGTGTGAGTTCCGAGAAGGAACTCTAGACTTTTTTACATTAATTTACTCCGTAACCCGAGTCTAGTCACCAGGATCTTATAACAGAGTTTCCCGGCTCTCTTACGTGTAGTTATACATCTCTCCTATAAACCTTTATTCAGTGGGGGAAACAGGACCCCGTTTTAGAAATCAATTCAAACAGTCCCCCGGAATTCAAATAGATAAATAGAAAGAGACCGACATAATTTAGACACCCATGACCACTAAGACCTTTTGACTTTCACCATGGAAGAGGTTTACTAGAGTCCAATCTACACTAAGGATGTCTCTTTAAGAATGTCACCTAAGTGTATCTCTGTCTGTACTTTTGAAGAGGGACCGAGGAATAAGAGGGAAAAGGAAGGAAGAGGAGGAAATGAACCTTAGTCCGGGAACCTTGTTATGTAAATAAATAGTTTTATTTGGACTGACCATGGTCTTTTCTTAAATAAAAATAACTCCGTACCGAAGAAAGATGTTTCTTCCGATAGACCTTTTGATTTAGAACGAACCACTCTAGAGACTTTACTCTCGCTTCTTTCCTGGTGTATGAAGTTAGAGGGCCTGTCCGAACTGACCGAGAGAAGGGGATCACTCACGTCGACCTCTGAGACGAGACAAACAGAATTTGTGAGGGAGAGGTCGACGGGAAAGTTAACACGACTAACGAGATTATAAACGTAGTGAAAGACCGACGAGGTCCGCCTATTCAAGGTCGTTACAGGTTAAAGTCGGAAGTGTGCCCAACTGAAGATTCAGAAAGGACCTTCTCTTTTCAGACACGGAAAGTGCCTTTTCTTTAACCAGAAGGATGGGAAGACGTCTTTGGTTCCCTATCTCTCGGTCAAACTTAATAATAGAGAGAGGTAATTATTGAAGAATTTAACAAGTATTTGGAGTTCTAAGGACACCGAAGACTTCATGACTTATGAAAATTTACCTAGATTTTTATAAAGAAATATACGTTCTTCAACCTCATATAGTGGGTATACGAGGTCGATTCTTATATGATTCCTTTACTAACCGGTGTTTTTTCTCTTTTCTTGTCTTTTTAATACGACCCCCTTTGTTTTTTTTTACTCCACTTGTTGTCTTATAGACGTTTACCTATACCTATATGACTGTAACAATATATTTTATCTTTTTTTTCGTTTCTAAGAAGTTTGTCTTACCCATTCATCCCCCTTAAGATTATTTATGAGTCGTTAAAATACTCGACCCTCCACCTTCTCCTACTACGTTTTTCCTACGTACACTTCAAAATTTCGTCACCACTCATACTTTGTCCGATACTTCTTTCTCAAATCCACTATTCATTTTCATGTCCCCTACTTATTTTCATATAGTTTCTAGGGTGAAATGACACCGGTACATCTTTGGTGTACACGAACCTGGGTGATTTTACCAGAACAACTTTAATTTCACCCTAACTTCCCACTTTCGTGTTTCGTCCTATTTATTCCTCATAATACAGTACTATTTAGACATACACGTGGTTTTTTAAATCGTTGATGTATTTCATTTCGTTTATGTATTTCATTCTGTCTTAGTTATTTTTACATCAATTTCACTCGTGGAGTAATTGGACAGAGTCTCAACATGTCTAAAAATTCTATTAACCCCTCCTCTAGTTCTACCATCTCATCCTCCTACATCTCGAGTGGACAGAGGTGTTTGTATAGTTTTTATATAGATGTACACCTTGTTAAGAGTGTCCTTTGGTTGACTTTTAACCGTCTTCTAGAGAATAAGTTGGTTTCGAAGTTCTTTGTAAGGGTGTATTGACCCATACTCCTTTCTTTTTTTCCGCAGTCTTTCCCTGACTGTAGGGACCCTTCCTCGACACTTTCTCCTTTTCAGGTGTACCCACCGGGGAACAAGACCTTGGGAGGAACGGAAGACATTCCAGACGACCCTCCCTATTTTCCTGATCTTCCTGGACTTGAGACGAATACTCTTTACACACGGACGACCGACCGATCGTTAGTCCTGTCTCCAATTGGACCAGACTGTCGACGGTGGAGGGTAGGACGATCATGGTTGTCGTCGATCAATACCTTTGAACCTGAAATCGTCTACCCGGGCCCCTCCCTTAAGTCAGATTGAAACACCCTGTCGGACCTCCCGGATCTCACATTAGACCCGGATTGGTAACAATCGTACACACCCCGACCCGTACTAAGGTGGTATCCTCAGGGTAACCGTCACATAAGTGCCACCGGACACCAAGATCGTCGTCACCCGAAACACTCGACGTGCAACACCCCCACCCCGACTGTAACCTCAGGGGGCAATAGTCACGGGGGTATCACCCTGACCTAGATCCCCACCCAGACCAACGTCTCCTCAAACAATCACGTATATGGTCCACCACCCGTCGTAGTGTCTTCGAGCACAGAGGTCACCTATCGAGGACCCATCCTTATACGTCATAAAGAAAGGGTCACCCTCACGAGGTCAAGGTAGGTGAGTGTGACGTCTAACTTTGAACTAGACCTCGGTTGTCCGGGACCCATTCTGAATGGAATCTCCGTCGTATCCAAGGTCCGATTTCGTGTTGGTGAAGTTGAGAATGTCGGTGTTACGGGACCAGGGGTCACTGTTGAATCGTGATCTGTTTGTGTTCCTTCTTTTGTTTCGTTTGAAGTCGATACAGACACGTCTTGACGTCTATGGACGTACCCACTGTGTCCAAACGTCACTGATTTATCCGGAGTGAACGAAGTCGTTGAGTGGAGGAACCGTTGTCCCGTGTGTTCCGTTGTCTCGGAATAGTTTGGGTTGGGGACCCCGAAGATGAGGTTGTTGACCCCTCGTCTGGGACGGGGTCGTCCCGACACGATCGGTGTCTCTTTTCCCCTCCGGAACAGATTCTAAACCACGTCGGAGACCAGTGGTGTTGTGGTTAACGTGTGTGATAGCTCTAGTACCGACCGTGTGATGTGTCGTCCGTAGATATGGTTTTTGTCGAGAGTGTGTTTTTATGACTCAAGTATATCAGATGTGTCTCAACGAGTATGTATTTTTGTCGGAAAGTTTTGGTATCATCTATTGCCAAAAAGGATTTAAGTATTTCTGTCTCTTTAAATTCATTTTACTTTTCCGTCTCCTTGATGAGGACTAACTAACTTTACGTCTCGTGACATTGTTTCTTGATCTTTGATATTTCTCCTTGGTTAGTTTTAATCTGTTGAGGTAACGACTCTATTTTTGACTAGATTTTCGTTATCGTGTGAGTTATTACTTCTTCTTACTTATTCACAGTACCTCCTAACAACAACGATAGATCAGTGATTCAGAACAGACTGAGAAAACGTTGACGTACCTGACATCGAACGGTCCGAGGAGACAGGTACCTTAAAGGGTCCGTTCTTATGACCGTACTCAACGGAAAAGAAAGAGACCCCCTAGAAGGACTGGATCCCTATCTTGAACGCAGAAGACGTAACCGTCCGTCTAAGAAATGACGACCCGTGGTCCCTTCGGGTCAACACCTCTTATCTTATGACCTTTATTGGGTTAGTCTTGTTGTCTGTCTTTTTGTTTACCCTTTTACTTTCGTTGAATGTTTTAGATACCTTATTATATTTCATACGGTTGGATACGTATTATGTCCACGGTCTTCCTCTTCTTTCTCTTTTTCCTTAACTTTTACATAAACTTCTTTATTACCGACTTTTGAAGGGTTTCAATTCCTTCCTTCGTTTATAGGTTCATATCCTTCGTGTCTCCCAGGGTTTATTCTACTTAAGTTTGTCTGAGTATAGTTCCGTATATTAATTTTACGGTTCAATTTTTATTTCTCCTAAGATTTTCGTCGTTCTCCCCTTTTACTCAATCAATGTCCCCGTGGGGGTATTCCGATAGTCGACCAAAGAGATGTTTTTGAACCGTCTGTTATTCCTTTCAGTACTACTTAAGTTTCAGGACTTTCCTTTTTGAGACTTTGGATCCTATGACATGAGTTTTTCTAATAGTAGAGCTTATCTTTTTCTCTGTTATCTTAAAGAGTCTCGTCGTTTTTGACTTTCTTACTTCGTTATTATTTAGATTAGGTTGTCTTTATAACTTTCCTCTGGAATTGTGGGATGACTGTAATTTCCTGTCTATAAGGTCTGTCTTTTCGTTACTCCGTTTTCACTGTACTATCTTTTCAACTTGAATCAACTATAGGTGCCCTATGATGACTACGTAGTTTTTTTATTTACTTCTTTTTTAGGTCTTATGTGAAAGAAAAGTTCGTGTGTACCATGTAAGAGATCTTATCTGGTGTATCATTTTGTGTTTTGTTCGGAGGGGTCTAAATTCTCCTATATTTAATAAAGTTTGTAAGTTTATAAAGTTCGTAAGACTGATGTTGTCATATATTGATCTTTAGTTGGTGTCTTTCTTTTTACGCTCTCTTTTTACTAGTTTCTCTTTGATTTGTTGTACGACGATTTTTTGATCACTCAGTTTTTACTTTAGTTTCTCCTTTACTATTTCGTATTTACTGTCTTGTATTTACAACTCTGTTTACGGGTACTTTTGTGTCGGCATCTTTTGGATCCCCTACACCGTTTTCACAGGATTCTCCCCTCAGAGCCTATGTGTTGGGATGGATGGTGGACTTTCGTAGTCTTCTTGTTTGTTTTGGGTTTCAGTCGTTTTCCTTCCTTCATTATTTCTAATCTCTCCTTTCTTTCTTTTGTCACTATTTTCGTTATCTAGTCTAGTTATTTTGACAACAAAACTTTTCCATTTCTTGTGACAGTTTGGAGGTCGGTCTGAGTAATTCTTTTTCTCTCTCTTCTTGGTTTATTTTCTCTTCTTTGTTGTCTGTGATGACTTTAAATTTCGTTAGTATTCTCTTACGATCCTTATCAATATACGGTTGTTTAACCTGTTGGATCTTCTTTACATGTTCAAGAATCTTTGTCTGTCGGACGGTTTTGACTCAGTTTTTCTTTGTCACTCAAACTTGTCTGACTAGTGATCTTCATTTTATCTAAGACATTATTTTTTTGTTTTTGTTTTTTGAGGAACGTTTGTTTTCAAGTCCTAATCTACTGAAGTCGTCCCATAAGATGGTTTGTATGTTTCTTGAGTATGGATAGTAAGAGTTCGATAAGGTTTCTAACTTCTCCACCCTTTTAAAGGTTTCAGTAAGATACTTCGATGTTAACGAACTATGGTTTCTGTAATGTTTTTTTATGTCTGGTTACAGAAACTACTGATATCTAATTTTTAGGACTTATTTTATAGTCGTTTGACTTAGGTTGCTATGGATTTTTCCCAGTACGTGATAATAGTTCAACCTAAATTAGGTTTCAATATCCCCACCAAGTCATAGTTAGTTAGTTACGACAATATATGATGTAATTGTTTTCTTTTCTGTCTTTGGTGTACTAGTAGAGTTATTTACGTCTTTTTAGTGAACTATTTTGAATTGTACGTAAGTATTAATTTTTGAGAGTGGTTTCACCATATCTCCCTTGTATTATTTTCGGTAGACACCGTTTAGGTATTATGAGTTACCACTTTTCGACTTTCAGAAGGGTGATTTGAGACCTTATTTTATTCTTACAGGTGAGAGGGATGGAGACAAAGTTGAATCACATCTTCAGGATCGATGTTGTTAGTCTATTCTTTTTCTTTATTTTTAATAACTTTAACCTTCCCTTCTCTATTTTAACAATAATATACGTCTATTGTCTTATATGATATATCTTTGGGGTTTTCAGAGGAGATGTTTTTATGAAATTCTCGATTATCACTTAAGTCATTCTATCACCTATGTTCTAATTATTTGTCTTTGGAGAATTTAAAGAAATGTCATTGTGATTGTCACTTTATAAACTTTCATTTCTCTAAAGTAAATTTTAACGTAATTTTTAATTTCATCCTTATTTGGTCTCTTAATACTTTGTGGTTATTTCATTTGACTTTTAATAAGTTTCTTAACTTTTCTATAGGGTACAACTGACTTTCTTAATTATAACAATTTTATCGGTATGATGGGTTTTCTTAGATGTCTAAATTACGTTAGGAATAATTTAGTAGGTACTATAAAAGGTGTCTTGATCTTGTTTATTAGACTTTTAAATGAGTCTTTGTGTTGTCTAGGTCTTAGTGGTTCTGTTGAGACTCCTCTCTCTTGTTTTGACCTCCGTATTTGGAGGGTCTGAAGTCCGTTATGATGTTTCGATGTCATTAGTTTTGTCACACCATAACCGTGTTTTTTGTCTTTATATCTAACAATCCTATTTTATCTCTCGGGTCTATATTTGGGTAGGTGGTTACTAGTTAATTAGAAATTGTTTCTTCTATTCTTATATTTTACCTCTTTTCTGTTAGAGAAATCGTTTACCACAACCTTTTTGACCTGTTTGAGTATATTTAGTTACTTCGATCTTATGAATATGGTACATTTTATTTAAGTTCCACCAAACAAAAACAGATCTATAGGTTCATATTCTATACTGTGGTATTTTGAGGATCTTCTCTTGTATCCGTTTTGTAAAAACTTGTATTTAACATCGTTATAAAAGAATATAGTCAGAGGGTTCCGTTTTCTTTATTTTCGTTTTTATGTGTTTATTAGTTTGAATTTTCTAAAAAGTGTAGTTGTTTTGTTTTTCTAGATGTCTTACCCTCTTTTATAAATACACTGACTGTTCTCTAATTAAAGGTTTTGACTGTTTACCGAATATGTAGGTCATAGTTCTTTGTTTGATGGGTTGGTTTTTTACCCGTCTTCTGGATTTATTTGTAATTAGGTTTCTTCTGTATGTCTACCAATTATCCGTACACTTTTCTACAAGTTGTAGTGACTAATAAACTCTATTCGTTTTAGTTTTGGTGTCACTCCATAGTGGAGTGTGATAAGTCTTACCGATAGTGGTTTTTCAGATGTTTATTTAAGACCTCTCCCATACCTCTTTGACACTGAGAGGATGTGAAGAACCACCGTTACATTTAACCACGTTGGTGATACCTTTTGTCATACCTGTCAAGAAATTTTTGTCTTGTCTCGATGATGTACTAGGTCGTTAGGATCAGGATCCGTGTATGGGTCTTTTCTGTTTATCAGATTAAGGTTTTTTGTGTACGTGGGGTGACAAGTACCGTCGTGACAAGTATTATCGGTTCTGTACCTTTGTTGAATTTACGAGTAATTGCCTACTATGATTCTTTATGTGATACGTATGTGTCATTTCCTCTGGGCGTTTGACCTTTCTCAATATGGTTTCTGCAAGAGCGTGACACCGTTTTCAAGACGCCAGGTGTTGCCCAAAGGGTTGGACCCCTGACCCGTTTCCCTGACTCTTGGCGATCTCTTTAACTGAACTTCCGGTCACCCTAATCTAATGTCTTGAAGGTGTTTTGACCCCTTTGTTTGAGAACCTCCTGTGTTGTTTTGGAACTTGTGTGTTCCTACGTCCTCTTTCTTCGTCACTGGGGTGTTCTCTCACTCGGTTTGAACGGACACTCACAGGGTCTCAAAGACCGTCTCACATCCAACTGTCACCAGACAACGCACCTGTCCCCGTGACTTGTTGTCAAGTCCCTCGGATGTAGGAAACCTTCCTTCAACGGTAACGGGGTAATCGGGACGGTATCAAACCGTAGTCCGGTGTGATGTCCCACACTTGTATCCGGGGGTAGTCCTCTTTTGACCTAATTTCTAAATGACTCGTACCAGTGTCCTCTTCTGAGATGTGTACCTGTAATGGTCTACCAGTTGTGGTTTTAGTCTAACTAATATAAGAAACGTCGGTTTCTACCTCTTCGAGATATGTCAGTCGTTTTTGTTCTGGTCTTCGACTGACACCGAGTCTAGCACTTGAGGAATAACGGTTTAAGTCTGAATTTAACTTCTTTCGTCCGTTTTGGTGATCTCGTAAGTCAAGTCCAGTCAAGTCAAGTCAGTGAGTCAGCAGAGGTTGAGAAACGTTGGGGTACTTAGCGTCGTACGATCCGGAGGGGCAGGTAGTGGTTGAGGGCCTCAAGTTAGTCTAAGTGTAGGTAGCTCAGTCACTACGGTAGGTCGGTAGAGTAGGAGACAGTAGGGGAAGAGGAGGCCGGGGGTTAGGGAGGGTCGTAGTCTCAGAAAAGGTTACTCAATTGAGAAGCGTACTCCACTTGTTTCATGACCTCAAAGTCGAAATCGTAGTAAGGCAGGTTTCTTTAGGGTTCCGACTAGAGGAAGTCTTACCTAACCTACCTAGAGGAACGTCAGGTTCCCTGAGAGTTCTCAGAAGAGGTTGTGGTGTCAATTTTTCGTAGTTAAGAAACCGTGAGTCGGAAGAAGTGGTAGGTTGAGAGTGTAGGTATGTACTGGTGACCTTTTTGGTATCGGAACTGATCTGGCCGGAATCATCCGTTTCATTACAGAGACGAAAACTTATACGATAGATCCAACCAGTATTGAAAAGAAGGTTCCTCATTCACAGAAAATTAAAGTACCGACGTTAGTGGTAGACATCACTAAAACCTCGGGGGGTTTTAATTCAGACTGTAACAAAGGTAACAAACGGGTAGATAAAGGGTACTTCACTACCCGGGCCTACGGTACTAGAAGCAAAAGACTTACAACTCGAAATTCGGTTGAAAAAGTGAGAGGTGAAAGTGAAAGTAATTCTCCGAAAAATCAAGAAGAAGTGAAAGTCGGTATTCCCACCACAGTAGACGTATCGACTCCAATAACTATAGAGAGGACCGTTAGAACTAAAGTAGAATACGAAGAAGGTCGGGTCACAAAGAGTTCTACATGAGACGTATCTTCAATTTATTCGTCCCACTGTTACATGTCGGAACTGCATGAGGAAAAGGATAAACCTTGGTCAGACAACACAAGATTGACAAAGAAGGACTGGACGTATGTCTAAAGAGTTTCCCGTCCAGTCCACCAGACCATAAGGGTAGAGAACGTCTTAAAAGGTGTCAAATAACACTAAGTGTGTCAGTTTCCGAAACCGTATCAGTTATTTCGTCTTTATCTACAAAGAGACCTTGAGAGAACGAAAAAGGTACTAGGTCGTCTACAACCGTTAAACTAGAGACCAAGGAGACGGAAAAGATTTTGGTCGACCTTGTAGTCCCTCAAGTGCCAAGTGCATAACGACTTCGGACCGAACCTCTTAAAACTCGTAATGAAATGATCG
>SJYO01013849.1:1662705-1686773 GCA_006410555.1 Capra ibex | reverse complement strand
CGATCATTTCATTACGAGTTTTAAGAGGTTCGGTCCGAAGTCGTTATGCACTTGGCACTTGAGGGACTACAAGGTCGACCAAAATCTTTTCCGTCTCCTTGGTCTCTAGTTTAACGGTTGTAGACGACCTAGTACCTTTTTCGTTCTCTCAAGGTCTCTTTGTAGATAAAGACGAAATAACTGATACGGTTTCGGAAACTGACACACTTAGTGTTATTTGACACCTTTTAAGACGTTCTCTACCCTTATGGTCTGGTGGACTGGACGGGAAACTCTTTAGACATACGTCCAGTCCTTCTTTGTCAATCTTGTGTTGTCTGACCAAGGTTTATCCTTTTCCTCATGCAGTTCCGACATGTAACAGTGGGACGAATAAATTGAAGATACGTCTCATGTAGAACTCTTTGTGACCCGACCTTCTTCGTATTCTACTTTAGTTCTAACGGTCCTCTCTATAGTTATTGGAGTCGATACGTCTACTGTGGTGGGAATACCGACTTTCACTTCTTCTTGATTTTTCGGAGAATTACTTTCACTTTCACCTCTCACTTTTTCAACGGGATTTCGAGTTGTAAGTCTTTTGCTTCTAGTACCGTAGACCAGGGTAGTGGAGTACCGTCTATCTACCCCTTTGTTACCTTTGTTACAGTCTGAATTAAAACCCCCCGAGGTTTTAGTGATGTCTACCACTAACGTCGGTACTTTAATTTTCTACGAATGAGGAACTTTCCTTCCAATAGTGGTTGGATCTATCGTATAAGTTTTCGTCTCTGTAATGAAACGGCTGATTCCGGCCAGATCAGTTCCGATACCAAAAAGGTCACCAGTACATACCTACACTCTCAACCTGACACTTCTTTCGACTCACGGTTTCTTAACTACGAAAAATTGACACCACAACCTCTTCTAAGAACTCGCAGAGAACCTGACGTTCCTCTAGGTTCGTCAGGTAGAATTTCCTCTGGTCAGGACCCACAAGTAACCTTCCTGACTACGACTCCGACTTTTAGGTTATGAAACAAGTGGAGTACACTTCTCAAATGAGTGACCTATTCTGGGACTACGACCCACCCTAACCCCCTTCCTCCTCTTCCCCTGCTGTCTCCTACTCTACCGACCTACCGTAGTGGTTGAGTTTCCTGTAGTCAAACCCACTTGAGGTCATCAACCACTACCTGTCCCTCCGGACCCCGGGACGCTAAGTACTCCAGTGTTTCTCAACCTGTGCTGACTCGTTGACTCGACTTGACTTGACTTGACTCGTACCAGTAGTCTCGTTTTGGGTCTTAGAGGGTGTCGGTCAGACAGGGTAGTCTTTCAAAGGTGTTCGGAGAATAGACGTAGGTAGTCTCCCGTCTGTCTTTCTTTTAGTGTTAGTGTCTTTTGATAGGTTTGACTAATGTATTGAGTGTTGGAACAGACTGAGTCACTTCGATACTCGGTACGGTACCTCCCGGTGGGTTCTGTCTGTCCAGTACTATCTCTCAAGACTACTTTGTACCAGGTGACCTCTTCCCTTACCGTTTGGTGAAATTATAAGAACGGAACTCTTGGGGTACTTGTCATACTTTTACTTTTTTCTACCGTGACTAAACTTGAGGACTCCAGTCATCCACGGGTGATACACTGACCTCTTCTCTTTTCTTTATTGAGGTCTTCCTTTCTTCTCCGCCTTGGTTTCGTCTTTACTACGGGTCAACACCCATACAGACTTTTATTTCAGGTTACAACATTTCTTTTTATAACGTATCCTTGGACCCTACAATCCAGGTATTTAGTTCCATTTAACCTTCACCAGTTTGTCCTCTACCGTTCTCACTTGTAGTTGTAAAAACCTTAGTCACTTGTTTTTACCCGGTCTTAAATTAAATCTACTGATAATATAGATGATGTCACCCATTCTTAGGGAATCTTCTTTACCTCATCGAGAATATCAGTCGTTCTCTCAGACTTTACGTCATGAACCCACGTCAGAGTTTTTACTGTCTTACTAGAGTTAAGTAAAGGTTCGTTTGGTAAGTTATAAGTCATTAGGTTCAGATATGGGGTTGGTGATTACGACTTATTCGACTTCAACTTACCAAGATACTTCTGGATGTACTAGAAAATCTTAATTGTGTGTGTGTGTGTGTGTGTGTGTGTGCTACAGGAAAAGTGGTGTCCCCTGAATTACGTTTTCATCCTTCGGTCCTCTGTGGACCTCATTGTCCGTTCAAACTGGATATTCGGTTTTACTTCGTCCCGTTTCAGATTCTCAAAACGGTTCTCTTGTGTGACCAGTATCGTATTTAGGAGAGATTGTTGAGTTCTCTACTGAGAGGTGTACCTATGGTGGTCTATCAGTTATGATTTTTGTCTAACTAAGGTAAGAAACGTCAGCTTCTACTTTTCAAGACATACCAGTCCTTTTTTTTTCTGACCCTCGACTGACACCGAGTCTAGTACTTGAGGAATAACTTTTCAAATCTGAATTTAACTTCTTTCTTCCCTTTTGGTGATCCGGTAAATACTGAAATTCGTTTAGGGAATACTATAACGTCACCTTCACTGTTTATCTAAGTTCCCTAATCTAGACTATCTCACGGACTTCTTGATACCTTTCTTCAAGTGTTGTAAGATGTCCTCCGTCACCAGTTTCGTAGGGGTTCTTTTTCTTTAAGTTTTCCGTTTTACCGACAGACTCCTCCGGAATGTTTATCGACTCTTCTCTTCTCTTCTCTTCTCTTCTCTTCTCTTCTCATCGATTTCCGTGTCCTCTTTTCCTTTCTATATAGGTAGACTTACGTCTCAAGGTTTCTTATCGTTCGTCTCTATTCTTTCGGAAGGATTCACTTGTCACGTTTCTTTATCTCCTTTTGTTGTCTTACCCTTTCTGATCTCTAGAGTTCTTTTAATCTCTATAGAGTTTCTCAGTCTGTGCTGACTCACTGACTTGACTTGACTTGACTTGACTTCCCTTGTAAAGTACGTTTCTACCCGTGTTATTTCCTGTCTTTGTCATACCTGGATTCTCTTCGTCTCCTATAATTCTTCTCCACCGTTCTTATGTTTCTTCTTAATATACTTTTCTAAAATTACTGGGTCTATCGATACTAACACACTAGTGATTGGATCTAGGCCTGTAGAACCACACACTTCAGTTCACCCGGAGTCCTTCGTAGTGATACTTATTTCGACCACCTCCACTACTTGAGGTCACTCGATAAAGTTTGGGATTTTGTACTAGGACACTTTCACGACGTGAGTTATACGGTTGTTTAAACCTTTTGAGTCGTCACCGGTGTCCTGACCTTTTACAGTCAAAAGTAAGGTTAGGTCTCTTTCCATTACGGTTTCTCACAAGTTTGTCGACGTGTTAACGTGAGTAGAATGTACGATCGTTGACTGACTTGACTGACTGATGTGCGCTCGTTTCAGTACGAGTTTTAAGATTCGGTCCGAAGTTGTCATACACTTGACACTTTAAGGTCTCCAAGCTCCACCTAAATCTTTTCCGTCTCCTTGGTCTCTAGATTAAAGGTTGCATATAACCTAGTATCTTTTTCGTTCTCTTAAGGTCTTTTGTAGATGAAGACGAAATAACTAATGTGGTTTCAGAAACTGACACCCCTTGTGTGTTTGACCTTCAAAGAATTTCTCTACCCTTATGGTCTGGTGGATTGGACGGGGACTCTTTAGACATACGTCTAGTTCTTCATTGTCAATCTTATCCTGTACCTTGTTGTCTGACCAAGGTTTAACCCTTTCCTCATACAGTTCCGACATATAACAGTGGGACAAATAAATTGAGTACACGTCTCGTGTAATACACTTTAAGGTCCGGTCCACTTCGTGTTCGACTTTAGTTCTAAAGACCCTCTTTATAGTTATTGGAGTCTATGTGTCTACAGTGGTTGGAATGCCGTCTTTCACTTTTCCTTTATTTGTCCTAGAACCACTTTCACTTTCTCCGTTGACTTTTTCGACCGAATTTTGAGTTGTCGGTTTTTTACTTCTAGTACCGTAGGCCAGGGTAGTGAAGTACCGTTTATCTACCCCTTTGGTACCTTTGTCACAGTCTGAAATAAAAACCCCCGAGGTTTTAGCGACGTCTACCACTGACGTCGGTACTTTAATTTTCTGCGAACGAGGAACCTTCTTTTCGATACTGGTTGAATCTGTCGTATAATTTTTCGTCTCTGTAATGAAACGACTGTTTTCAGGTAGATCAGTTTCGACACCAAAAAGTGTGCACTGAAAATTACACTCTCGACCTGATATTTCTTTCGACTCTCGGTTTCTTAACTGCGAAAACTTGACACCCCAACCTCTTCTGAGAACTCTCAGGGAACCTGACGTTCCTCTAGTTTGGTCAGTTAGGATTTCCTTTAGTTAGGACTTATATATCTTTTCTGGGACTACGACCCTTTCTAACTTCCGTCCTCCTCTTCCCCTACTGTCTCCTACTCTACCAACCTACCGTAGTGACTGAGCTACCTGTCCTCAAACTCGTTCGAGACTCTCAACCATTATCTGTCCCTTCGGACCGTACGACGTCAGGTACCCCAGTGTTTCTCCGCCTGTACTGACTCACTGACTTGATTTGACTATGAAATAGGTATATAGGAATTAAAAACGGATTACAGGAAAAAGAGAAGATTCTAGGGTAGGTCCCAGGGTATATAATAACAGTAGTATACAGGATCGATACTGTCACCAAATAATAGAGAAACCACTGTCTAAATAACTCTATATTAAACGAATGGATATCAAGTGGGTAAACTTCATTATATTAAGTTATAAAGTTTACATAGGTTTCACAAGACGTTGGTAGTAGTGTTAATTAAATTTTTGAAATTTAGTCCCAACCACCCCCCCCCCGCCCTTCGTCTATGTTTGTGTGTGTGTGTTTACAGTAACTATAAATTGATACATCAATTGAAATGACCAGTAAAATAAAGAAGTACTTTAATTTTAAAAAACAAGAAAGTAAAGTCGGACTTCCTAAGGGAAGTTATAAAGAACATCTCGTGTTGAAAATCACTCCTTGGGAGAGTCGAAAAACCAAATAGACTTCTACGGATTTTAAGGGGAAATAAAAACTTCCTATTAAAACGACCTATATCTTAAGAATCAATCAATCAATCAAACAAAATGAAAATCGTAAAAGTTATCGGTAGGGTAACGGAAAACCGGAGGTCCTAAAGACTGTTCTTTAGTCGACAATCAGAATGCTCCTAGGTAACGATTACAATTACTTCTCAGTGAAGAGAGAACGATCAAATTTATAAGAAAGAAACAGAAATCGAAAACTAACTAATACTATAGATCTATGTCTAGAGAGACTCAAATTAAATTTCGAACAACTCGAAGAACCAATACATCTAAGTAAATAGTTTCAAACCTTTAACAGTGAGTAATAAAGAAGTTTATAAGAAAGAAGGGAAAAAGAAAGAGAGATCGAAGGGTAGTCCGACACGGTGAGGTTAATTCACACACAACATACGAATTACCACAGTGTTTCTAGGAATATCCAGAAACTCTGAGACAAATAAAAAGAAGTAAGGAAAAGAAGGATATAGAGACTGACTGTTTAAAGTCAACTAGACTTAATAAAGTTAATTAGACTTAACTTACAAGTCCAAGTGATTAAGAACAAGACAAACGAATGTAGACGTAATATAGAGTGCAACTCAGGTATAATAAGTAAAGTCAATCTATGAAATTGAGGTCTAAAAGACAAAATAAATAAAAATATTTAAGAAAATTAAAAAATGAGACATAAACTACTGTGTAATAAACGGACTAAGGAAAACAAGAAATCTATGTCAAAGGAAACGGAGATACCTGTATGAACTTAACAACTAAATTTCAAAATTAAATCATTCAAGTTACAAATGAATGTATTCCCTGTTAATAGAGACCTAAGGACATACACCTAAAAAAACGTATAGAACACAGAAAAACAACAACTTTGATCTGTAAAGTTTATAATACATTCCATTGAGACTTTTAAACTAAAAGATGTAATGAGTCCAAAACAATAACGAAAAACAACATCAAAGATAACAAACAAATCACTGGAAAGACTTTCAGAGATTTGAGATATATAAACAGTACACACTTGGGACTTCAGAGAATCACTAGTCGATTATTAACCTGACTTTAACAAAATTTATGGACCTTAGGTATTCAGATACCCATAAACGGTTCCCCGAGACACACGTATAAACCCTTATAGAAGTTATGAGTCCACTAAATGTCGAGACGACGGTAGAATTGAACGACGAACGACGACGACGATTCAGTGAAGTCAACACAGACTGAGACACACTGGGGGATCTGCCGTCGGGTGGTCCGAGGCGGCAGGGACCCTAAGAGGTCCGTTCTTGTAACCTCACTCAACGGTAAAGGAAGAGGTTACGTGCTTTCACTTTTCAGTTTCACTTCAGCGAGTCAGCACAGACTGAGAGTCACTGGGGTACCTTACGTCGGATGGTCCGAAGAGGTAGGTACCCTAAAAGGTCCGTTCTCATGACCTTACCCCACGGTAACCGAATGTATCGAAGTTTCGGTTGGTCTCCACTCTTGAATCCTGAAAGAAGTTCGACGTCTAAAAACAGATTGTATATACGTAGGGATACGTATACGTACGGGAAAGTCGGGGATATCTGTGGAATAAGGAGGCAAAAAACAAAGTTCGAAAAACCGATCAGACAACAAACGGGGTAGACAATAAGTGACGGAGTCCGTTGATTCTAAAATTTTGTCAACTGTTTACGGAAGGTTCCTCTTCGAGGTTCGTGTCCTGATTAAACACACTTCAGTTTATTTTGAAAAACTCACTTCAGAAGATCCCTCGGTAGTATAATAAGTATATTACCGAGGAAAAACTACTCCTCCGAAACTCTCTCTCTATAGATCGGAGTAAGACAAGGGAAAACTTAATCCTTACGTCCGATAATAAAAAGTTCAGGAGGTGTCACGACTCCTCACCCCCTACAATTTAATGTTACGGTGTTTAATTACTCTAAATTAAAAAACTAGTAAAAAGATCCGTAAAAAAGAAACGAAAATACCTCCCTCCCGAAACTGTCCAGGAATAAGACGATAAAGACAACTGTAGAGTTTGAACTATCGAAACTTATGATCAGTTTATAAAACACCCCACAGTGGGTTCACCCTAAAACGAACTAAAAAAAGAGTACTCATCTAACCTCGATACGAAAGGACCCCTCTTTATGGTGTCTCCGTTTTACAGTTAGGGTAACGTAGTATACTTCCCCTGTATCATACTTTCACTGAAAAGTACATCTACAATTGGAACTAGTGACCTATTTCATCACAAACAGTATAAAGAGGTGACATTCCAATGAAAGAAGGAAGAGAAAGGCATCACTTGAAACACTTTCCTTCAGTAATACGTGTTGTGTGTAAATTCTTCACCCTCGAGACAAGATACAAGAATTTTCATTCTAAACGGTGAATTTAATAAACCTCAACACGTATCCTTTCGATAGAAGTCAAGTCAAGTCAAGTCAGTGAGTCAGCACAGATTGAGAAACACTGGGGTACCTGATGTCGTGCGGTCCGGAGGGACAGGTAGTGGTTGAGGGCCTTAAATGGGTTTGAGTACAGGCAACTCAGCCACTACGGTAGGTTGGTAGAGTAGAAGACAGTAGGGGAAGAGGAGGACGGATGTTAGAAAGGGTCGTAGTCCCAGAAAAGGTTACTCAGTCGAGAAGTGTAGTCCACCGGTTTCAAAACCTCAAAATCGAAGTCGTAGTCCTCTCGATAGATAAGAGAGAGTTAATGAAAAAAAATTTAAATGACTATCCAAAAATTTTTTGAAAATAAAATATGACCTTATAACAACTAATTGTCACAACACGACCTAAGGACACATGTCATTTTACTAAGTCAACACACATATGTATATAGATAAGAAAAAGTTTAAGAAGAGGGTAAATCCAACAATTTATTATGACTCGTCTCAAGAGATACGATATGTAATCCGGGAACAACCAATAGGTAAAACATGTGTGACGATATAAATTTTACCTATCGGTTTATAAATAAATAAGTTAGTGAAGAAATATAGTCTTACTTGAGTATCTTTAAATAAAATATAAAATCCAATGTTGGGGTAGGATAAAATGAATAGAACAACGAGTCAAAAGATCAAAACCAGTAACCACGACAAAGTCAACCGAAGTCAAAGGGAACCTCTTCCTAAAAAAAAAAAATTCTCTTTACTATATCATCTTAATCTAATGTAAGTTTGAACTAAACTATTGATATATATCTTGCAAATGTAGGAAATCTATGTTTTGTTCCAAAAAGATACAAATGTATGTACAAATTTTTAATCTGAACTGGTACTTTTCGTTGTTGTCGTTGTTTATAAAGACTGGATGGGAAGTTAATATTAGGTTATTTTAACCTCCATTTATCGTTTTACTAAAAATTTTTTTTTTGGAATTAGTGAACCTTTAACTGTTTGTATAGAAATCTTTTGACCGAAGGAAGTACTCAGTTATCATTTCTTAGACAGACATTACGTACTCTGGGTCCAAGTTAGAGACCTAGTCCTTCTGGGGACCTCTTCTTTTACCGTTGGGTGAAGTGATAAGGACGATCCTATTAGAGTACCTGTCTCCTCGCAACACCCGATGTCAGGTACTCCAGCGTCAGTCTACATTGAACCACTCTTTCTGTGAACTTAATCTTTTATTTAAATTTTCTTTAGTGTTAAAAATTTATTCTTTCTCTATTTTGATAATTTTCTTACTTTATAATTAGTACATTTCAATCTTACTTTCAGTGAGTCAATACAGACTAAGACACACTCGGTTACCTGATATCGGATGGTCCGAGGAGACAGGTATACTAATAACTCCGTTCTTAAGACCTCACCCAACAGTAAAGGAAGAGAAGGGGAAGGGTTGAGTCCCTAACTTGGACCCAGAAGACGTAACGACCGTCTAAGGAACGACAGACTCGATGGTCCCTTTGGGTATTTCAATCTTTTTCATTGGTTTATTTGATTCACTCATTCTTTTCCTTTAATTATCTTTATTTCCAACTTTATTATTTCATCTTTTTCTCTTTCTATTTATTTAGGTCTTTACACAAAGAAACTTTTTTTTTTTTTTGGATGTTTCATCTTTGTAAACGTTCGAATTAATTCTACTCTCTCTCGTTTTTGTCTGTTGTAAACTTTACTCGTTCCCCTATATTAAATTTTTAATGTCTCGTTACAACGAACTTTCAGATACTGTAGATCTAAATTCTGGATTTCCTTTATATAATAAGGATCTTTTTATCTATAGTAATTTAAAGTGAGTCCTTAACATTTTGAACTTATTCGATTACTAACACCCCTTTTGGTCTTTAAATAAACTCAAGATAGTAATACTCCAAGTAATAGTTCTACTCAAATTGGAAATCTCTTATCTATTAAGGTTACATGAAACTATAAAGTCCGGTACCTTTCATGTTTGGAGGGTACAATGAAATACTTTGGTCGTATTAGAATTGTGGATTACCACTATTAAAAGAATTTTATGTGATAGTTGGTTACAACGAATACTTATATCTTCGTAACA
Organism: Capra ibex; assembly: GCA_006410555.1. NCBI lineage: Eukaryota > Metazoa > Chordata > Mammalia > Artiodactyla > Bovidae > Capra > Capra ibex. The sequence continues at coordinate 1,677,186 of SJYO01013849.1, read as the reverse complement.
GCTCGACAAAAACGATTTAACCCTCGGTAAAATAATCTATAAATTAAAATTTAACTTCATATTGTCTAAATGTTACAAGACAATTAAAGACGGTATCTCGTTTCACTAAATAAATATGTATGTATACACTCACACACACACATAAGTAAGAAAAAATTTTATAAGAAAAGGTAATACCAAATAGTATAATGTAGTTTATGTTAAGAGACACGACATGTCATCCTAGAACAACAAATAGTAAGATATATATTATCAAATGTATACGGTTGAGGTTTGAGGGTGAGGTGGGAAGGAAGTTCAGACAAGAGATACAGGTAATTACAAAGATAAAGTATCTCTTCAAGTAAACATAGTATCAAAAAGTATAAACAGAAAGACTGAATGAAGGAAATCATATTATTAGAGATTAACGTGGGTACAACGACGTTTACTATAATAAAACAAGAAAATGTACCAGCTCATCATAAGGTAACATATATACATGGTTAGAAAAAATAGGTAAGTAGACAGTCACCTGTATATCCAACGAAGGTACAGAACCGATGACATTTATCACGACGATACTTGTTATCCCAACGGACGTAGAAAAACTTAATCTCAAAGTAGACCTATAAACGGGTTCCAACCCTGACGACCTAGTATACCATTAATATAAAAATCAAAAGACTCCTTGAAGGTATGACAAAAGGTATCGTCGATATAGTTGAATGTAAACTCCCTGTAAAATTTTAGTTTTGTTACTATTGAGACTGATTTATACTAACTAAGATCCAGTTATGAGATAGTTACATTAGGTAATATTATTATGTCATTTCCTCTAGCGGTATAAGATCGTTGTCTATGTCTTTTCCCTAAACTATTTTAAGTCATCGATAATTTTAACGTCTATTTTATCGTTGTTTCCCTTTGTGTTAGTAGTAAGTTATTATTGTTGGTGTTTTTACTTGATGTCTCGTTTATTTGACTAAAGTATACTAGACTGTTATCGCCTATAGTCGATACCGATCATAAATCATAACTCAAGGATTTTGACGTTGTAATACTTCGTACTTTATTTTGACAGTATTTGTTACTCCCCTTTCGTTGTTACGAAAAAGATTACCGTAGATATTTATATTTATTAGTTTTCCAACACAAAACACCTGAAAAATTTAAACGAAGAAGTCTTCCATAGTCTTAACCACTTCACCAACCTATATTTATAATATTATTACTTAATGAAATCTTTAGTCATGTATCTTTACAACCAACATTTACTATAACAATATATTGTAACCAATATTTACTTTTAAATATGTCATAAGTCTCAAATTTTCTTTCCGTACCCTGGATAAACTTCTATTAATATTTTACAGTGACTATTTTCTTTCTACAGGGGTTCTTTGAACAAGAAGTTATTCCTCTGAATACCAAGTGTCTTTAAGAGGGGTTTACTTATATGTATGTAGTACGTTAAGGTTAATCTATATGTTTATGAAAAATTTTCGATTTACTTATTAGAATCTTATATAATTTCTTATTTACGGATCCTTATTGTATCTTTCGGTATTTCTTATTAGTTCTACTTCTTAAACGAAAGGTTCCAATACGGTGTCAGTGACATAAATTTAGTCGAGTTATCAACGTACCCTTATCTGTCTAGTCCTTATATCTTTTCTTCGATGTTTTCTCATCGTTATAAACTCTTAAAATATATAATTTTTTTTACTAATGAAGATACCCTTTTTACCCAATAAATTTACGTGACCTTGTTAATCGGTAGGTCGAATTAACTGAGATAGACTGTGGTGTAGGTTTCTAGTCAGGAAGGACCTGAGAGGGTCTCAAGGTCAATACTACTTCATTACGGTGTGACGTGTTGGACGGACGAGGACGGGGACGGGAAGTGACTTCTTTTGTTACTATTTTGGACCTGTGTTATGTTTTTCACTAATAGACTTTCAAACCCTCTCACTTCTTTTCGTACGTCTGTGTCTGATTTCACACCCTCCACGTGTGAATGAACCTCTTCCCCCTGTCCTTCGAGTCATTCAAGGAGACTCAGGTGTACCGTCACGGGTGTCGTCGACATCCCCTTTGTCTTTTAACCTCGACTTTAGGACACTTGTGACCTCTCTCAACTTCCCCCTCACACTTGGGTGTAAAACTGAGAATTTGATACGTATACGTCTTCTGAGTTTCGTCGAGTCGTGAAATAGACTATGTTTTACAGACTGAACTCCGATCTCGACGGTGAGTTTCTGTTCTCAAACTTCAAATTCGGTCCGTTCTTACAAGAGACGATTTTTACGAGTATTCTCTTTTTATTGTCTTAGGTTTTACGAGTCTTGAATTGTAAGTATTGTAGGTTCTATATTAGGGTTTAATAGATTATATGTTTCTTGATTCTTTTACCCTGTATAAGAGATTTCCTCTATTCAGTTAGTTCATACTGACGGGGAAGAGGGGCGTTCCAATTAGTTGACGACGTTGATTATTTGTTCCAACAAATTTACTGATAATGTTTTAAGAGTTACTTCATTTTGTTTTATATAACAGTTAATTACTTTTATAAAGTCGAATCTTTTCTTTTTAGAGACGTCTCCTTTGTTTTTGTCATATATAAATTTTTCCTTCGTTTATCTTTAAGATGTTTACTTTTTATGTTAAAGACTTGAATTTTTAAGTAACCTACCTGTATTTTAGGTTTGTCTATACTTTCATCTTTTACATTCACTTATACTTCTATCTTACTATTTATAATAGGTTTCACTTCTTATCTTTCTCCTATCTTGTTTCCTTTTGGTCAAACTAAAAACAACAAGGTTTTAGAGAGTACGGGTACGAATAGTACAAGTTAGAAGGAGGTCATACTTGTATACCTTTCTTCAGTATTACTTATAAGATTATGGAGACAGAGGATTGAGACAGTAAAGACCCAGTCAAACTAACTAGTTGAAAGGGGGGAGTAAAATCGAACGTAAGAAGGAAAAGACGAAGAAACGTACGAAGAATTAAAAACTTAATAGGATGCGGAACACTTTAAAAGGAACACAAGTAATAAGAAATTACATAGGAACAAACTTACATAAACTAGAAGTAAAACCCTACGTCAATTCAATGAATCTTTGTTAAACCCAGAATAGAATTCGAAACAATCGTCCCTTGTCTCATCACAAATCCCAGTTTTAAAGGGGTGATGACTCCGTTTGAGATCGTAAGATGGTTAAGGATATTAATATCCTAAAACCTCAAAAGTGAGGTCTACCACACTTCGTCCGTGATGCGACCGAGAAATATGAAGAGTTCCTGAACGAGAAGATTAGGAAATATCTAAAGAGTGTGTGCACAACTTCTCATAACCTTGAGAGTATCTAGAAACCTCGAGAAAAAGGAACGTCGGACGAGGGAGGAGAAGTTGTGAGACGAAACGATTAAGATCGATTTCACGGGGAGACCTGGGGTCGAGGAGGGAAGTTAAATCCCTCTGACAACACAAGGTGGGTCCAGTGGGACGGGACACGACGACGGACTCTTAAGAGAGATCCGGTGTCAATCCCATTAACGTCCCAAGTGAAATAAACAAGAAGTAGAGAGTCTCTGGTAACAGAAAGATATCAATTATCAGTTACAGAACTCTTTGAAATTGTATGAAACAGACTCCATAATCAACAAAGTCCGTTCTTTCGTTTAGACAATCCTTCGTTTAATCTCTTGTCTAATCCCGGGAAGTCATAGGTGTTGGGGAGTTAGACACTACGAGGTCCCAGACTCTTCTACTTTTGGTCACCCAAAAAACTTCTTTACATTGTTCGTTTAACTTTTTAGATATGTCTTTCCGTTATCTGAATCTTATGGATTTTGTTAAAACTTTTTCATTTAGTTAAATATTCTGTTGTGATAGACTAAAGTTTCGAATGATATTTGACATCGTTAGATTTAACCGTATTCGTATCTATATCTCTGGTTACCTTATCATTGTTGTTTTTTCGGTACAAGAGTTTACAAATATCGTCCCGATAGATGTTATCTGTTTTTGACCACTCACTTATTCGTTTAGCACCGAATAGATATGGTACTTTAAGATATGACGTTACTCTTTCCTAATCACGTGAGTCATAGTACCTAATTGGTGTCTTTGTAATTCGATTCACTTTCTTCAGTTTGTGTCTTCAGATATCACCTACTAAGTAAATATTTTTTTAAGATCTTTTTCTGGTTTGATATCATTGTCTTTCGTCTAGTCACCAACGGATCTCGACCCCTATCCCCTGTATACCCCCATATTCTTCTGTAAAATACTACTACTTTAACAAGATATAGAACTGACACTAATGAAACAGTATATGTTAACAGTGTCAAGTAGTTTGACGTGTGAAACTTACACATAAAAAATATTATAATAAAATCGAAAATTTTTAGTTTTTCCTTTTTTTAATTTTATCTAAGGAGTACTGAATTTACGAGTTATATTTTGTTTCGTTGGAGGGGGATGTGTGTTTTTTGTTGAAGTGTCATGAGAACGTTTTTTTCTCAGTTCCTCTTGAAGAGTTGATTTTTGTCTGTAAATGTACAATATTTTCTTTAATATAATTAGAAACATACCGATAGTCAAGTCAAGTCAGTGAGTCAGTACAGACTGAGAAACGTTGGGGTACCTGACGTCGCACGGTCCGAAGGGACAGGTAGTGGTTGAGGGTTTCGGATGAGTTTGAGGACAGGTAGTTCAGTCACTACGGTAGGTTGGTAGAGTAGGAGACAGTAGGGGAAGAGGAGGACGGAAGTTAGAAAGGATCGTAGTCCCAGAAAGGTTACTCAGTCAAGAAGTGTAATCCACCGGTTTCATAACCTCGAAGTCGAAGTCGTAGTCAGGAAGGTTACTTATAGTCAGGAAATACTAACTGACCGAACTAGAGGAACTTCAGGTTCCTTGAGAGTTCTCAGAAGAGGTTGTGGTGTCAAGTTTTCGTAGTCAAGAAGCCGCGAGTCGAAAGAAATAACAGGTTAAGAGTGTAGGTATGTACTGATGACCTTTTTGGTATCATCTAAACTGATCTGTTTGGGAACAGTCGTTTCATTACAGAGACAAAAAAATATACGACGAAAAATTATACGACAGATCCAACCAGTTCTTCGTTAGACATACGTCCAATTCTTCGTTGTCAATCTTGACCTGTACCTTTTGTCTGACCAAGGTTTGACCCTTTCCTCATGTAGTTCCGACATATAACAGTAGGACGAATAAATTGAATATACATCTCATGTAGTACGCTTTACGGTCCGACCTACTTCGTGTTCGACCTTAGTTCCAACGGTCCTCTTTATAGTCATTGGAGTCTATGTGTCTACTGTGGTGAGATACCGTCTTTCACTTCTTGATTTTTGGGAGAATTACTTTCACTTTCTCCTCACTTTTTCAACCGAATTTTGAGTTGTAAGTTTTTTGCTTGTAGTACTGTAGACCAGGGTAGTGAAGTACCCTTTATCTACCCCTCTGTTACCTTTGTTACTGTCTGAAATAAAACCCCCGAGGTTTTAGTGACGTCTGCCACTGACGTCGGTACTTTAATTTTCTGCGAACGAGGAACCTTCTTTTCGATACTGGTTGGATCTATCGTATAATTTTTGGTCTCTGTAATAAATGGTCGTTTCCAGGTAGATCAGTTTCGATACCAAAAAGATCATCAGTACATACCTACACTTTCAACTAAGTATTTCTTTCGACTCGCGGCTTCTTAACCACGAAACTTGGCACTACAACCTCCTCTGAGAACTCTCGGGGAACCTGACGTTCCTCTTGGTTGGTCAGTTAGGATTCCCTTTAGTCAGGACTTATAAGTAACCTTCCTGACTACGACTTCGACTTTGAGGTTATGAAACCGGTGGACTACACTTCTCGACTGAGTAACCTTTTCTGGGACTACGACCCTTTCTAACTTCCGTCGTCCTCTTCCCCTGCTGTCTTCTACTCTACCAACCTCCCGTAGTCGTCGAGTTACCTGTGCTCAGACTCGTTCGAGGTCCTCAACCACTACCTGTCCCTTCAGACCGTACGATGTCAGGTACCCCAGTGTTCCTCAGTCTGTGCTGACTCACTGACTTGACTTGACTTGACTCCAACCAGTATTGAAAAGAAGGTTCCTCGTTCGCAGAAAATTAAAGTACCGAAGTCGGTGGTAGACGTCACTAAAACCTCAGGTTCTTTTATTTCAGACAGTGACAATGGTAACAAAGAGGTAGATAAACTGTACTCCACTACCCTGGCCTACGGACATACCGATATCTTCGCTAATTTAGTCACCCATTTTATCTAATCCCTTTTATCACATTATGTTTACTGTCCTTTTCCCATCCAAAAGACATAATAAGTTTTATGAAAAAATTTACTTATTCTTTTTATATTGAATTTATTGGCTGATTCCTTTTTAGTATCTCCTCGTTTAGTTTATGTACTTTTCTACGATTTTAAGTGACCATTGGTCCTTTTACGTTTAAATTTCTCGATATCCAAATGTAAGAAATCTTTCTCGATGTGTAGATTATGCACACCCCTAAAACGAGAGTATAAGGACCACCTTTACACGTCACAATATCGGAAACCGTTTTCATTATATCGTCATAAAATTTTTATTTTTGTGTATTTAGTAAATTGGAATAGTCCGAATAGGGTTCTTACGGTTATCTTTATTTTCGTCTACATATTCACCTATATCCGTAATTTCATAATAACGTTGGAACAAAGAATGTCGTGGTGTGACTTAGTTTCACCTACAGCCAGTCCTCCCCTGATCAACTCACGTAAAATGACGTAAGTATGAGGTAAGACAACTCGTTAACCACTTTACTCACTTAGTCTCGATATCATCCCCTGAAATAGGTCGCGAATATTAACTTATTCTTTACGTTCCATGTTTTCCTCACCTATTATCGGTTAAAAGAAAAAACGTTTTGTTTCTCATTTTAGGGTGAAATGTATGTAAGAATGTACACACAAACATATGCACATATAAACGATATCATAACACTCGTATTTCCTTTTTATGCCTTCTTAAGTATGGTCTAAAAAATTAAGAAGAAGGTTACATTGGGAACAACACACGTAATTATGTATACATCCATACCTACCTCGGTTCGTTGTTTGGGACGTAAACCTGTCGTACATATAACACAATCAGTCTATTCAATCCGATAAGAAAGTCATCATTTGTTAAATTAAGTCACGTAGTTATATCTTTTGTAAATAAAGAACGAGTGTGTTTGAGACTCCCAGAACTTGTGAGGAATCTCAAAGTCCGGTAAATCTAGCACCTGAGAAGGATAGTTGGACACAAAAGTACTGACCGCGTCATCACCTTCCTTCAATTACCTCTTAACACGTTGTCGTAAACTTCCAAAAGAGGACCTGAACTACGTACAGGAACAGGGAAAAAAAAAAAAAAACAGGTCAAGTTCCGTGTATCAATATATGTTCAAGTGAATTAAACCCTTTTCACAAGAAGACTTTAGACTTTAGAGGTGTACACGCGGAGATTTTCCCCTCTTCATTACCTTTATGACCACTTTTCCTTATGCATCTCTTAGTCGGACGTTACGCCCTCTGAACACGAACTAGGGACCCAACCCTTCTAGGGGACCTCTTCCCTTACCGTTGGGTGAGATCATAAGAACGGACCTCTTAGACGTACCTGTCTCCTCGGACTGACCGATGTCAAGTTCCCTGACGTTTCTCAGCCCATACTGACGGAGATATATACGACGACGATTCAGCGAAGTCAACACAGGTCGAGACACAGTGGGGTATCTGCCGTCGGGTGGTCAGAGGAGGTAGGGACCCTAAGAGGTCCGTTCTTGTGACCTCACCCAACGGTAGAGGAAGAGGTCGTAGATATATATTCTAATATATTTCTTTGATTCGAAATTTTACTGAAACCTTACTAAATATGAAATACTTGTTCGTTAAATGTTTTATATTCGTTGCCAATTACTTTAACTTTAATACACATAAAATCGTCTAACCGATTCTAATCTTTCCAACTATTCCGGTTTCTACTACTTTCACACTTTTTACCTCTTTAAGAGTCTATTGGGAACAAACTCTTATTGTTATGTAAAGACTTTATGTTATTCCGACTGCTATAGTTTTTCCTTGAAACTCAATGGAAAACCAAGTCATTATACTGAATGTAAGTAGGAACTTTTATTACTATCCATGTATACATTTATAAGTGACGTCGCATTAAATACTATTGTCTTCCTTTTTGTTAGATTTTCATGTAGATAATCCCTACTCAATTTCATACTATTTACGTACATTATAACTATGTCTGGTCCCCAGAACTGAAAGGGGTTAGTTGTCTTTAACTGAACTCCGGTATGTTCTTTAAGTCCGTTCCGAAATAACTACGGGGACGACATCGTCTCCCCTCACTCTTGTTTGTTACCCAAGGGAACGAACGAACAAGGGACTCTTGTCTTCCGTTCTAACAAGAAATATACCCCTCTCCCATCTCCATACAAGTCCCCAGTCCAGTCTCCCTGTCAAATCCACCAAACGGGTGGAGAATCCACCACGACACACGTCCCCTGTACATGGGATTAAAACGAGGTCTAAGAAGTCTTCACCGTCAACCCAAAAAACCAAAGAAACATAGAAAAGAGGTCTTGAACGGGATTGACTTGTTCGTACGTCAATAAAAATCAGGATAAATCAAAGAAACATAAAACAACGAACTCCTCTTCACTCAGGTCCATGTTCGTGACGTCACGGAGTCGTTTCCCAGGGTCCAAGGTCGAACAGAGTTATACTCTTGGCGATTTTCTCTACTACACCTAAATTAAATAAAATTGTTTTTTATAAACTTCTTATACGAAACCAGTGGACAACGACACAATGTTGCTTGAGGTCTTGAAACCTCAAAATGGTAAAATTAAATCCGTTAGGAGAGACCGATGATATATCTTTTACCTGACTTTCCCTAGTATGGACCAATTCCCTCGGGTAAATTCACTGACAACGTCACATCGATCGACTCTGTTCGTTTCCGACCGATTGTAAGACATAAATATCAAAACATGTACTTAAAAAAAGTGAATCCTAAGGTACTAATTATAAAAGGGTAAGGTAATTTTTTTAAGACCCATTAGTAAAATTTTTTCGTTTTAAGGTGACACGAAGACTAAAACATCTAGTCCTTAGTTTTTTCTGAGTCGACCGACCAAACAGGAACTGTGGGGGTCCACATAGTCAACCCAGTCGACCCTACCTTCCTAGATGTAGGTTCTACCGAATAAGTAAACATTCAGACCACGGAACCTCTTGAAACCAAAGAAGTGAAAAGTTGTATCTTCGAGTAGAAGGTCGGAAGAACCCGAAGGAATTCTCGTACTACTATAGTCCTTTCAGGATGATGAACGTACCACCGGTCGAAGGTTCTTCATCCTTCACCTTCGACGGTCCGGTAAATTCCCGTTACGTGTCTTGATCATATTGTAATTCCGTCAGTATAAGAGAACTAACTTCAGTAAGTTTTCGAACGAGTCTGAGGTCCCCACCTCTTTATTGGAAAAAAGTACTTTCTTACCTAACTTCCCCGTTCCTGTGAACGTCTTCACGTACGTCCCACCCCTATAACACTAAGAAACCCTTTTACGTCAGACGATGTCATGATATACTAAGTCAAAAGTATCAACAATAAAGTATTTATGACTATAAAGAAACATAAATTTTTAGATATTTTTATACCTCTATTTTGAAACACACCTTGTATAGTTAAAACTCATCTGTGACGAAAAATGAAATCTAAAAAGTCACAAACCGAAAAATGTCATTTACTTAATGAAAATGTTAGTTCTAACTTTTATTGATCAAAACTAAAAATTTTTCTATCCAAATTTCGACAAAAGAGTTCCTTAAACGTCACGAGTTTCACACGTAAATTTACCTACTGTAAAAAGATACCTTTTAAAGTCCTCCTTGGAGATGTAAATTCAAAGGTATAAACGTCTACCTCATCCTCACTGTTGAAGAACCGTTTTGACTTAAATTTATTACCTAAATTTATTATCTTCGGTAATAAGTCCTACTCGAATTACGCTAGGGGTGGGTCTACTTTCTGAATCCGTTACTCTACTTCGTGTATTTTCGGAATGTCAACGGAGTATGTTTAATAATGTAATATTTGAATGTAACATTTATTAATATTTAATAATGTACGTTTTTTAATTTTTACTTCGTCTGGTTTTTGAAGTTCCTTCTTCCCGACTCCCCAGTTCACCAGAAAAGTTGTCAATCTTTTCACTACAGTAGGAAATCACCTACAGACAGACCAAGGAGGAGAGACAAAAGTCCTAGTAGTAAGGACACTGACACTCAATAGTCTTATTGTTGTTTACACATACAAGCTTCTAAAAAGTAAAGGAAGTGGTTAGAAGAGTTTGTATGGGTCTTCAGTATTACGACCTTAATGTGACTGTGTAGTAGGGGTACCTTTGTCTCGAACCACAGTATTTGTACCGTAATACTGAAGAGTCGTCCTCCTCCGTCTACCCTAAAACCGTGACTTAGACATTCTAAATAAATTTTTGTGTTTACAGATTCTCTTATCGTGGTTCCGTTTTTTCTTTTTTTTTTACCTTCTTCTTCTTTCCCATATCTCAACAGGGCTATTATATGCACCGAATAAAAAACGAAAAATACAAAAAGTTCCTAAACAAATGGATACCGTCCTGAACTAAAACGGATAAGAAACAACAAAAACCGTTCCGTACAAGAGTTGAACCCGAAGGACCATCGAATCGACCATTTCTTAGGTGGAAGTTACGTCCTCTGGGACCAAGATAAGAACCCAGTCCTTCTAGGGGACCTCTTACCTATCCAATGGGTGAGGTCATAAGAATCCGAAGAGACCACCGAGTCTACCATTTCTTAGACGGACGTTACACCCTTTGGACCCAAGTTAGGGAGTCAATCCTTCTAGGGGACCTCCTCCCCTACCGTCGGGTGAGGTCATAAGAACGGACCTCTTAGGGGCTTCTCGGAGCACCCGATGTCGGGTACCCCACCCGATGTCAGGTACTCCTCAACCTGTGCTGACTGATTCGTGTCGTGTCAAGGGTTGAACAAGTAGTCGACAATTAGAATCATCCCAAAAATCTACCTCTTCGACTTTGAGGTTCTTCTCCAGACTGAACGAGTTCAGTGGATCGTTCAATGATTCGGGTGACTTCGGTCTCGGGAAGAGGACTGAAGGTGGGGTGCACAAAATCAAAGGGAAAGTTACAGAGTCACCATGAAAGTTGTACTAAATACGTGGTCAATCCTGTAGCGAAACCGACCGGATTACTCTAAGAGGGGAGGTTTTTTAGCACAAAATACAATCTATCTTCAAAAATAAAGAGAGTCTCCTCAGGTACCGTAGTCTTTGGGTCCAACAAAAATATAATAAAAAGAAGACAGAGAGGACATAACGGGAGTAGAAGATTCAGGTAAGATTTCCTCTAGTCAGGACCCACAACCTTCCTGACTACGATTTCGACTTTGAGGTTATGAAACCGGTGGAGTACGTTTCCCAACTGAGAAACCTTTTCTGAGACTACGACCCTCCCTAATCCCCCTCCTCCTCTTCCCCTGTTGTCTCCTACTCTACCGACCTACCGTAGTGACTGAGCTACCTGTACTCAGACTCACTTGAGGCACTCAACCACTACCTGTCCCTCCGGACCGCACGACGCTAAGTACCCCAGCGTTTCTCAGCCTGTGCTGACTCGTTGACTGGACTTGATTACATTCTACGGTGTGAGGTATAAACATGAGGTCTGTCTCATTCCCCTCCCGTAGAAGTGAAATATTCTTACACTAGACTTTTGAGGTGTGTAGTGACGTGTGCAAATGTAGGGTAACTGATCTCGAATCAGTATAACGGTAAAGATTAAAGTTCCCTTCGACCTATCGTACACTAGGTGATTTTCGTCAACTTGATAGGAACACCCTCTTATCTCCTCGTCTATGACCGTTGTTGGTCCTAAGAGACGGTATTGAACTCAGGAGAAGTTGTCTCACAACGAAAGTCACCTGATAATAGATTAAAAAAAAATATCGATTACTCTACCGATCTCAGTCTAATGTCATAAAAAAGGGGTTCCCATAAATTCTAACATTAATAATGTAATCAATAACTCTAGTGACTCAACTATCTTTCTGACTTGACTTGTAGTCTAACTCTATTTTCGTTTAATTAACTGGTAATCTCATGTATAGTCTTAAAGGGTCCATCGAATCACCATTTCTTAGTCGGATGTTTCGTCCTCTGTTCCCAAGCTAGGGACCCAACCCTTCTAGGGGACCTCTTCCTGTACTTTTAGGTGGCGTCACATGAAGGACCTATTAGGGTACTTGTCTCTTCGGACCGTCCGATATCAGGTACCCCAGTGTTTCTCACCCTACACTGAATCGCTGAGTTGTTGATGTTTCGTACATAGTTCTAACATTGTCTCTGGAAGGTTAAATCACGGATATTATTTTTTATTTAAATAAAGAAAAAAGTGGATTGTCAGGTTCTACACACTAGACTACAACCACTTTGAAACGAGATACGTATATGAGTTCCTAAGTCCAAGTACTATTACAAAGACAAAATTTGTCTACCGGAGATTCCAGGGAGACGAGTGACGGTAAGGTCAGTAGTCTTTCCCTTTTTCTTCTCAAGTTCCAACTCCTAAAAAAAAGAATTATACACTCCGTACTTAGGAAGACGAGTAAGACAAATACTCCTGAATCAGTGAACCGTGGTACCTCGCACGTTTTACACCAAGGATCGACCCAACATGAAAGGTATAAGTTGAAGTAATGACACCTTCTACTAGTGTACCTATAAGCACTCGTCGATCCCTGGTAATATAGATGATGACACCCGTCCTTAGGGAGTCTTCTTTACCTCATCGGTAGTACCAGTTGTTTTCTCAGACTTTACGTCATGAACCTACGTTAGAGTCTTTGCTGTCTTACTAGTGACAAGCAGAGGTTGCGTTTGGTAAGTCATAGTGTCATTAGGTTCAGATACGGGGTTGGTCATTGTGACTTCCTCGACTTCAACTTACCAAGATACTTCTGGATGTTCTGGAACATCTTGATTGTGGGTTTTTTCCACAGGAAGAGTAATATCCCCTGACCTTACGTTTTCATCCTTCAGTTCTTTGTGGACCTCATTGTCCGTTTAAACCGGAACCTTACACCTTACTTCGTCCCGTTTCTGATTATCTCAAAACGGTTCTTTTACGTGACCAGTATCGTTTGTGGGAAAAGGTTGTTGTGTTCTCTGCTGAGATGTGTACCTGTAGTGGTCTACCAGTTGTGGCTTTAGTCTAACTGATATAAGAAACGTCGGTTTCTACCTCTTCGAGATATGTCAGTCGTTTTTGTTGTGGCTCTTGACTGACACCGAGTCTAGTACTTGAGGAATTACTGTTTAAGTCTGAATTTAACTTCTTTCATTCCTTTTGGCGATCTGGTAAATCGATACTGGATTTATTTTAGGGAATACTAATATGTCACCTTCACTCTTTATCTAAATTTCCGGACCTAGACTATCTATCTCACGGACTACTTGATACCTTACTCCAAGCACTGTAACATGTCCTCTGTCCCTAGTTCTGGTAGGGGCACCTTTTCTTTACGTTTTTTCGTTTTACCGACAGACCCCTCCGGAATGTTTCTCGACACTTTTCTTCTCTTCGCTTTTCGTTTCCTCTTTTCCTTTCTATATTCGTAGACTTACGTCTCAAGGTTTCTTATCGTTCTTCTGTATTCTTTCGGAAGTCTCTAGTTACGTTTCTTTATCTCCTTTTGTTATATGTCGGAACTACGTGAGGAAAGAGACTTACCCTTCCTGATCTCTAGAGAAGTTCTTTTAATCTCTATGGTTCCCTTGTAAAGTACGTTTCTACCCGAGCTATTTCCTGTCTTTACCATACCTGGATTGTCTTCGTCTTCTCTAATTCTTCTCCACCGTTCTTATGTGTCTTCTTGATATGTTTTTTCTAGAAGTACTGGGCCTATTAGTGCTACCACACTAGTGAGTGCATCTCGGTCTAGGAGCTTACACTTCAGTTCACCCGGAATCTTTCGTAGTGATGCTTGTTTCGATCACCTCCACTACCTTAAGGTAGCCTCGATAAAGTTTAGGACTTTCCACTGCGACACTTTCACGACGTGAGTTATACGGTCGTTTAAACCTTTTGTCGTCACCGGTGTCCTGACCTTTTCCAGTCAAAAGTAAGGTTAGGGTTTCTTTCCGTTACGGTTTCTTACGAGTTTGATGGTGTGTTGACGTGAGTAGAGTGTACGATCATTTCATTACGAGTTTTAAGAGGTTCGGTCCGAAGTTGTTATACACTTGGCACTTGAAGGACTACAAGGTCGACCAAAATCTTTTCCGTCTCCTTGGTCTCTAGTTTAACGGTTGTAGGCGACCTAATAGTCTATTCGTTCTCTCAAGGTCTTTTTGT
>SJYO01013849.1:1595991-1662653 GCA_006410555.1 Capra ibex | reverse complement strand
AGTAATATCCCCTGACCTTACGTTTTCATCCTTCAGTTCTTTGTGGACCTCATTGTCCGTTTAAACCGGAACCTTACACCTTACTTCGTCCCGTTTCTGATTATCTCAAAACGGTTCTTTTACGTGACCAGTATCGTTTGTGGGAAAAGGTTGTTGTGTTCTCTGCTGAGATGTGTACCTGTAGTGGTCTACCAGTTGTGACTTTAGTCTAACTGATATAAGAAACGTCGGTTTCTACCTCTTCGAGATATGTCAGTCGTTTTTGTTCTGGCTCTTGACTGACACCGAGTCTAGTACTTGAGGAATTACTGTTTAAATCTGAATTCAACTTCTTTCATTCCTTTTGGCGATCTGGTAAATCGATACTGGATTTAGTTTAGGGAATGCTAATATGTCACCTTCACTCTTTATCTAAATTTCCGGACCTAGATTATCTATCTCACGGACTACTTGATACCTTACTCCAAGCACTGTAACATGTCCTCTGTCCCTAGTTCTGGTAGGGGCACCTTTTCTTTACGTTTTTTCGTTTTACCGACAGACCCCTCCGGAATGTTTATCGACACTTTTCTTCTCTTCGCTTTTCGTTTCCTCTTTTCCTTTCTATATTCGTAGACTTACGTCTCAAGGTTTCTTATCGTTCTTCTCTATTCTTTCGGAAGTCTCTAGTTACGTTTCTTTATCTCCTTTTGTTATATGTCGGAACTGCGTGAGGAAAGAGACTTACCTTTTCTGATCTCTAGAGAAGTTATTTTAATCTCTATGGTTCCCTTGTAAAGTACGTTTCTACCCGAGCTATTTCCTGTCTTTACCATACCTGGATTGTCTTCGTCTTCTCTAATTCTTCTCCACCGTTCTTATGTGTCTTCTTGATATGTTTTTTCTAGAAGTGCTGGGCCTATTAGTGCTACCACACTAGTGAGTGCATCTCGGTCTGTAGGAGCTTACACTTCAGTTCACCCGGAATCTTTCGTAGTGATGCTTGTTTCGATCACCTCCACTACCTTAAGGTAGCCTCGATAAAGTTTAGGACTTTCTACTGCGACACTTTCACGACGTGAGTTATATGGTCGTTTAAACCTTTTGTCGTCACCGGTGTCCTGACCTTTTCCAGTCAAAAGTAAGGTTAGGGTTTCTTTCCGTTACGGTTTCTTACGAGTTTGATGGTGTGTTAACGTGAGTAGAGTGTACGACCATTTCATTACGAGTTTTAAGAGGTTCGGTCCGAAGTTGTTATACACTTGGCACTTGAAGGACTACAAGGTCGACCAAAATCTTTTCCGTCTCCTTGGTCTCTAGTTTAACGGTTGTAGGCGACCTAATAGTCTATTCGTTCTCTCAAGGTCTTTTTGTGGATAAAGACGAAATATCTGATACGGTTTCGGAAACTGACACACCTAGAGTTATTTGATACCTTTTAAGACTCTCTCTACCCTTATTGTCTGGTGGACTGGACGGAGAACTTTTTAGACATACGTCCAGTCCTTCGTTGTCAATCTTGACCTGTACCTTTTTGTCTGACCAAGGTTTATCCTTTTCCTCACAGTTCCGACATATAACAGTGGGACGAATAAATTGAATATACGTCTCATGTAGTACTCTTTGCGACCTGACCTTCTTTGTGTTCGACCTTAGGTCTAACGGCCCTCTTTATAGTTATTGGAGTCGTTACGTCTACTGTGGTGGGAATACCGTCTTTCACTTCTCCTTGATTTTTCGGAGAACTACTTTCACTTTCTCCTCTCACTTTTTCAACCGAATTTCGAGTTGTAAGTCTTTTGCTTCTAGTACCGTAGGCCAGGGTAGTGAAGTACCCTTTAACTATCCCTTTGTCACCTTTGTCACAGTCTGAAATAAAAAAACCCGAGATGTTAGTGACGTCTACCACTGACGTCGGTACTTTAATTTTCTACGAATGAGGAACCTTCTTTTCAATACTGGTTGGATCTATCGTATAACTTTTCGTCTCTGTAATGAAACGGCTGATTCCAGGTAGATCAGTTCCGATACCAAAAGGGTCACCAGTACATACCTACACTCTCAACCTGACACTTCTTCCGACTCGTGGCTTCATAACTACGAAAACTTCACACCACAACCTCTTCTGAGAACTCTCAGGGAACCTGACGTTCCTCTAGGTTGGTCAGGTAAGACTTCCTCTAGTCGGGACCCTAAAGAAACCTTCCTTACTACGATTTCGACTTCGAGGTCATGAAACCGGTGGCGTACGTTTCTCAACTGAGTAACCTTTTCTGAGACTACGACCCTCCCTAACTCCCGTCCTCCTCTTCCCCCGCTGTCTCCTACTCTACCGACCTACCGTAGTGACTCAGCTACCTGCACTCAGACTCACTAGAGGTCCTCAACCACTACCTGTCCCTCCGGACCGCACGACTCTTAGTACCCCAACGTTTCTAAGCCTGTACTGACTCGCTGACTTGACTTGACTTGACTCACCAAGGAAGACGTCCCATCGTGACAACCTTACTGACTCACGGTTGTCAAAGAAAGAAAGTAGGTTCATAGAAAGGTCATTTTCTACTGTCCCTCCCTCTTTTTCTCTTTCTCTCTTGCTCTCTAAAACTAATCAATCCGAATCCGGTACGTGTGTGGGTAACCCCCGACAACCCCTCCTTCCATCTTCCTAGTATCTTGGAGAACACACGGACCTAAATGGAAGGATATCACCTCATAACTAGTCTCCTAAGGAAGTTCTAGGGAACCAAATTCTTTATAAGGTGTAATAAGGACAACACATCGTCGGGAGAACTGTTAATCATAGTAAAGGAGAACTCTTAATCCTAGTTAGTGGGATTGATGGGTTGACAAAAACTCCCTAAATAGGTCACTACACTTCTTAAGTTTGATTATCACATTAAAAGTTGAAAATAAAGTTTCATTTGTAGTAACGTTGACAGTCCAAGATTTCGTAGATTTAACCCGAGGGGATCAACGAGTCTGTCATTTCTTATGTGAACGTTACACCCTCTGGACCCTAGCTAGGGACCCAACCCTTCTAGGGTACCTCTTCCCTTACCGATGGGTGAGGTTATAAGAACGGGCCTCTTAAAGTACCTGTCTCCTCAGACCACGCGATGTCAACTACCTCAACGTTTCTCAACCTGTACTGACTCACTGAAAGTGAAGATTAAATTGTTTTAGGTTTACATCTCTCTACCCTTTTTTTACTATGTTCAGACGTGAGACTAGTCACCTGGCGTCATATAAGACCCAGACGATCTAAATCATGAGAGAACGTCGATCCTGGGTCATTAAAGACTTACCAGGACCATAAAAACAAAGGAATTTCTAGTCAATGTGACCGGAGATCAGGGTGACCGGTACCGTTCCTTCTAAAGGTCGTATGCAAACACAATGAAGTCATAAGTATGAGTCACAAAGGATCAAAGGGGAAAGAAGGTCTCCGAGACCCAGATACTTAACTAAGTCCAGATCCTTAACTCATTACCCGACACTAAGAAAGGTACCACTGAGTTCATTCAGAAAAAAAAAACGCTCTTCGTATCGTACTAATTAGAATGTCTCGTTCATCCCGGAATCTCAACAAGTAGATAAAACCAGGATCTCTGAGGTTACTAGTTAACTGAAGGTAGATTGTAATAAAGTGTCTAAAGATTAGTGAGGGACCTGAGACAACGGATAATGTCTTTACTACGAGTCAATATGTCATCAACAAATTCACGACGACCAAGAGAAGACAGCGAGAACCCATCGTAATAGGATTAACTTTTGTCTGTCAAAGTAAACTTCCCATCTAAAAGGGTAGATTAGAGGAAGGACTTTTCTACCAAATATATAATAAAAGTTTTTAGTTATGTAAGAATACGGTCTTTACGTTTGTAAACTTTTATTTTTTTTCATACTAAATAATTGTTTCATTCTTTTTTGTTATTAAAACTCTTTACATATTTTTAGTAAACTGTCTTGGGTAGTAGATCGATACCAAAATTTTCGGAGAGTCGTTTTGATATTGTCTCCTTTAAAGAGTGATACTATTTCCCGTCGATATTTTTGTGGGGTCCATTAATTATAGTACGAATTATCATTATCTGACTTAAGAAAGGAGGGGTTTATTCCTTAATTTGTCCTACAAGAGAGAGTAGTAAAGATAGTTTGTGAAACAACCTCCAGAATCGGTCGTATTCTTCCGTTCTTTTGTCTTTATTTTCCTTAGGTGTAACTTTTTCTTCATGTGGCAACGATAACCGTTTACCGTACTAGTAGATACATCCATTAGGATTCCTTAGATGTTCTAGTGATACCCTTGCAGACATAAAGGTATATAAATATTATTTGTTAGTTTTAATTTAAAGTTTTACTATGGTAAATGTTATAGTTTTATATAATTTTTATTAAATTCCCGTTTTAACCGATTCCCATATGTTTTGGAGACATGGTTTTTGATGTTTTGTAACCACTGTCTTTATTTATCTTAATATATGGTACGAGTACGTGACTTTCTGAGTTATAATAATCTTGCAGTCAAGAAGGGTTTGACAAGATATCTAAGTCACATTAGTGTTAGTTTTGAGTGTCCGTACGTAATAAACACCTTTGTCTATTTGACTAAATTATCAAATCACTACTACCGATATGTTGTAATATTACATTAGTCACCGTAACTTGATATGTGAATTTTTACCAATTTACCGTTTAAAACACAATGTATATAGAATGATCTTACTTTCGTAAAAATCCTCATTTTTGTCGAATAGAGTTTTACGTTTCCTGGATTTTATTGATTTTGATAAAACTTCTTCTTTTGTTTGTCTCTTCTGAAGAAATAGACTGAAGGTCCGAATAATATTTCGAAATCCTGAGTTTTACCATACCATGACTGGATTTTTGTCTATGTTTCTCATTACTTTGTCTTGTCTCAGACCCATCTGGGTGTGTAGATACTGGTAAATTAAAGAGTGGTTCCACGATCTTCTTACCCTATAGATGTTATATAGTTTATATATTTTTATCCAATATTGGGGTTTGTCTAATATCTGATTTTACATTTTGGATGTTACTATTTTGAAGAACTTCTTTTAGATTTTACTTTAGAATCAATGAAATCCTTTACAAGAATTTATACAGTGTTTTTTGTGAGATTTTTAGATATATAACTTGAAGTAGTGTTAATTTTGGTAAGTGAGCAGTTTTCTATGGGAATTCTTTTGATCTTCCATTTGACCTCTTACTTTCTTTTTTTAACGTTGTTTTTACATACTTTTTTCCTGTGTAAGTCTTTTATATTTCTTAAGAGTGTTGAGTAATTATTCTCTTTTGGTTTCAACTTTTTATCCGGTTTAACCAAGAAGGTGAAGACCCTTCTAGTTCATCTATATGAATGGATATAAGAGGAAAGTTTCATGTTGATTAGGGACTTGTAATATATATTTTATTTTTTGTTCTTCTGAGTCTTTGTACTTCACTTCTTCTGTTTGACCAATCCCTTGAAACCTGGATTTCTTTTTGTACTACCACTCAAGAGACTCAAAAGGAAACCGGAACATATAGGGTTTGGATCTCCACTTCTTCGACCGTTGGACATTTATTATTATCCACGTATGGTTTTTTTCAGGGTTGTTTACAGGGTCTGTTCTCGTCGGTTCGTTCTGTCCTCCTTAAGTCCGTCATTGACGAGATGAGGTCGGTTTCGGTACCTTTTTGAATACTGTGAAAGGGGTGGGTACGCTAGTTTCCGAAACCCGCGGATCGCCCCTTGGATCGGAAGATGGTGGTACTTCGACATTTCTCTATAAGGTTGTAATGGACGTTTCTGCACCACAGTCCCTTTCGGTTCATCCCTACACCCTGGACATTGACGATGGTCTATTACTCAGGATTAGGGACACCATAGTCACCTCTGGTACACCCTTCGTACCAGAACGTACGGCGAGTCAATTTCCGGGGGGAAGACAAGAGTAACCTTCTACAGTTCCGTCCTTGTCACCTTTCAGTCCTGAAAGTGATATCGGATCACCATTTCTTCGGTAGGGATGACGTCGCAGTCTCGTCTGACGTACCTTTTTCCTTTGAGAGTAGGACTGAGTCGTCTTTACTTCCCGGGAGTTACGTGTCCATAGTCGTCTCTGACTCTCCCTTTGGATCTGAAGAGAAGGATAGACCAATATTTTTGTGTCACAGGGATGAGGAGGACGGTCTCGTCACAGTCTTTTTAGGTTGATTTTTTAGAAATTTTATTATAGTAAAGATTAAAAATTAATCTGTAATGAGTAATATAGTTCTTCTTAGTCTTTTCGAGTTTGACTTACTTTTATATCAATTGTATTCAGTTGTGGTTTTTCTACCTTTAAAATCTTAATGGACTCTTTATGAAATTTCGTTGGTCTTTTTTTACGAGGTTTCTCGTTAATACTTAAATAATACTTAGTAAATTATTCTTTTTTTCTTCCGTAGTCG
This sequence comes from Capra ibex, assembly GCA_006410555.1. NCBI lineage: Eukaryota > Metazoa > Chordata > Mammalia > Artiodactyla > Bovidae > Capra > Capra ibex. The sequence continues at coordinate 1,656,218 of SJYO01013849.1, read as the reverse complement.
TTTCTTTATCCTTTATTTTTCTATCGATTTACGTTTTAAATCTTGATTTTTACGTTTTTAGACACATTCCATAGTCACCGTCATACTTTCTTGTCTCTTATACACTTTTGTTATCTTTTACGACTTAGATTGCTAACTTTCTTTTATTTCGTTTATATTAACGTGTCTCTGAGTCCCTAGACACTCTGACATTTTTTCTAAATTGTAAACACAGTAGTCTCAAAGGTTTCGTCCCTCTTTTTCTCATACCAAGTTTTTCCTTGACTTCTTTATTATTGATTTTTAAAGGGTTTAAACCGTTCTCTATATTCAAGTCTGATTTCAACTCATTTGGGGGATTTCTTGTTTGGGTTGTTTTAGGTACGATTCTGTGTGGGCTTAATTTGAAGACTTTTATTTCTGTTTTTGAGAATTTTCAGTCTCCCCTTTTTTTCTGTGAAATAAGTATTTCTTTTTAATCTTACTGTCTTCTAAAGATTTTCTTTATTACGTCCAGTCTTTCTTCACCGTGTTATAAAAAGTTCACGACTTTCTTTTCTTTTAAGATAGACCTTAAGGTCGAGGTCTCTCTTACAAAAAGTCCGCTCATCTCCTCTATTTTAATGTATTTTACCAGTTAATGTTGGTGTTTTCCGTCTTTTTCACCTTCTGTTTTTTCTTTGTTTTTCATTCGCATTATTCATCTTTTCAATATGTATAACATCTGTAATTAGTTTGATAAAGTTATTAGTGAAATTTACACTTATCAGATTTATTTGGTTAATTCGTTATCTCTGATAGTCTTACCTATTTTTTGGTGATGAGTTGATGTACATCAGATGTTCTTTCAATAAAATTTATATTTTTGTGTTTATCTTTTGTTAATTCCTTACATGAAACATATTTTGTCGATCGTAGTATAAGTCATCACTTTCCGACTTGCAAAAGGAAATTCTAGTCCTTATTCTGTTACTACAAGTAGGAATGGTGAACATAAGTTGTATCATGACCTCAGCACCAGTCTCGTTAATCAGTTCTTTTTCTTTTTCAGTAGGATAAACCTTTGTTTTTTCATTTTAATAGAGACAAGTGTCTACTGTTACTAGAAGATACATCTTTTAAGATTTCTACGGTGTTTTTTTTGATATTCTTGATTATTTAAGTCGTTTCAACGTCTTATGTTTTAGTCGTGTATTTTTAGTCAACGCAAAGATATGTGATTATTACTTGTTAGTCTTTTCCTTTAATTCTTTAGTCAAGGTAAATACTATCATACTTTTATCACTTTATGAGTCTTCATTAGTTGTCTATTTTACACCGTATTTATGTGTTACCTTATAATAAGTCCTTATGTGTTACCTTATAATTTTTCCTTTAAGAACAGTGTACGATGTTAGATCTACTTGGAACTCCTATATTACGATTAACTTTATTTGATCAGTGTTTTTCTGTTTACGAAATACTAAGGTGAATGTACTCCATAAATTTTCTCAGTTTGAGTATCTTTGTCTTTCGTCTTACTATCAATAGTTACTTTTACGTGTGAAGTCTGTCTTGAACTTGGGTGTCCACCCTTAGTTTGGGTGATACGAAAGTGACTTTAGTGTTTGGACCAGAGTTCTTAATGGTTTCGAGTCCAAGAAATACAGAGTAGTGTCTTTTTTAAATCGCTCTCTGTTTGACTATCCATTCTTCATCTAATTAACTCTCTCTGTCTGTAAAGTATCTCTCTCATACTCGGTAGAGTCTTCCGCTCTCATAGGTTTTATACCCTATCAATTAAAAATACCCCACCCTTTAAAGTATCCGATTCCGTTACCGCAGGGTGAGGTCATGAGAACGGACCTTTTAGGGTACCTACCTCCTCGGACCATGCGACGTCAGGTACCCCAGCGATGATCAGCCTGTGCTGACTCGCCGAAGTGAAAGTGAAAAGTGAAAGTACGTAACCTCTTCCTTTACCGTTGGGTGAGGTCACAAGAACGGACCTCTTAGGGTCCCTGCCCCCTCGGACCACCCGACGGCAGATACCCCAGTGTGTCTAAGCCTGTACTGACTTCACAGAATCGTCGTCGTCGTCGTCACTCAAATTCCTAATATTGTTGATAAAACCTCTTCTCCATCTCTAAAGGTCCTTAACCCGGTGGTAGGTTAAAACCGGTAAATACCAACTGGAACCTTGATAGTGAACACCGAGTCTACCATTTATTAGACGGACGTTACACCCTCTGGACCCAAACCAGGGACCCAACCCTTCTAGGGGACCTCTTCCCTTTCCGATGGGTGAGGTCATAAGACCGGATCTCTTGAAGTACCTGATGTGTCAGGTACATCCAAAGAGAACACCGAGTCTCCAATTTCACAGACGGACGTTACGCCTTCTGGTCCCAAGCTAAGGACCCAACCCTTCTAGGGGACCTCTTCCTTTACCGTTGGGTGAGGTCATAAGAACGGACCTCTTAGGGTACTTACCTCCTCGGACCACCCGATGTCAGGTGTCCCAGCGTCTCAGTGCTGAAGTGAAAGTGAAAGAAAGTATGTCAGGTACCCAACGTTTCTCGGTCTATCCTGACTCGTTGAAAGTGAAACCTTGTTATTACCATAGACGCACACCCAGTAAATCGTACGATTACGTAATGTTACTAGTATACTACTCCGAGTTCCTGACGACCTTCAATTAAGAAGACGGTAGAAACCGGACGAACTAAGATTGGTCAATACATAATAGGAGTCCCCGATACAGTAAAAGAATTTCCAACACGAGACGAGGAGAAAGAGAACAAAGTGGTGTTGACCCTTTAACGACAAATCGTCCATTCCTCAAAATTACCACTTTTGAGTCGGAGACACGTGATCACGTCTTAACTTAGAACTTCTGTCTCAAAACCCACTTTATCTTTTTTGTTGAAATAACGAACCGGTCTGTTTCTCCCTGTGTGACCCGAAGACAGCGAGTTTTGATACATAGGGTTGATAGTCAAGTCAAGTCAGTGAGTCAGCACAGGCTGAGAAACGTTGGGGTACTTAGTGTCGTGCGTTCCGGAGGGACAGGTAGTGGTTGAGGACCTCAAGTGAGTCTGAGTGCAGGTAGCTGAGTCACTACGGTAGATCGGTAGAGTAGGAGACAGCAGGGAAAGAGGAGGACGGGGGTTAGGGAGGGTCGTAGTCTTAGAAAAGGTTACTCAGTTGAGAAACGTACTCCACCGGTTCATGACCTCAAAGTCGAAATCGTAGTAAGAAAGATTTCTTTAGGGTCCCGACTAGAGGAAGTCTTACCTGTCCAACCTAGAGGAACGTCAGGTTCCCTGAGAGTTCTCAGAAGAGGTTGTGGTGTCAAGTTTTCGTAGTTAAGAAGTCGTGAGTCGAAAGGAGTGTCAGGTTAATAGTGTAGGTATGTACTGGTGACCTTTTTGGTATCGGAACTGATCTACCTGGAATCAACCGTTTCATTACAGAGACGAAAACTTATATGATAGATCCAACCAGTATTCAAAAGAAGGTTCCTCATTCTCAGAAAATTAAAGTACCGACGTCAGTGGTAGACGTCACTAACACCTCGGGGTTTTTTAATTCAGACTGTGATAAAGGTGACAAAGGGGTAGATAAAGGGTACTTTACTACCCTGGCCTACGGTACTAGAAGCAAAAAACTTACAACTCGAAATTCGGTTGAAAAAGTGAGAGAAAGTGAAAGTCGTTCTCCGAAAAATCGAGGAGAAGTGAAAGACAGTATTCCCACCACAGTAGGCGTATAGACTCCACTAACTATAAAGAGGGCCGTTAGAACTAAGGTCGAACACGAAGAAGGTCAGGTCGCAAAGAGTACTACATGAGACGTATCTTCAATTTATTCGTTCTACTGTCATATGTCGGATCTGCATGACGAAAAGGATAAACCTTGGTCAGACAACAAGGTACGGGTCAAGATTGACAACGAAGGACCGGACGTATGTCTAAAGAGTTTCCCGTCCAGTCCACTAGACCATAAGGGTAGAGAAAGTCTTAAAAGGTGTCAAATAACACTAGGTGTGTCAGTTTCCAAAACCGTATCAGTTATTTCGTCTTTATCTACAAAAAGACCTTGAGAGAACGAAAAAGGTACTAGGTCGCCTACAACCGTTAAACTAGAGACCAAGGAGACGGAAAAGATTTTGGTCGAACTTGTAGACCTTCAAGTGCNACTTCGGACCGAACCTCTTAAAACTCGTAATGAAATGATCGTACACTCTACTCACGTTAACACACCATCAAACTCGTAAGAAACCGTAACGGAAAGAAACCCTAACCTTACTTTTGACTGGAAAAGGTCAGGACACCGGTGACGTCTCAAAAGGTTTAAACGACCGAATAACTCACGTCGTGAAAGTGTCGTAGTAGAAAGTCCTAAACTTTATCGAGTTGACCTTAAGGTAGTGGAGGTGATCGAGACAAACATCAGTACGAAAGATTCCGGGTGAACTGAAGTGTAAGGTTCTACAGACCGAGATCTACTCACTAGTGTGATAGCACTAATAGGTCCAGCACTTCTAGAAAAAACATCTCAAGAAGGTACATAAGAACGGTGAATAAGAATTATAGAAGACGAAGACAATCCAGGTATGGTAAAGACAGGAAATAACTCGGGGTAGAAACGTACTTTACAAGGGAACCATAGAGATTAAAAGAACTTCTCTAGAGATCAGAAAGGGTAAGACAAGAAAGGAGATAAAGAAACGTAACTAACGACTTCTTCCGAAAGTATAGACAGGAACGACAAGAAACCTTAAGACGTAAGTCTACGAATATAGAAAGGAAAAGAGGAAACGAAAAGTGAAGAGAAGAAAAGTGTCAATAAACATTCCGGAGGGGTCTGTCGGTAAAACGAAAAAACGTAAAGTAAAGGTACCCCTACCAGAACTAGGGACAGAGGACATGTTACAGTGCTTGGAGTAAGGTATCAAGTAGTCCGTGAGATACACAGTCTAGATCCGGGAATTGAGATAAAGAGTGAAGGTGACATATTACTATTCCCTAAACTAAATCCAGTATGGACTTACCAGATCACCGAAGGGACGAAAGAAGTTAAAGTCAGACTTAAACCATTACTCAAGTACTAGACCCGGTGTCAGTCGAGGACCAGAACGAAAACAACTCACATATCTCGAAGAGGTAGAAACCGACGTTTCTTATATCAGTTAGACTAAAGCCACAACTGGTAGACCACTACAGGTACACATCTCAGAAGAGAACACAACCTTCTCCCACAAACGATACTGGTCACGTAAAAGAACCGTTTTGAGAGAATCAGAAACGGGACGAAGTAAGGCGTAAGGTTCCGGTTTAAACGGACAATCAGGTCCACAAAGAACTGAAGGATGAAAACGTAAGGTCAGGGGATATTACTTTTCCTGTAGAAAAACCCCCACAATCAAGATTTTCCAGAACGTCCAGAAGTATCTTGGTAAGTTGAAGTCGAAGAAGTCACAATGACCAACCCCGTATCTGAACCTAATGACACTATGACTTACCAAACGGAACCTCTGCTTGTCTCTAGTAAGACAGCAAAAACTCTGACGTAGTTTCATGACGTAAAGTCTGAGAAAACAACTGGTACTACCGATGAGGTAAAGAAGACTCCCTAAGGACGGGTGTCATCATCTATATCACCAGTAGACTCAATTTAAGTGGGTAAGGTCAGGTAAAATCAAGTGACTAAGGATCGTACAGCTGTAAGTGAGAACGGTAGAGAACAAACTGGTGAATGTTAAACGGAACTAAGTACCTGGACTGTAAGGTCCAAGGATACGTTATAACGAGAAATGTCGTAGCCTGGAACGGAGATAGCGGTCAGTGTAGGTGGCGACCCATAACAAAAACGAAACCGAGGTAGGGAAGTAAGAAAGTTCTCAATAAAGAGGAGGTGACTAGAGGTCATCGTATAACCCGTGGATGACTGGACCCCACAAGGAGCAAGTCATATGATAGTAAAACGGAAAAGTATGACAAGTACCCCAAGAGTTCCGTTCTTATGACTTCCCAAACGGTAAGGGAAGAGGTCACCTGGTGTAAGACAGTCTGGAGAGGTGGTAATAGGCGGGTAGAACCCAACGGGGTGCCCGTACCGAATCAAAGTAACTCAATCTGTTACAACACCAGGATCACACTAATCTAATTGATCAAAAGACACTCATACCAAAGTCACACAGACGGGAGACTACGGGAGAACGTTGTGGATGACGGCCCCAGGTCGGGGTCACCTAGGTCCCACTAAGTTTCCACCCCTGTCTCAGTCACAGGAACCTTTTTATGTATAAATCAATGTCTATATATCTCTCTAATCTTTGTCTATCACATCATCCTTTTAATCACCTCTTTTTCTCCGACTTATTGAACCAAAAGTACCTTATCGTAGGTACGAGGTCTACCCTTAAGTCGGTCTTTTTACCCCTCGTATTTCTTGCTGTACTCCCTTAGTCAGAAAGTCCTTTGACTAGACTAAAGAAATAAAAACCCAAACGAATATATGGAAAACAATGTGTATCCCTACTTATGTCTCAGTGCGCCCCCAGTCGTCCGGACTGGAAATAGTTTTAGTCCACGAAGTGTATTTTTCCAGAATCCCTAAAATGTAGTAGAAGACCGGTACTCACTTTGGACGACTGTAAAATACTAGGAAAGAAAGACTATTGGTTTTTTGAATAAAGAAGGTTCCCACAAAAAAGAATTTGGTCCGTGGTGGGAGGTTTATTTCAATGTAAGGATATCCCACTCCCACATCACTCAATGTTAGTTCTTTCCTTAAATAAATTGGGTTCCAATTGTACTAATTAGAATTTCCAATTACGAATAAAGAGGATATACGAATTTCCAATCATGAATAAAGAGGATATACGATCAATATAAGTAATATTCCCGTCCCTTGTACCTCTAAATCGTCGTTTGTAGTTGGGTTGTTTACTTTTAATAAAGCGGTTACAAGGGGAATTCTAGGTAAATCAGAATTCTATCACTATTTCAATGTAAAAATATATCGTTCCTGTCACTAAGTATTGTTTCATGTCACTAGATAATGTTTTCTCTTTTAAGTAATTGAGTTTTTCAGATCATAACGATTGCAATTTTTGATGATATAAAGGAAAAGATATAAGGTTTATGTAACTAATTATATAAGGGTCCACGGATTCCTATACCTCCGGACCGCCGTTAGTAACTGAGTTGTTACTCTTTTCGGGATACGATTAATCCTGAGAGTTTTATGAGGTTTTGAGAGACACGACAAATACCAACTCTCCATCATTTGTTAGTACGCGCATCACCGTCCTCATACCTATTAGGACAGTGTGTTCGATCAGACAGTCGTCTCTCCAAACTGGATTCTGTGGGAAAGTGTGGGTCCCATCCCTTAATCGTCGTTAATAACTGTGTTGTTTACTTTTTTGGGAAGTGGTTATATTAAGGATTGGTTGGGTAATATGATTATTAAAGGTTGAGGGGTTTTCTTAAACGGAAATCATTGAGATTTTGTAGAGCACGGAGAGTCCAACCCTCCGACATTTGTTAGTGTACACCAGCCTCCTTGGATATGTCCTCCCGATCTATTGGAAGGCTCGTCAGGGATTCGACTTTGTGAGAACAGTGCGGGTTCTTAAAAATAACGGAACCTCGACGTGTAAATGAGGAAGAGGCTCTCTTTGCCAATACCCCCTCTCGGGGGGCATTTCAGTCTCCACATCGACTCTCGTATTTTGTCTGAGACCAAAACCCCATCTACGAGTCCTTGTCCCCCAAAGGAGTCCGAACTAGTGCGGAAACACATACGGTTCGGAGGAAGGAGTACTGGAAACGGTACCCGCCTCAAGGANGTAATATGATTATTAAAGGTTGAGGGGTTTTCTTAAACGGAAATCATTGAGATTTTGTAGAGTACGGAGAGTCCAACCCTCCGACATTTGTTAGTGTACACCAGCCTCCTTGGATATGTCCTCCCGATCTATTGGAAGTCTCGTCAGGGATTCGACTTTGTGAGAACAGTGCGGGTTCTTAAAAATAACGGAACCTCGACGTGTAAATGAGGAAGAGGCTCTCTTTGCCAATACCCCCTCTCGGGGGGCATTTCAGTCTCCACATCGACTCTCGTATTTTGTCTGAGACCAAAACCCCATCTACGAGTCCTTGTCCCCCAAAGGAGTCCGAACTAGTGCGGAAACACATACGGTTCGGAGGAAGGAGTACTGGAAACGGTACCCGCCTCAAGGAATGCGACCAGGGGCCGTTGGATGGTAGAATGAACCCAAAGACAATGGAACCCGCACCCCATAGAGAAGTGCCGACGAGGTCGTTTTGTGTCGACGACGAGGAATGGAACCTGTTTCCCATAGAGGAGTGGTGGCGGGAAGGACTGGAAGTTGTACCCTACCGAGGAGATCCGGGAGGACTCAGGCGCGTCGGTGGCGAGGAACCTGCACCCCAACGAGGAGGGCCGGAGGCGGGGACCGGAACCCGAACCCCAACGAGGAGGGGTGGCGTCGGGGATCGGAGCCTACGGCGGGGACCGGAGTCTGTGTCCCACCGAGGAGAGCCGGCGGCGGGCACTGGAGCCAGCGCCCCATCGAGGAGAGTCGGCAAGGACACGGTAGCGTCGGACCGTGAGATCCGGCGACGGGGACTTGAACCTATACCCCATCGAGGACAGCCGACGTGAATCACGCGACCGGCGTCGGCGGCCGTGAAGCACGCGACCGATGCCCTCCTAAATTACTCCTCAAAATATCGTTTCCGATTTGCCTCCTTCTAACGACCATTCTAATTCCACACACGTCCACCAGAAATTTCTTTTTAAAAAAACCGAAGAACACATTACAATCAATGGGTGGGTCCCTAACTTGGGACTGGGAATCGTCACTTTCGTGTTTCAGATTTGGTGACCTGCTGGTCCCTTAAGGAAGTCCACCAGAAGAGATCATACCTTTTACGACTGTAGTAGGTAAACAACCCAAACGTAACATATTGTTCTAATTTCTGTAACCATACACATAGAGAACTTCACCTTGGTCTTGGGACGGAGTTCTGAGATGGGAACAAAGAACCGACATGGAAGAAACTGAAGGACCTAATCGTTGACCGGTTCGGTGAGGTCATGAGAACGGACCTTTTTAGGGTACCTGCCTCCTCGGACCATCCGATATCAAGTACCCCAGCGTTTCTCAGCCTGTGCTGACTCGCTGAAGTGAAAGTGAATTTAGATGAGAAACCTCGAGTAACTTCCAGTACCCCCGACCTCAGACAAGAGATCTCCCCTTGTGTCCTTCCGAAGGAACGAATCCTAGGGGTCCCCTAGAACGAGACAAATCAAAGTCAAAACTTTTACTTTTTCAAGACCCCTAGATAACGTGTTGTAACATTTATACAAATTGTGATGACTTGACATATCAATTCTTATTAATTCTACCATATAAAATGCAACACTAAAAAATGGTGTTCGTTTATCTTTCTCTTTTTCGTTTCCTTATCTCTTTCTATATGGATTGTGAGGCAAGTTTTCTTTCGACCTCCTCAATATAATTAATGTCTCTTTCGTCTGAAGTCTTGTCACCTTTGACAACTCATATTTATAACATAATATAATATTATAACATATATTATAGTATAATATATTATTATCCCCCCTTCAAGAGGTTCTTCTATATTGTTAGGAACTACACAAACTACTCGGATTGTTTTTTTGTAGTTTCATGTACTCCGTTTTAACTATCATGAAGTTCCTCTTTATTTACGCAAGATCACCCCCTCAGTTCATTATTTGTTTAATCCTGTTTATTATACGTTCAATCATTATACATAAAGTCTTCTTTCACTTTATAGTTTCTCCGTAAACCTTATAACCCCCTCCCAGTGTTAAATTTATTTCTTCTGTCTACTCTGGAGTGATGAGTGCACTGTAAACTCTTTTCTTTGAAGACCAGTTTCCTTTGTCGTTGACACGTCTTCGAACATTACCCTTGGACAGACCGTATAGACTCCGGAAACACCTACTTTCCTTTAATTAATTTACTTCCTGTCACCCCGGTCTTATATAACAATATACCCTGCAACACCCTTGAAACCGAAAATAAGACTTTCTTTACTTCTAAAACTTATTTCAACACTGTACTATGCCGAGATTATTTTTTACATGAACCAGAAAAAGAACTGGATATCTTTTATTTGGGGATTGTTAATTCTTTTGTCATTATCCTAGTATGGAGAACTATTAATGGAATTTACCTTTACCTAATTTACGTGGTTGGTTTTCTACATCTGACTAACCCACCTACCTTTGTACACGTACATACGTGAAGGTGAATGGTGTAGTGAGACGAACTGTGGGGAGTTTAATATACATTAATAAAATATATCAATCAGTACAAGGGTAATACCGAATGTTAATATTAATAGAAAATAAAAAAACAGACCGAAAACTAACACTTTTGACTATTTGTAGAAAGTGACACTAATATACTGATAATGAGTGAATTATGGTAACATAATACTAACCAGTTGTCTTTTTATCGTCTTGAAATATAATGGTTGTAATCCTAGATTATCTTTTTGGATACTAGTGAAAAATTTTAAGTATACGTGTAGTCTTAGTAGAACCTTCAAAAATTTTTATGTTTACAAGTCCATAACGAAAAAAAGAAGTCTTGAGGTCTACAAAGATTACTCGTCAGTACAAATTTTTGTTGACTTGATATACTACGAGAAAACTTTTCTTTCTTTTCACTTTCACTTTCAGCGTAGGTTGTGAAACGCTGGGGTATCTGAGATCAGGTACCTGAAGAGATCCGGTCTTATGATCTCACCCATCGGAAAGAGAAGAGGTCCCCTAGAAGGGTTGGGTTCCTAGTTTGGGTCCAGAGGGCGAAACGTCCGTCTAAGAAATGGTTGACTCGATAATCCCTTCGGACTACTGGAAAGTGAAAATGGATTAAACAAAGTAAAAAGGACAAAGTATAAGTTACGAGGGTAAAGTAAATCGAATACAAGAGGTTAAAGAGGTAGAGAAGAAAAAAAAAAATTACAAGAAAGAGTTCGGAAATAGTTCACATCATCTTTTCGAAAACGTATAAATATATATTTATATACATATTATATATGTAAAATCTTTTAATTACTTAAGAACGGGTTGATTTTTCTTTATACTGTAAAACTAAGGTGAACAGACTGAATCCTACTTACCTTATGATCTAAAGATTTTTTATCTATACGTTGTTCGTTGTTTCTAAATGACATATCGTATCCCTTTATGTCAGTTATAGAACATTATTGGGTACTACCTTTTATTAAAGTTTTTATTATATACACGTAAACATATTGACTTAGTGGAACGACACGTGGACTTTGTAACATTCAGTTGATATGAATTTGATTTTTTATATATATATAATTTTTGGTTTATATATGTGTTATATAGACACACACATATATATATATATACATATAAACCAGAAAAAGAGAATTTTGAGAACCTTAAAGGGTTCACTATCCTCACAGAAAACATACGATTCAATACTGGTTGGATCTATCGTACAACTTTTCGTCTCTGTAATGAAACGGTTGTTTCCAGGCAGATCAGTTCCGATACCAAAAAGGACACCAGTACATACCTACACTCTCAACCTGACACTTCTTTCGACTCGCGGCTTCTTAACTACGAAAACTTGACACCACAACCTCTTCTGAACTCTCAGGGAATCTGACGTTCCTCTAGGTTGGTCAGGTAAGACTTCCTCTAGTCGGGACCCTAAAGAAACCTTCCTTACTACGATTTCGACTTTGAGGTCATGAAACCGGTAGAGTACGTTTCTTAACTGAGTAACCTTTTCTGAAACTACGACTCTCCCTAACACCCGTCCTCCTCTTCCCCTACTGGCTCCTACTCTACCGACCTACCGTAGTGACTGAGCTACCTACACAGACTCACTTGAGGACCTCAACCACTACCTATCCCTCCGGACCACACGACTCTAAGTACCCCAACGTTTCTCAGCCTGTACTGACTCGTTGACTTGACTTGACGTGACTCTACTGAGTTCCTTTCCACCCCCACTCCCTTTCCACCGATCTATCGAAGTCTTATCCTCGACTAGTGTGGGTGTACTGATCTACCAATCTTTAAGATCGGAGTCAAGGGATAAGGTAGGTGGTGACCTCTCGTCACACTCCGACCTCTAACTCAAATAAGTGGTTACCGGTAATTAGTTAGTACGGGAGTTCACTTTGGAAATAATTTTGAGACTGTGTAAAACCGATGTCCTCGAAGGTCCAACCACTAGTGTAACTACGGACCTTCTACCTCACGGACCTGTCTCGTGTCTTAGAGATACGGTGAGGTGGAGGACGGAGGGGGATATAGAATGAGATATGTAGAGAAGGTAAACATAGGAAATATTACTTTGACGACATCAAAAACCTACTTCATTTTTTCTTATCGAAATAACGAAACGGTCCGTTTCCCGTTGTGTCACCCGAGTACGGGGGGTTTTTGAAACACAGGGGTGAACCCTTCTAAACCACTCCTCAAAATATCGTTACCAAGTTCCCACCCTAACGACCAATCTAATCCCACACACGTCCCGGATGTCAGGATATTAGACCAGAGTCCACCAAGAAGACCTAACTTTTCACGACTGTAAAGGTAAGTAACCCCTAAAATCAAGACATTTTTCAAGTTTCTATAACAATTCATACAGGGAACTCTGTCTTGGTCCTGGGATGAGGTTTCGACGTGTTAACAAAGAACCGATGAGGAGGGAACAGAGACATAGGGGAGGGAAGGGACTAATCGTTGATAAACTAAGACGGCAAACCTTGAGTCCCTTCCAGTACCTCGACCTCAAACAAGGGATGTGTTCTTTACCTCCTATACTTTTCCGAAAGTACGAGTCCTTGGGGTCCAAGTCGAAAGGACTGAAGACACTCAGTAAGATCGGTTAATAGTTTGGACTCCCCTACCCACCCAGTACCTTTGGAAACTTACACATCAACCGGTCCATCTACACGTCCGCCGGACCGTGGGGTAAATATCAACCAAAGACTTCACCTTTATCAGGACACCTTGACTTCGGAATAGAACATTCCAGAACAATTTAGACCTATCAATCACAGTCTTAACTTATCTTAACATCCTGTAGATCAACCACAGTCTCTTAACCTCTTAATCAATAATAACCTTTTTTCTGTGTCGTCTCCTAGTGAGACAACAAACCTCCTGTCGTACTTCCCTTGGTTATTGTCTTCTTTGTCCCTTTGGTTAGTCTTCGGATCACGTCATTAGGTCCCCTCTGTATCGTCATCAACACTACTCTACAAACATGATACCTACATAATGCTTCCGTTTCGGTTGTAATAAACGACTACTTAGTTTACACCCTACCCTCTCTTTCCCCCTTCGAACTAAGTTTCAAAACAGTGTACCTTGATGTCACATAAAGAGTTACGGAATAACTTCCCTCACAGGAGACACGGTAGAACTTTTTATATTATTTCCAAACCCACTCGTCCAGTATGTACCACTTATATAAGGTTGTGCGAGTAGAAAGAGGTACCTAAATAACAAAACATAACATGGTTGTTTAAAGACCGTAAATGTGATGTAAGTCACGTCTAGTGGTAAATCAGGTCAAAGTGAGTTAGTTTGTCCGTTTGTAAATCTTGGTGTCAATCGACATCTCACGTGTCTTACGTCTCAGAGACGACTCGTGTAGGTGTAACTACCAACGTCGGACTTGATTTAGAAGAAGACGGAAAACAAGGATCATGGAAGTATTACGTAAGTTATGTAAAAGAGGTCCTAAAACGACTACTTAAATGTTTAAGACATCAATAAAAATCTTAAAACGGGAAAAGGACCTAAACTGAAACTCAAACTCGACTGAGATCTAACTAGACCTCAAGTCGGATTTACGTTACCTTCTGTAACTTATACCCTATACTCCTCTTATGACAGGAGAACGTTACATTGGTGGAGTCCACTCCAGTAAGACTGGAGTCTACTCCAGTAAGAAATGGACTCCGTAGTGTTGGAAGTCTATCTCATCTTTACTGTGCAAAGATGACGTGTGTCCCATAGTCACCCTAAGCCCCTAAATGTTATTAGTGTCAGTTGATCGAGGAGGATTTATAACGGTTAGGTCAAAAGTACCACCGTAAGTTACAGGATTAAAAGTATATTTCCTGATCTTTACTCATACTTAAGTTATCGGGTGTCCCGGTCTGAAACAAAGAGTAAAAACGAATACAGATGGAACGTCTATGTTTTTTATTCCAAGAAAACATCGTCAATATTTAAAGGGTAATACGAAACCTTATTTTTAAATATTGAGTCTCGGATATATAAAAAAAGGAAATTCAAAAGATTAGGTCACTCTTTATGGAAAGTAAGAAGAACTCGGGTAGTCAGTAAGACAGGTAACTCCAAAACTAAAGTCATCCGGAAACTAAGGTTCGGTGGTGTAGTGAAAATGGAAACCTCGGTTCCTGGTGAGAGGTCCCAGAAGTTTAGGTTGGTGTACTCAATTAGTGTAGGTATAAGAGTAAGGGAACTTCTGAAAACCAGAATTTCGTTGGTGAAAACACCAAATGAGATGGTTAACTTTAAGAATCGATAACATTTGATCAAATTCCTTTTCTGTGAATAATTCACAACAAGTCAGTGTGTCAACACGGGTTGAGAAACACTGGGGTACCTGACGTCGTGTGGTCCTGAGGGACAGGGAGTGGTAGAGGACCTCAAAAGGGTTCAAGTACAAGTAACGTAGCCACTACGGTAGGTCGGTAGAGTAGGAGACCGCGGGAGAAGAGGAAGCCGGGAGTTAGAAAGGGTCGTAGTCTCTGAAAAGGTTACTCAGTAGACAAGTGTAACCTACTTTATATAAAGGAAAGAGAGACGGATAAGGGAGGTCTTTAATCTCTGAGAACCCAGGATTCGTCAGAATAGTCCACACACCATTTCTAACAGAGGACTGTATACGTCCTTAGAATTATAAAACCCCTGAAAATCTTTTCTCTTTAGGTGGTTCCGTCTTAACCTACCGTTCGAATACCATACCGAAAGGACAGGAACTCTTCGGAAATTTTTTAAATCAGACTCTAAGGAAGACGGAGTTATCCCTCCTCGGATACACGAGTTACCTGGTCCGAAGAAACCCCTTTTTTTTATCGGAACCAAACCGACACAAACTACCTCTATTCCCATTAAAATCTCTTTTTCTAATACAGGTCATCTATACTTTAAGATCAAGACAATTCACTTCGGACATAAATACTTTCCATGACACAATTAGTGTTAAAATGGGACTACAAGTGTTACTTTCTTTTAATGGATCATTTCAATAGTATCACTTTAACGAGTACTACATAGTGACAAACACACTCCAGAGGACGATTTTCGTGTACATGTTACGAATACACTGTTAACCCATTTTAAATTTTTATCATACCGAATATGTCGTAAAGGAGTAATTGTATGAAGACTTGTAATGAGGAACCTTCTTTTCAATACTGGTTGGATCTATCGGATAAGTTTTCGTCTCTGTAATGAAACGGCTGATTCCAGGCAGATCAGTTCCGATACTAAAAAGGACACCAGTACATACCTACAATCTCAACCTGACACTTCTTCCGACTCGTGGTTTCTTAACTACGAAAACTTGACACTACAACCTCTTCTGAGAACTCTCAGGGAACCTGACGTTCCTCTAGGTTGGTCAGGTAAGACTTCCTCTAGTCGGGACCCTAAAGAAACCTTCCTTACTACGGCTTCGACTTTGAGGTCATGAAACCGGTGGAGTACGCTTCTCAACTGAGAAACCTTTTCTGAGACTACGACCCTCCCTAACCCCCGTTCTCCTCTTCCCCTGTTGTCTACTACTCTACCGACCTACCGTAGTGACTGAACTACCTGCACTTAGACTCACTTGAGGCCCTCAACCACTACCTGTCCCTCCGGAACCCACGACGCTAAGTACCCCAGCGTCTCAGCCTGTGCTGACTCGCTGACTTGACTTGACTTGACTTGTACAAGCGTTATTGACTAGTCAAAAAGAGGTTGTACCGAATTGATTCACTTATATTTCCTCCGGAGTGTGACTCCCTGTATTAAATATGGGTCTTGTTTGTCGACTTAGTGGAGTCGTAACTTCCTGTATATAAACTAGGAGTTATAAAAGATAACTTTTCGAATGTCAGTTTTCCCTTTCATACTCTTTTTATTAGACGTACATAACTCTATACCCCTTCAGTACCACAGAATTTGTACCAAATTGAATTTGAAATAATTGGTTTCATTGGACTAAACACCTGAAAGTCTGTACGTAACATATAGATGGAACCGGTAACTCTTCACCTTATGTGAACTTTCAGTTTTTCCTCATTGATACCACGACTAGAGGTTCCATTTTGATCCACTGGTCACACCTACACTAAAGTCTACGTAAGGACATCAAAACTTTTGAACATAAAAGACTCGATACAGTCTGAACCCTACGGTGATCGGTAAGGGTTTCGTCACAGACGACCTTGGACCATCGACATTGGAATTCGAAAGTTTCAGAAGAGAACATTGATAACTGAAAAATCTGTTACGTTTAACGGAATCTAGATATATATATACATCTACAGTTATCGAGGACAATACACATACAATTACGATATTTATGTCTTCAATTTTAGATGAATCCATTCTAATCTGTTGACCGATTTTTAGAGGGGCTTCACGGGTAAAGTCTAACCCAAAGTCCGAATAAGAAGACTTAAGGAGTCCCTTACTCTAGTTAAAACAGATAATTTCAAAGTCAACGGTGAGGATTAAGAATGACGACGTGGTTTCACCGTCTGGTTCCCTAACGCTAGACTTCGTATGTCCTGAGTCTTGGTCTTGAACCTTTAGTTCATAAAGATTAGGTCATAGGTAAAGAGGTGTTAACTCTGTCCTAATATGGGGTAAAGTCGTCCTTCATCGGTCTCTCCAGTAACCGGGTAAGGGACTTTCTGAACCCCTTTCTCCTTTCTCTACACCCCTAATTTTGACTCAGGGGGACTTTGGTTCAAGGAGACGACTCAAATATATTAATTATAGTGATATGAGTTACTAAAAAGTGAAAGAATCGGTTGTGGACAAGAAGAGTTTTAACCCCTCATAATTTCGTTTCCCCACTCACTTTGGTTCGTCTTGGGACACCCCGAAGAACTGTACCTTCTGAAAGATACGGGGGACAAAGAATAAACGTCCTATCTCCGAAGTCGGAGGTGTTGGAAGGGACTCAAGGTTTCCCGTCAAAGTTTGTCAACGATTAGTTCCTTCCCTCCCCTACGTCTTTGTTCCCTTCTCGTGGTTCTTTGTTATCACGTCGGTGTCCCGTCTCAGAACCAAGACGAAGTTCCCTATATACATTGTTTAGAAACTCGAGAAATGTCTTGATTTTGGGATAGTTACCTTCTACAATCGCAAGAAGTAAGGTCTAATTTCTTTGACCCCGAGAAGTTGACTGGTGGACTCCGGTCTAATTTCCTTGGTATCTTTGAGTAGTCTGGTGGAGTCAGTCAAGTCAGTGAGTTAGTACAGAATGAAAAACGGTGGGGTATCTGACGCCGTATTGTTCGAAGGGACAGTAGTGGTTGAGAGCCTCGAACGAGTTTGAGTACAGATAACTCAACTACTACAGTAGGTTGGTCGAACAGGTTACAACAGGGGAAGAGAAGGACGGAAGTTAGAAAGGGTCGTAGTTCCAGAAAAGGTTACTCAGTCAAGAAACGTAGTCCATCGGTCTCATGACCTCAAAGCCGAAGTCGTAGTCAGGAAGGACACTTATAAGTCCTGGCTAAAGGAAATCCTAACTGACCAACCTAGAGGAACGTCAGGCTCCCTGAGAGTTCTCAGAAGTTGTGGTGTCAAGTTTTCGTAATTAAGAAGTCGTGAGTCGAAAAAAATACCAGGTTGGGAGTGTAGAGGTACTGATGACCTTTTTGGTATCAGGTAAGTAGGTCCCTCCCCGGGGGAAGTACTTTGGTAAACTTTGATCTAATTTCCGAACGTCCAGGAGGTGTGTGGGACTAAGACTAGTCATGGGACGGGAACTTATTTTGGGTTATCAAAATAACGATATTTTGAGGAGTAGTTTAGGAAGATCCAACCTTGTTTGTCAAAACACCCGTCCTCGGACGTTATAGGGAGAAACGGACTGTTTCGTTATGTCAATAAGAAAATATGAAGTGGGTTTTGAGAGAGAGGTTCTAAGTTAAGACATGTTCATTTGTCTTCGGTACTTGAAGGTCTACAAGTTCGACCAAAATCTTTTCCGTGTCCTTGGTCTCTAGTTTAACGGTTGTAGACAAGTCAAGTCAAGTCATCGAGTAAGTACAGGGTACTTGGTGTCGTACGGTCCGGAGGGACAGGTAGTGGTTGAGGACCTCAGATGGGTTTGGGTGCAGGTAACTCAGTCACTACGGTAGGTTGGTAGAGTAGGAGACAGTAGGGGAAGAGGAGGACGGGAGTTAGAAAGGGTCGTAGTCTCAGTGAAGTTTACTCAGTCGAAAAATGTCGTCCACCGGTTTCTTAACCTCAAAGTCGAAGTTGTAGTCAGGAAGGTTACCTGTGGGTCCTGACTATAGGAATCCTACCTGACCAACCTAGAGGAACGTCAGGTTCCCTGAGAGTTCTCAGAAGAGGTTGTGGTGTCAAGTCTTTGTAGTTAAGAAGTAACCTAATAACTTTTTCGTTCTCTCAAGGTCTTTTTGTAGATGAAGACGAAATAACTGATATGGTTTCGGAAACTGACACACCTAGTGTTATTTGACAACTTTTAAGACTTTCTCTACCCCTATGGTCTGGTGGACTGGACAGAGAACTCTTTAGACATACGTCCAGTCCTTCGTTGTCAATCTTGACCTGTACTTTGTTGTCTGACCAAGATTTATCCCTTTCCTCATACAACTCCGACATATAACAGTGGGACAAAATAAATTGAATATACGTCTCATATAGTACTCTTTACGACCCGACCTATTTCGTGTTCAACCTTAGTTCTAACGGTCCTCTTTATATTTTATGGAGTCTATACGTCTACTGTGGTGGGAATACCGTCTTTCACTTCTTCTTGATTTATCGGAGAACTACTTTCACTTTCTCGTCTCACTTTTTCGACCGAATTTCGAGTTGTAAGTCTTTTGTACCGTAGACCAGGGTAGTGAAATGCCCTTTATCTACCTCTTTGTTACCTTTGTCACTGTCTGAAATAAAACCCCCCGAGGTTTTAGTGCGTCTACCACTAACGTCGGTACTTTAATTTTCTGCGAATGAGGAACCTTCCTTTCAATACCGGTTGGATCTATCGTATAATTTTTCGTCTCTGTAATGAAACGGTTGTTTCCAGGTAGATCAGTCCGATACCAAAAAGGTCATCAGTACATGCCTACACTCTCAACCTGACATTTCTTTCGACTCACAGCTTCTTAACTACGAAAACTTGACACCACAACCTCTTCTGAGAACTCTCAGGGGACTTGACGTTCCTCTAGGTTGGTCAGGTAGGATTTCCTTTAGACAGACCTTGTAAGTAACCTTCCTGACTAAAACTTCGACGTTGAGATTATGAAACCGGTGGACTACGTTTCTTGACTGAGTAAACTTTTCTGGGACTATGACCCTTTCTAACTTCCGTCTTCCTCATCCCTTACTACCTTCTACTCTACTATCTTATCGTAGTGGTTAAATTACCTGTACTCAAACTCATTTGAGACCCTCAACCACTACCTGTCCCTCCGGACCATACGACGTCAGGTACCCCAGCGTTTCTCAACCTGTACTGCCTCGTTGACTTGACTTGACTTGTGTCTTCGGCTCAAAAACCGGAGTACAAGAAGTGACACTCACACGAAAGGTCAAGTGACGTAGGGAGGAGTCGGGAAGGAAAAGGTGAACTGGACGAAGTACGTAAGGGAGTAGGAAACACCAGAAAAACACCCGGGATTGAGGAACAAGTAAACAAAATTATAAAACTCCCGACACCTAGAAAAACTCCTAGTCACCTTCGAGATTTTACTGAGTGTATAGTGTGTATCCTATTTTAGAACATATACTAAAGTCCGGTGAATCTTGACGGGACCTAGGTAGGTCCCTACTCGGGGGAGGGACTCTACGTACCTGGGGAAATGGAGTCAATATAACTTCTATAAAACTGTGTGACCTCAACCCCCTAAGAAACGTTAGAAGACGAAAAGACCCCACCTCTTTAGAGACAGTCTCGATAAGTGTCTATTGACACGTGAATAAACAGTACGTGTTCCAGTTCGCGGGTATAGGAGTTTTGTTTACCAACAGTATCCTGTGTAGTCAAGTCAACGAGTCAGCACAGGCTGAGAAACGTTGGGGTACTTAGTGTCGTACTGTCCGGAGGGACAGGTAGTGGTTTAGGGTCTCAAATGAGTTTGAGTATAGGTAGCTCAACCACTACCGTAGGTCGGTAGAGTAGTAGACAACAGGGGAAGAGGAGGACGGGGGGTTAGAGAGGGTCGTAGTCTCAGAAAAGGTTACTCAGTTGAGAAGTGTACTCCACCGGTTTCATGACCTTAAAGTCGAAATCGTAGTCAGGAAGGTTTCTTGTGGGTCCTGACTAGAGGAAATCTTACCTAACCAACCTAGAGCAACGTCAGGTCCCCTGAGAGTTCTCAGAAGAGGTTGTGGTGTCAAGTTTTCGTAGTTAAGAAACCACGAGTCGAAAGAAGTGTCAGGTTGAGAGTGTAGGTATGTACTGGTGACCTTTTTGGTATCGGAATTGATCTGTCTGGAATCAGTCGTTTCATTACAGAGACGAAAACTTATACGATAGATCTAAACAGTATTGAAAGGAAGATTCCTCATTCACAGAAAATTAAAGTACCGACGTTAGTGGTAGACGTCACTAAAACCTCGGGGGGTTTTAATTCAGACTGTGATAAAGGTGACAAAGGGTTACATAAACGGTACTTCACTACCCTGGTCTACGGTACTAGAATCAAAAGACTTACATTTCGAAATCCGATTGAAAAAGTGAGAGGAGAAAGTGAAAGTAGTTCTCCGAGAAATCAAGAAGAAGTGAAAGACGGCATTCCCATCACAGTAGACGTATAGACTCCAAAAACTATAAAGAGGACCGTTAGAACTAAGGTCGAACACGAAATAGGTCGGGTCATAAAGAGTACTATATGAGACGTATATTCAATTTAATCGTCCCACTGTTATATGTCGGAGCTGTATGAGGACAGGGATAAATCTTGGTCAGACAACAAGGTACAGGTCAAGATCGACAACGAAGGACTGGACGTATCTCTAAAGAGTTCTCCGTCCAGTCCACCAGACCATAAGGGTAGAGAAAGTCTTAAAAGTTGTCAAATAACACTAGGTGTGTAAGTTTCCGAAACCGTATCAGTCATTTCGTCTTTATCTACAAAAAGACCTTTAGAGAACGAAAAAGGTACTAGGTCGTCTACAACCGTTAAACTAGAGACCAAGGAGACGGAAAAGATTTTGGTCGACCTTATAGACCTTCAAGTGTCAAATGTATAACGACTTCGGACCGAACCTCTTAAAACTCGTAATGAGATGATCGCACACTCTACTCACGTTAACACGCCATCAAACTCGTAAGGAACCGTAACGGAAAGAAACCTTGACCTTACTTTTGACTGGAAAAGGTCAGGACACCGGTGACGACTCAAAAGGTTTAAACGACCGTATAACTCACGTCGTGAAAGTGTCGTAGTAGAAAGTCTTAAACTTTATCGAGTTGACCTTAAGGTAGTGGAGGTGATCAAAACAACCATCACTACGAAAGATTCCAGGTGAACTGAAGTGTAAGGTTCTACAGACCGAGATCCACTCACTAGTGTGGTAGTACTAATAGACACAGTACTTCTATAAAAAACATGTCAAGAAGACACATAAGAACGGTAGAGAAGAATTATAGAAGACGAAGACAATCCAGGCATGTTAAAGACAAGAAATAGCTCAGGTAGAAACGTACTTTACAAGGGAACCATAAAGATTAAAAGAACTTCTCTAGAGATCAGAAAGGGTAAGACAACAAAGGGAGATAAAGAAACGTAACTAGCGACTCCTTCCCAAAGAATGCAGAGAAACGATAAGAAACCTTGAGACGTAAGTCTACGAATACAGAAAGGAAAAGAGGAATGAAAAGTGAAGAGAAGAAAAGTGTATCTTGGGTATCGTGTGTATCTTGTCCTAATTCCACTCGACCGTACTGATAGACTCCCTCATAGGGATTCCAGAAACTGTCAAAAGGTGTCCTTAGACTTTTCTTTAACAGAAACCGGTCTAAGACCTATTTGGAATCTGTCTCCGTAACGATAACTCGACAAAGGATAGGAGTATCTTTTTATGTAAATGACTCTCTCTTCGGAGAAGGACACTCTTTTCCCTTTCTCCCAAGAAGGTTCTCCGAATCTTCACTCAAACGAGTCGTTTACCGATAAATAGGAGGTTCACTAACTGGTATAGGTAATTTTTAGTGGAAACACTGATCTCTTCTTCAAGAGAATCACCGAGGGTCCCCTTCCCACTTCTCGACCGAAAATAGTCTCGAGTAGAAGGGTCCCTCCCATCTCTTACTCCTTGAACCTCCGTCCCTCTTGT
This sequence comes from Capra ibex, assembly GCA_006410555.1. Taxonomy (NCBI): domain Eukaryota; kingdom Metazoa; phylum Chordata; class Mammalia; order Artiodactyla; family Bovidae; genus Capra; species Capra ibex. The sequence continues at coordinate 1,633,595 of SJYO01013849.1, read as the reverse complement.
CACTCGAACCAGTGGTTCTCTTAACTTAATATCAGGGTACTCTAGTAAGACAGTCGATCTGACGAATAGTGTACATTTAGACGACGTTCGGATACTCAATCTAGGATAATAAGGACACACACACACACATATATATATATATACCTGTGACTCCGTGTCTTTCCATTCCACTAAATAGCGTCCAGTGTTTCGAACCTTCGTTATCCAGTCCGGTTGAACTGAGACAGTTTATGTCAGAATAGATGTTACGACTCTCAACGAGCCACACACTCACCCACTCTCTGAACCCGAGGGGTATAGTCGTACTCAGTGTGAACCACCCCTTCCCTCCTCCTCCTCGCGTCCCGTCCTACGGTCGGTTGACGCCGTCGTAGAGGAGGGACTAGTGTCGTGGTGTCTCGTCGTTGAAGAGGACACTCTCCTCGGTATCTTCGATTGATTCCCTCGGGTTTCCCCTAAGATAAGTCTTATCCTTCGTCTGTTGGTTGGATTCGATAGAGGGACGTCCACACTTTTGAGAACCGAGACTGAATTATTGATCAATACAATTGAATCATGGATGTGAGACGTTCTAGGGAAGAGATCGTAGTAAAGTAGAAGGAGACTTTATTGGAGCCCCGTAACGTGTAAATAAAGTGGGTGAAAAGACAAATATGTATACGAAAGTATTATTTTTCCAATTTCTTAAGTGTATATGTTTAGTTCAACCCGTCGACCATAATAAATAAAAAAACGTCTACTCCTTTGTCTCCGTGTATTCAATACACGAAATTGGTCTCGAAGATATATGTCAACACGTCCTAAAAACGACATATTAATTGAGTCGTCTCTTCATATATTTCGACTTTATGTCGTACACGATCTATCGGTTCGACAGGTACCCAACGTAGATGACCTCCTTTCTATGAAAAAAGACAAAACGTTCTTCCACGGTAAACTCAATCCCCGTCGGGTCACGGACCCCACCCCTCCACCCGGTTATTGTAACGACCCTTCTCTCCGGTCCAGAGGTCTGTGGACGTCGAGTAGTATGGGAACTTTGTCTCGTCCTGGGACATCCCGAGGACCCGTACCTTCGGGAAGACAGGGAACAGAGAAAAAACTTCTCACATCTGATGTCGGAGGTCCTGGGAGGGACTCAAGGTTTCCCACCTAAACTTGTCAACGATCAGTTCCCTTCTTGTCGATTCTTTGGTGGACTTCGTTCTAATCTCCTTTGTCTCTTCGAGTGAGTCTTCTAACGGACTCTGATCTAAGTTCCTTCCGTCAGGGGCGTGTGTTGGACTAGAACAATCGTTAGGGGTAGGAACTTGTTGACAACATTCTGAGGAGTAGTTTGTGAGGGTCTGCCCCTGTATGTCAAAAAACCCTGTCCTCGGACGACTCAGGGGGAAACGGACCGTTTCGTTACTTCGATAAAAAATATGAAGTGGATTTTAAGACAGAGACTCTAAACTAAACCACGTGTCTCTGGTTCGAAAGTTGTAGTGGCAGACAGGTACGAAGAACAGGGATAGATGGGGGTCGACGGGAGTCAGAGGTGAACGTCGGGAGTTGGGGCGGAAGATGTAGATTGTCGAAACCTCTCTTTTCCTTTTTTTTTTTATTACGTTTCCCACCAGTTCACCTTTACTTTTGTCTTTGCATTACTCGACATTTTTTCGGAGTCTCCGAAGGAGTCCGACCCTGTCTTTCCATACGTCTACCTTCCTCTTCCTTGAGAGAGGGACTTCGAGAAATTTTCTTCTCTAGACGACAAATGACTACGGAGACCCAAGGACCGTGGGGTGGTCCACGTCTCTTTGCAACGAGAGATTAACCACTAATCTACTAAAGAACAATACAGGGACAAAGGGACCTCCCCCAAATAAGTGAGGTAGAACCACGGATTCTCAAAGGTGGACGGCGAAGGACGTCTGATCTCCGAGGGACCGGGAGCGAAGGAAAGGGGGGTACGAAAGACAAGGGGGTCTGTCTGTTGTCACGAGGACGAACCACCCTAAAGGACACCAGAGTCTCCGAGACCCGTGGACCTTCCTCCCATGTTCCCTCCTGTCCCGGGAGGAAAGTACGTCTGAGTGGGTCGAGTCCGAGTAAGGGTAAACGTGGTCTCACACAGAAGAGGGGCATCTGGTGGCTCTTAATCAACGGAACGGGTCACCATGAGCCTAAGGAAGGTCTCCAAAGGAGAGAGGGTCGGAAACGGTGTAATCCCTACCCAAATAAGGTCCGGGACGAAGGGTGACGTCTTTGGATCCTCCTGTCTTGGAAAGAAAACGAGGGGTACGGAACCAAACGACCCCTGACCGGTTACCCTATCCTGAAGAACCCTCAATCTTATCCCCTGTGTACTTGTCTCCCCTACCGACCACAAGGTGAGTCTGACGAGTCCACACTTTTCCCAAGGGTCACGGGTAGAGGACTACAAGACCACGGGAGTACAAAGGGCGGCAAAGGGTGTGGGTGACGAGGTGGCTAAGGTGGTCTCGGAACTGGCGGAGTTGTCTAGGGGACACAACAACAACGAATATCGGTTCTTGGGACAGAATCAGTCGAGTCCGACGGTATTGTCTTGTGGTGTCTGATCCACCGAATTTGTCGTCTGTAAATAAAGAGCACTGAGACCTCCACTTTTTAGACCAGATTCTGATTCGACAGACGCCTAAGACAGGAACCGCTCCCGGGAGCTGGGGCGAACGTCTGTCGAGAGGGGAGTGACACACAAGTGGACTGGAGGAGAGTCACATATACACCTCTATTTCGAACGAACAGAGAAGGGGAAGAAGATTCCCAGATTAGATTAGTATTTCAATCTCGGGAGTACTGAACTAGATTTGGATCGATGGAGGTTTCTGGACGAAAGATTATGGTAACGTAAACCCTCAATTCCGAAGTTGTATACCTAAAACTCCCCTGTCTTTGTAAGTCGGCGGGGGGGGGTTTTTTTGGGTCCTAACTTGGTTGGGAGTTAAACGTCCGAATCATACAACGTCGTCGAGTCACTATTCGTCACGAAGGAACAGTAAAATAAGACCCCCGTGGCCACGACACCTGTGTCGAAGTGGACGATAAGACCGAAAGACTAAGAGAGGGGTCCCGAAGGGAGCGGTGGAACGTAAACGGACCTCCGAAGGACTTCCGTCGTAGAGAAATCGAGGGTGGAAGGTCAAAGAAGTCTGTCTATGGGTGTGTGAAAGTAAAAATCCTCCATTGTTGTTTTGATTCGAATCCTTTAGATATTTTCCTAATTTTGAGTTCAAGAGAAACTAGAACACCTTAGTTTGGGGACGGACCGTCAGAGGATTGACACAACGAAACCCGTTCAATGACTCAGCGGGTACGGAGGTCCAAGAGTAGATTCAACACATCATTATTATAGAGACTGAACCCTCAAAACACTTCTCGTTTACTCCACTGTTTCATTCCCCGAATCATATAACGAATTGTATGTACATACACACACAATTCAACGAGGTCGACACAGACTGAGAAACGCTGGGGTACCCGACATATCGGGTGGTCCGAGGAGACAGGTACCCTAAGAGATCCACTCTTATGACCTCACCCAACGGTAAAGAATGAGGTCCCCTAGAAGGGTTGGGTCCCTAATTTGGACACAGAGAATCCAGAGGACGTGACCGGCCGCTCAAGAAATGGTGATCGCGGTGGGTCCTTCGGGACGAATTGTGTATTAGTGAATTGTTTATACTCGACAATACACTCACAAAACAATAATCTCCTCGTAAACACCGATATCCCAGAAAAATAACGGGGGATGGGTACTAGAAACTACTAAGTCCTTCCAGAGAAAAGTCGGAGAAACGGGTAGGAGAAGATTCGGTACCCCTACTTTGTGGATTCAGAAACGGGAAGGAACCCTTATTGCAAGGTGGGACCGTGACTCGTAGGGGAGACACGTGGGTCGGACCGGTATGTTCCTGTCGGGGACCCATTCAGGCACGCGAAGACCACAGGACGTGACCCATGTCCCGCAGTACTTTAGATCTCGACATCAGATAGAATCAGAGAGATACGAGACCCTTGTTTCAGGAGAGGGAAATCGGGGACTGTCGAAATCCGAAAAGACGTCGTAGAGTCGAGGAAAAGTAAGTAGAAACGACTTTTAAGATGTCGACGGACGAGGACGTTGGGTGGAGGAGGTCCTTTGCAAGAGACTCATCAACTATCGTGTCACTACAAAGAAGGGTCTCTAAGTCGGATGAGTGTTCGGGTGACGAGTACCCGGGTTCCTTCTTTGACGGAGATTTCCGATCTTGAAGACCCCGGACGCCCCTGTCCCGGTCCCTCCTCTCGCCCTTCTCAAAGGATTGGAACAAGGATCACATCTCAAGATGTCAGGATTACGTTTAAGAATCTTGAGTCTTAAGGTTCTTTTTAGTTTGTTAGAGGATGGAAGTGACTTCTGTCGGAGTATACCGACAACTGTAATACACTGTAATATTCCAGTGTTCCGACCTCGTCTTTCTCCTTGGTCTCAACCCAGAAGAAGGAGGACCAGTCTTTGCATCGATCTCCTCGGTAAGAGAGAGATTCGTTCAGGTAAGAGTTTTCGTCGTACCGAAACTAAGAGAATGAGACAAAAATAGACAGAGAGACAGAGAACGCGACACTTTCGTTTCCGGTCAGACAGGTCCTACGTTTATCTTGTAATTGTCCGGATACCTCTCTTGATATCTCTTCCACCGATCCCTTCCCCCGACCCTAAAGGACTAAGGAGAGGATGCCAGGACCAGGACGAGTTACTAACGACCTTTGTCCGAAACGGAGACGAAATTTGTACCATACTTGGGAAGGGACGTAGAACCTCGAAAAACTTAACCCAATTGGAGAGTAGTCGTAGTGACTAAACTACTATAATTGACAGGACTTCTGACACTCCGAGTCTAGGTAGGTAAGCTAAATAAGAACTCGCAGGAGGAATTGAGAGTTCTCAATTCATTAACCAAAATTCCCATGTTTAAGTGTCTGATGTCTACGATAATCTTCAGTTCTCAAAGAACAGGGGGACTTACGTTCTTATGAATAAGTCTTGGTCCCTGGAAAGGACGTAAAAAGAATCACAAATATTTGTCAACTTCTGAAAAGTCTACACAACCTAAAAGTAGAAAAACACTTAATTCGTTCTACACTCGAACTAAACCCCAGATACCACATATTCTCCCGGTGTAAAATTTTACAATTTTCCGGGAAATTATTTTCTACTTTCTTATTCGTTCACTTCGTCATTTCTCCAAAACGGAAAAAAAAAGGGTCAATTCCTTGAACCTTAAGACTTGTCAATGTGCACTTTAAGTCGACGTCGTATAGACCTATATTTATTATGTAACTTTAAAAATACATCAATTCGTAATGTCCTCAGCCTGTTCGAGACGTTCCTAAACGTAAATTAAGACAAAAGATTTTTTACACGATTGATTTTTATTTTCTTAAACCCCGTACATTTCAATGATTCTGTCATTCCTCTTAAACATCGTCTTTACTAGACAAATTAAATTACGGAGATAGAGTCTGATAAGAACCCAAATAAATATCCGTTTCCAGTCGACCCCCACCCTCTTCCTCCTACGACGAAACTTACTACTCCGTCCTGCAGTAAACCCGGAAGTCTACACAGGGTAGAATGAGAAGGGGAACGAGAGAGGTCTTGGTCGAGAGGAAAACGATTTGTCACGACCTCTTTGTAAGGATATCGGTCGTTCCTGTGGTCACTCCCGGCTCGTCTCCCATTCTTCTGTCCTTATCCACTCCTTCCGAACCTCTGAGGTCGGGGAAACGGGAGTGGAAGTGGAACTTGGTAGTGAATCCCGAAGAAGAAAGAACCCCCGTCCCGTTGAGTCTCAGACAACCACTGACGTAATCAAACGATACTGGCGGTATTGTTTATGGTGTCCGACTCACCGAGCATGTTGTCTTCAACTAGGAGGGTCAAGACCTCCGACCTTCAGGTACTAGTTCTACAACCGTCCTAAGCACAGAGGACTCCAGAGAGAGGAACCGAACGTCCACGACGGAAGAAGGACACAGGAGTAGACCCAAAAAGAGACACGTGTGCACAACGACCCAGTGAAGGAGAAGAAACATTCTAGGGTCGTGATGACCTAGTCCCGAGGTGGAAACACTGGAGTAAATTGGAATTAAGGAGAAATTTCCGAGTTGGAGGTTTATGTCAATTTACCCCAATTTCAAAATAATGTAAACCCGGTGTCTTAAGTCAGGTATTGTACCAGAATATCTCCCACTCACCCCTATAAGAATCTCTCACAGAACTTAGGTCAGGAGAAAGGGAGGAGAAGTACAACGGATCATATAATATTTTTGAAATTCCAGAACCAAAGGAGGACATTATTTTTCACCTTAACGTTTCACTATAAATACTAGACAGAGTCACGACCTCAAGGTCGATTAGGAGGTCTAAGTATGAGTTGTCTGTACATACAAAGACCCTAAATCTGGTCGAGGTAAAGGTAGACTGAGACTTTGAAACCCTTTGAAAGTTTACCGGGTTATTGTCTGTATATATAAGATTTGAGATAAGACCCGACCACTGTGTGGGTCGAGAAAAGTATTCCTCTGGGGTCCGTCCATTTAGATTCCAACGATACTTATATTCACCACCGAATCTCCACCCTTTCTCCGAATCCCTGGGTCGAAACGGGACCTCTCTACCCCATTGTGAGTGAGACACGTATGTAGGAGATACGGTTCACGGGTCTGTGGAACTACGTCGACTGGTCGGTGTGAGACACGGAGTATGTAGTAGAGGAAATCGGTGCACTAGAGTGACACCGTATCCACACTGAAAAAAATTTAACTTCGCTTAAAATGTATCGTACTTTAAACGATAAAATTCGTTTAAGTTAAGTCGGAAGTCATACAAGTGTTACAACGAATTGGTAGTGGTGATAGACTAAGGTTTGTATAAATAGTGGAGTTTTTGTTTGACAGTGGAAGGGAAGGTAAGGGTGGTGGGGAACGATGACCGTTGGTGATTAGATTTAAAAGAAAGAGATACTTATACGGACAAGACCTGTAAAGTACGTTCACCTTAGTATATTCTACACAGACTGAAGAAAGTACATTGGACTACAAAGATCCCCAGTCGTAGAATAACACACATAGACATAAGGTCAGGAAAAATACGGACTCGTTATAAGGTAACATAACGATATGGTGTAAACAAATAGTCCAGTAGTTAACTACCTGTAATCCAACAAAGATAAAACCTATAATACTTATTATAACGATACCTGTAAATACATTTTCAAAAACAGACTTCCAAACAAAAACGAAGAGAAAAATCGCGTTCACATCCTCACCTTAAGGACCTAGTAAACTATTGAGATGTAAAACTCCGTGATGATGAAAATAAGAGTGAATTGTCCCTTGGTGTAACGTCTCGACCCTCAGGTTAGACCCTTGAGAGTAAGATCTTGGGTCCGTGACTCAGAGACGGTGTGATGGAATCTCCACTAAGACTTCCTGATTTACACTAAGGCCAACTACCACCGTCCTTCCCGTAAGACCCGTCTACACACTTCAGGATCTTCGTATTCTCTCAAAGAAAAGTAAACGTCGTTCACCATCAACTCCCACAGATCTCGTACTTAAGAAGAACCTTCTCAACGGTCCAATCTCTACCATCCTCGGAACGTAGGGTACGAGTCTTCAACTCACGTTTTTCTACAATTCGTCTTCTTATTCATACTTTGTATGATTTAATTTTTTACTTTCGGTAAAGACTTTACTTTTCCGTTCACGTTGTTGTTTTTTATAAACGGTCGGCGTACTGTAACCCAATTATCAAAGGAATGTATTTCTTGAGGATTGTGACCAATACTTTTGTGAATTTTGGTTTGATCTATTTACCCGTTTCCTGTACTTGTCTACTAAGTGTTTTATTCTTTACGTTTCGTCATTTGTTTGTATACCTTTTTACACATTGAAGGTCATATTAGTTTCTGTACGTCTAAGTTCGTTGTCATTCCCTTGGTGAGAGACGGATACTCTAATCATTTACAAACAGTTTTACTTACTGAATAAGACCACTCTCACTCGAGACTCTCCTTAAGGAAGTATAGAAGTCACACGAGTTTAGGGCTTACGGTTTACGAGGAAAGGGACATTGGGACATTAAGGTCAAGATCGGTAGTTGAGAGATTCTTCGGTGTAGACGTACAGCAGCTGTTATTTCTTTTTTTTAACTTTGTTCTTCCATGTTCCCCGTCCACTGGTTTCAAGTTTTATAGTAAGGACACACTTGTGGTCCTTGTGACAGGTCGGGGTTGAAGAACAATCTCCGGGTCTTGATAGGGTCCGGTTTGACAAGTAACGAAAGAGGTTTAGAGGAAACGGTGTAGGTGAAGGTAAAAGAGGTCACCATAGTGACCGACCTAACATGGGTTTCGATTTTGGTACCCTCAACGGAAAAGGAGGAAAGAAGGAATGATGGAAGACTTTCAAACACAAGGGAGAGGGGTTTGACTAGACAACTTTAGTATAAAGGGCGCCTACTACCATAATTCTCCATCCCTGAAACCCTCCATAAATTTAACCCTTTCACCTTGGGAATTCTTACCCTAAATACGGGAGTATCTTCTCTGAAATGGTTCTAGGGAACGGGGACGGAGGTACACTCCTGTGTTACTCTTCAAAGGCAGATACTTGGTCTTTCATCCGAGAGTGGTTTGTGGCTTAGAAGGTACTAGGACGTAAAAGTCGAAGGTCTGACACTTTTTATTTTAGACAACAAATATTCAACGGGTTGAACGCCATAAAACAATATAGTTGGACTTGTCTGATTCTATTAGAAGGAGAGGAAATAAAGTCGACAAACGGAATTTAAAACAGTCAATGTGAAATCTTCCGAAGAACTTAGGAAAGAGAGTCGAAAGATTAACGGTAACGGAATTTTATGGGACATATAAGAGTGGGGACTCCATAAAAACAACAGGAGACAGTGTCCGGCCAGTGGACCCCAACGGTTCACTCTCCCTTCCCCACACAGGTCCTCTCTCTATGTTCCGTCCCGAGGTCGTCACAAACACTGAAAAATAAAGAATAAAAAATCTTCTAGATTTCCTTTAAAGGGGTTTTCAAATTACGAATGACTTAGATTCACTATACTTGGTCTACAAGTAATGTAAGATATATCAACCTTATAAATTATTATTTTTGGTTATGTTATAACATTTCATTAATCGGAGGTTAATTTTAGTTATTTAAATATAAATTTTTTTAGAAAGTTCAGAGGACAGACCGGAAGAAAGACCTTCAGGGGGAAGTAGGGTAGTAAGGATGTATTAAGGTAATGTATAAAATTATTTAATTATTATAATAAGTTATAATATAAATATAAATTTATATCCATCATAATATATTATAAACAATAAATCAAGGGGTAAAGAATGTCTTATTTTAGGTTTGAACAATCGAACTGTACTCTGGTAGGGGTAGGATGCAGGTTCGGTACGATTTGGATTTACAGAGATTGGATTGGATTGAAATTACTGAGATCTGAGAGGAGTGTAGGGACGTATTCCAGAGGGAGTGTATAGGTAGAAGACGGAGGGGTCGGTCGTCCAGAGTTAGTGAAAAGTTTCGGTTCCAGTTTGTAGTCAGGTTTTCCTGTCCAAAAAGACTAAAGGAGTTCGTCTCAACCAGTAAGGAAGATTTAATCTAAGAGTTTTTTTTTTTTTTACAAGTACTGTAAATAGTGACGAGAATATATGAGAAACCTTTAAACAAAAGTGACAAAGGAGATCCTCTGACACTCGAGGAGTTTCTGTCCCGACCCCAGGAGAAACGTCAAGAGTCCGACTCACGTCACAGCTCTTATGGTTCTCGGGAGACGCACGTCAGACCTTCCTCCTTACTCCATTCCTCTTTTGTTTTGTGTGACGTAGTACTTCGGAAAAGGAGAAACTCNTTTTTTTTTTTTACAAGTACTGTAAATAGTGACGAGAATATATGAGAAACCTTTAAACAAAAATGACAAAGGAGATCCTCTGACACTCGAGGAGTTTCTGTCCCGACCCCAGGAGAAACGTCAAGAGTCCGACTCACGTCACAGCTCTTATGGTTCTCGGGAGACGCACGTCAGACCTTCCTCCTTACTCCATTCCTCTTTTGTTTTGTGTGACGTAGTACTTCGGAAAAGGAGAAACTCCCTTTGAACTCTTTCACCCCTGTCCTTGACAGCAGTTAGACCCATTATGTGTGTCAGTTTTTGGTCTCTGATTCGATTTTTCTCCTTTCTTCCTAAAGGATTAGGTTCCTTAATCCTAAAGGATTAGGTTCCTTCCTTCCCCCTACCTTTAAAGTTCATAAACTTCCGTGACACGCTCCCATCTGAAGGTCGGCCCTGACGGGTCCGTACGGCGACCGAAAGTCGCCACCATACAAATGAGACCGAACGTCGGGTCAAGACGTTGACTAACTCTCGTGACCCCGTAGGTAAAGGGGTCAAAGACCCTCACTTCATCGGTTACCGAGAGTCAACTCAGTGAGAGACCTTTATCGGGAGTCGGTTTCTTTCGGGAGTAGGTTCCAGTACAGGGGAGACCTCCCGTAGGGAGTAGGTTACTGACCAGTCACACTCTCACATTTCCAGGTAGAACGAATAGAGGTCTGACCTGTTGGGTAAGGTCATCGTCTCGAGGTGTACTCAGTTGACTCCGGAAAAACACAAAAGTTGTTACAAGTCGAGGAGGGGAATGGTCAAAGGTGAAGGAAGTGAGAGTCTATCCACAACCAAGGATTCAGTGAGAGATTATGTAAAGGTCGGACGTTTAGAGGTAGAGTCTTAAACAAACGGTCTCTTATTAGATTCTGTTTACTTTGAAGTTCCCGAAGATAAAGGTGGGGTTACAAAAGTGATCTAACCTTTTATAAAGAATCTTTGTCGATAGTTCTAGTTGAGGTATCTAGAAACTGGTAGGAAAAGTAAAGCCTTAGAGCAATCACCGGGGTTCCGGTTTACCAAGGTGAAAGATTGGACTCTGGACTCAGCAACAAGAAAACATCACTAACTAAACTCAGTATAATATAAAACAGTATGTCTCCACACTTTAATTTTATCTAAATCGTCACTTGATACTCCCTCGTCTACGGGAACTTTAAAACCGGGGGTAGAGGTAATAGACTGAAAAGTTCGTTTTAAATGTGAAAATACCTTTCGAGATTGAAAACTTCTTTCTACTGAAACTAGTCTGTACAAAAACAAGGATCGATCAACTCGATCTCAAACAAATGGAATCACTCTTAACCGTTCCGACACCAAATCCTTTACACCGATTTAATACAAACCCCAAAAATTAAATACCGAAGCTCACGGTTATACAAATAAACTCTGTTGTTCCCGTCTCTACAGTCTGTAGGTTGGCGACACCGTAAACGAGGACTTACACGAAAGGGCTGTTATGAGAGGAGAGGACATCCCTACTATCGACACCACTACGTGACTTTCCGTTTACCCTAGATACCCTTTCAAGAACCCTTCAATCCCAATCTTACAGAAGAAGAGAAATGTCAACTTGAGTCAAGGAAAAAGAAATTAAGAAGGACCTTGAACGAGGAGTGAAAACTGGGAGTCGAGGTCGACCCTCGGAGAGAGATCGTCGGAGATATCGGAGACGGAGAAGTAAGGGTAAGTACAAGTACAACACCGTTTAAAAGAGGTCCAAGGAATCGAGTAACAAAGTATGTTAACGAAAAAACTATAAACACATAAATAAACCGTCTGTCCGTAACGTTTATAACTATTCTAACTGATAATCCTCTTTAAAGAGAGGGAAGGAGGGGTGGTACCTTGTTAACTTATCGTGTGATGTGTAATTTAGTTTACTTGTTCGTAATCGTAGGCAACATTTGTTAAATGTGACGTCTTGAGGACGGTAAAACGGTTTAGGGATTCTTGATTTACACCTAAGGTTGAGTGGAACGATTAATTAAGTCTTATTCTTCTATAGGGGTTTTCGTCATGACAAAGTACAACCACCTCTCAGTGTATCTGTTAATGTCTACGAAATTATAGGTAGGACAATAATCAAATACTTCTAAAGAAACGGTTTTTTTAGGTAGGACAATAAAAATCGGATTCTAAAGAAACGGTTTCTGACAAAGGTTTTAAAGTAGTGAAAGACTCTTTTTTATACGTACTTTCGTCCACCTATAATAACGACAGACTAAGTAGGAACTTTAGGGTCGTGGATCGTGTCAAGACCCGTATAACATACTATAACTTAATTTAGGATTACGCGAAAATATCATGTCATCAATTAAGTCTTTAAGCATCTTTACTGGCTCTAAAATTTTACAGAATCAGTAAAACCCTACGGTATTGTTTTTGTGATGTTTGACCCATCGGATATTTGTTGTTTCAAACTGAAGAATGTTAATATCTCTAACTTTTAGACTATAGTCCCACGGTCGTATCAATTTAAGAACACTCTCGAGAAAAGACCCAAAGTCCGACGGTTGAAAAACAATCTAGACGTGTAGCCCTCTTGTCTCTCCCCTTCGGTCGAGAGAAGACCGCCCGTGTTTAGGATAAGTACACCCGAGAGGGAAGTCTTGAAATAGATTAGGATTAATGGGGAGTGTCCGGGGTGGAAGATTATGGTAACGTAACTCCCCATCTTAAAGTCGTATATAAAACCTTCCTGTGTGTACAAGTCAGGTATTGTCGTTTATTACGTGTAAAATACTCGAAATCATTGGTTAAAAGATTCTTGTTTTTGACGGGTTACAATCGTTCATTCTCTTGTCTCCCTAGTCTAAAATTTAAATCGGGAGAAACTAAGGTTTTAATTGTTGGAGAGGAAGAGTGGAACGACCTCCTAGAAAGTAGTTACAGACGGGAACCGTTAAAAAAAAAAAAAACCAGAGTCCACGAACACACCAAAACGAAAAACTTCATAAAGAGGTACGTAAGTCTCGGAGGATCAGTCTGTGATACACGAAAGTGCCACGGACCTGACGTTACACTCTCTTAACCTGACACTTCTTCCGACTCGTGGCTTCTTAACTAAGAAAACTTGACACCACAACCTCTTCTGAGAACTCTCAGGGAACCTGACGTTCCTCTAGGTTGGACAGGTAAGACTTCCTCTAGTCGGGACCCTAAAGAAACCTTCCTTACTATGATTTCGACTTTGAGGTCATTAAACCGGTGGAGTACACTTCTCAACTGAGTAACCTTTTCTGAGACTACGACCCTCCCTAACCCCCGTCCTCCTCTTCCCCTGCTGTCTCCTACTCTACCGACCTACCGTAGTACCTGAGCTACTTGTACTCAGACTCACTTGAGGCCCTCTACCACTACCTGTCCCTCCGGACCGTACGATGCTAAGTACCCCAGAGTTTCTCAGCCTGTGCTGACTCGCTGACTTACCTTTACTTGACCTGACGTTACTTACCTCTTTCCCCCACACTAGTTATCTCAAGTTAATTTTACGACGGAGACTGTTCCCATAAACGTAAAATGTAACTCCTTAGACCTTTTCACCTACAATTTCAATGAATTTATACAAGTGAGTTGTCAAACTCACAGTGAGGGACAGAATCTTAAGGGGTAGACCAGGGGGTAATACACAACAAGACAACAAGTCATCTAGTCAGTACAGGTTAAGACGTTAGGGTACCTGACGTCGTAAGGTCCGAAGGACAATATAGTATCTCAAACGAGTTTAAGTACAGGTAACTCAGCTACTACGGTAGGTTGGTAGACTAGGAGACAGAGGGGAAGAGGACGGGAGTTAGAAAGGGTCGTAGTGTCAGAAAAGGTTGCTCAACCGAGAAGTATAGTCAACCGGTATCATAACCTTGAAGTAGAAGTCGTAGTCAGGAAGGTCACTTATAAGTCCCAACTACAGGAAATCTTAACTGACCAAATTAGAGGAACGACAGTCTTTCTGAAAGTTCTCAGAAGAGGTCGTGGTGTCAAGTTTTCGTAGTCAAGAAGTCTCGAGTCAGAAGAAATCCCAGATTGAGAGTGCAACTATATTTGACGTCCTTTTTGGTATCAAACTGATATGTCTAGAAACATCCGTTTCACTACAGAGACGAAAACTTATGTGACAGATCCAAACAGTATCGAAAAGAAGGTTTCTCGTTCACAGAAAATTAAAGTACCGAAGTCAGGGTCAGACGTTACTAAAACCTCGGGTTCTTTTATTTCAGTCAGTAACAAAAGTAACAAAGGGGTAGATAAACGGTACTAGAAGCAAAAAACTTACAACTCAAAATTCGGTCGAAAAAAGTGATAGGAGAAAGTGGAAGTAGTTCTTCGAAAAATCAAGGAGAAGTGAAAGACAGTAATCCCACCACAGTAGACGTATAGACTCCAACAACTATAAAGAAGACCGTTAGAACTAAGGTCGAACACTAAGTAAAACGTGTGACATGAGACGTATATTCAATTTATTTTGTCCCACTGTTATATGTCGGGACTGTATGAGGAAAGGGTTAAAACTTTGTATCGTACATCTTATGTTAAGTTCAAAATATGATCCGGACATATTGAGAACATCAGTACATATCTACACTCTCAACCTGGTATTTTTCCCGACTCATGGTTTCTTGATTATGAAGACTTAACACCACGACCTCTTCTGAGAACTCTCAGGGAACCTGTCGTTCCCCTAGTTTGGTCAGTTAGGATTTTGTTTAGTTGGAACTTATAAGTAACTTTCCTGACTACGACTTTGACTTCGAGGTATGTACCCGGTGGTTACACTTCTCGACTGAGTACCCTTTTCTGAGACTCGACCCTTTCTGACTTCCCGTTACCTTTTCCCCTGTTGTCTCCTATTCTACCCCTCTATCGTACCGAACTGAGTTACCTGTACTTCGACTCGTTTGAGACCCTCTATCATTTCCTATCCCCTTGGACCATACGACGTCAGGTATCCCAACGTTTCTCAGTCTGTACTGAACCACTAACTTGTTGTTGTATACCGAGATGCACTGGACTGAAGACGTGTGGAGGGATGAGGTAGAATGACATGAGAGAGGGACTACGATTTGAAGAACAGAGGGACTTGTATGGTTCGAGTCTTGGGGATGTGAGTGAGAAAGGAAAGGATTACAAAAAGGGAGTGGATAAAAGGTACCGCAGGAAGAAAAGTAAACAGTCCAGAGTCTCTTCAGAGGGGCATAAGGGATTAGGTTTTAACAGGGAGGGTTTAAAGATCAGGTGAGGAATAAAGTACTAAGTAGGTGGAGAAATACCATGAATAATAACGGAATAAACAAAGATACAACAGACAGTGAAGATGATCCGACGGTTGGGAGATAATCTTCTCTGAATAGAAGGAAGAACTTGTGGACCTTCAAGTGTCAAGTACATAACGACTTCGGACCGAACCTCTTAAAACTCGTAATGAAATGATCGCACACTCTACTCACGTTAACACGCCATCAAACTCGTAAGAAATCGTAACGGAAAGAATCCCTAACCTTACTTTTGACTGAAAAGGTCAGGATACCGGTGATGACTCAAAAGGTTTAAACGACCATATAACTCACATCGTGAAAGTGTCGTAGTAGAAAGTCCTAAACTTTATCGAGGCTACCTTAAGGTAGTGGAGGTGATCGAAACAACCATCACTACGAAAGATTCCGGGAAAACTGAAGTGTAAGGTTCTACAGACCGAGATCCACTCACTAGTGTGGTAGCACTAATAGACACAGTCAAGAAACACATAAGAAAGGTGGAGAAGAATTAGAGAAGAGGAAGACAATCCAGGTATGGTAAAGATAGGAAATAACTCGAGTAGAAACGTACTATACAAAGGAACCATAGAGATTAAAAGAACTTCTCTAGAGATCAGAAAGGGTAAGACAACAAAAGGAGATAAAGAAACGTAACTAGTGACTCCTTCACAAAGAATACAGAGAAACGATAAGAAACCTTGAGACGTAAGTCTACGAATATAGTAAGGAAAAGAGGAAACGAAAAGTGAAGAGAAGAGAAGTGTCGATAAACGTTCCGGAGGGGTCTGTCGGTAAAACGAAAAAACGTAAAGAAAAGGTACCCCGACCAGAACTAGGACAGAGGACACGTTACAGTGATTGGAGGCAGGTATCAAGTAGTCCGTCAGACAGATAGTCTAGATCAGGGAATTTAGATAAAGAGTGAAAGTATAAAAACCCCCCGAGGTTTTAGTGACGTCTACCACTAACGTCGGTACTTTAATTTACTACGAATGAGGAACCTTCCTTTCAATACTGGTTAGATCTATCGTATAATTTTTCGTCTCTATAATGAAACGGTTGTTTCTAGGTAGATCACTTCAGATACCAAAAANAGGGAATTTAGATAAAGAGTGAAAGTATAAAAAACCCCCGAGGTTTTAGTGACGCCTACCACTAACGTCGGTACTTTAATTTACTACGAATGAGGAACCTTCCTTTCAATACTGGTTAGATCTATCGTATAATTTTTCGTCTCTATAATGAAACGGTTGTTTCTAGGTAGATCACTTCAGATACCAAAAAGGTCACCAGTACATACCTACACTCTCAACCTGACACTTCTTTCGACTCGTGACTTCTTAACTACGAAAACTTGACTCCACAACCTCTTCTGAGAACTCTCAGGGAACCTGACGTTCCTCTAGGTTGGTCAGGTAGGATGTCCTCTGGTCAGGACCCACAAATAACCTTCCTGACTACAACTCCGACTTTACGGTCATGAAACCGGTGGAGTACACTTCTCAACTGAGTAACCTTTTCTGAGACTACGACCCTCCCTAACCCCCGTCCTCCTTTTCCCCTGTTGTCTCCTACTCTACCGACCTACCGTAGTGGTTGAGTTACCTGTACCCAAACCCATCTGAGGTCGTCAACCACTACCTGTCCCTCCGACGTCACGACGCCAAGTACCCCAGTGTTTCTCAACCTGTACTGATTCGCTGACTTGACTTGACTTGACTAGAAGGAAGTAGTACCGACCTTAGGGTACACTGAACGTGTGATGGACCGTGTGACCTTCACGGGTAACACACACACATACACACGAGTCACACAGGTTGAGAAACACTGGGGTACCTGACATCGGGTGATCCAAGGAGACAGGTACCTTATAAGACCCGTCCTTATAACCTTACCCAACGGTAAAGGATGAGGTCCTTTGGAAAGGATAGGTCCCTAGTTTGGACACAGAAAACACAAGGACGTAACCGTCCACCTAAGAAACGGTGACACGGTGGACCCTTCGGGGCAGCCAGGAGTAATTTATAGACATTTTACCTATTTACAGAATTTCCATCGTAAACCTAGAAATATCTTCGTCCTCTCCCCTCTGCCAACTAAGCCTCCAGTATTGTAAGACTTCCGTAGGGTAGTGGAGAGGGGACAGAGATCTACACGTCCGGATGAGATCCGAGACCATGGTCTAGAGAACGACTTGACCTCGACACTGACCTCAGACTCCCAACTTCACACAACGATAAGGGACGTTCCACGGACACCGGGGAGTCACTCACTATAACATGCTATAGTCACCGACCTAACATGAGATCTTACGTACATACCAGTACGTTCCTTACTTAATTTAAAACAACTCTTCGATTTCTTTCAAACTCTTCACCTTTTCTATCGACAACGACGTGAAACACTCGTAAGACAGGAGGGATAATACATCTTGTTCGGTATAAATTATTCTAATGAACCGATGGTAGTGGTCAAGAGTGGTCTCCATCTTCCTCGTCTATGAATACTCCACAACATAAAGTCAACTGACTTACTTAACTGATTATTGAGACGTCAGTGAAATTACTTTACTATTCAAGAACGTAACTAACTGTGTTAAGACGTGAATATTCAACCAACTTTGAGAAAAAATGAAAGTAAAGGAAACCACCTATTCTTTACAGTTTTATTAACCCACGGAAGCGACAGGTACCACGACTTCGTTCAAAAGAATTGTCGTCCACTGTTTCCGCTTCTATTCCAAAGTCGACAGAAGGTAAAACTACGATGTCCCCCGAAATGCCCAAAGTCTTGAGAAGTACGTATAGAGTACCAAAACGGGACTCTCAAAACATTTGAAACATACCATCCACCACGGGAGAAGGGTGTAAAATATCTGACCCTTATGAACCGAGTTTAGATTTTCCAAGATAAGAATAACTTTAAAAAGAGTAAAACTATCTACGAAGTTTTGTATGAAAAACGTTCCAATTTTTTACAATTAACACTTTAAAACCTTTATATCCATTTGTTTCTTCTTTTTTTGAGATATCAGGGCACGGGTGTCTCTTGATGATAATTGTAAAACTATTTATAACGAACTATATCTAATCTAACTACCTTTCTTCTATATATTAGATTATGACACATATGACAAAATGGTACTATAAAAAAGTGAATCCTTTGATAATCCATGAAATAGAGACAGATATTCATATAAAAATGTCGAAAAGTTTTATCATATATTATCATGTATTAACACCTAAAATGGTATTAATTACTGGTAAAATCGACCTGTAAATCCATTAAAGATAGTAAAACACTAATATTCGTTATGACATTTTCTTAAAAGTATTTATTAACAAACACGTACAATAAGATATAAAAAAGTCTTTTATCGACTTCAATCCTAACCTTAACGACCTAGAAAACTAGATATAACAATTTATCAGGTTCGACATGTTGATAGTCGTCGAGTAAAAGGAGATACGAGTATGTGAGACTTATAATAATAAATTTTCGTATCAAATTTTTATAATACCCACTTTAACCGTAGAAAGAAAAGATTAAAGAAAAAATTTTTATAATGGTTACTCTAACCTATACAAAAGTTCACAAAACCGGTAAACTTAGAAATAATGAACGTAAAGAAGATTGTTAGAAACAGATATAAGGACGAACTATCAAAACTTTTTTACAGAAGACTGAGATTTAATTTTCGAGAAAGAAACTTAACGTCCCGTGTCGAAATTACTTTTATTCATACACAGACTCTGACCAGGAATCTAACCTTACATCAAGAACCGAAAGTCCGGGAAGGAGGAGTCCGAGGGTCACAAAGGTTAAGATCTACATTACTGAGGCCACCACAGAAACAATGAAACATAGAATGTGCAGTAGGATGAGTTAAGAATGTCACAAACCTCTTCGTCTACCCCGTTTGGTACCATAAACATATTGTCTGCCTTGACTCTGTGAAACTCCGATTTCGTGAATAGGTTCTACTAATTGATCATGGACACAGTTCCGTTTAGAACTTGGTCCTAGAGAATCCTCAAATCACTCTCTTGTTAGACTCTTCGATTAGTGTTACTACGAATTACTGAGAGTATTTCATAATAGAAAAGGTCTCAATAAACGTAAATTTATCTCCTTTGACTTTTATTAGTGATGAATTACACGGGACAGTTCGGTCCCCTTCTTGACAAAACCTCAGACCCCGGATGGATGGGGTATTTAGTGTGACACTCCTGTTGGTGGATGAATTAGATAAGTACCAGGACCGTGATGACTGAATTGTACCTGAACTTTTTTGTTGATACTGTTAGACTTATATATGTTATATTACGGGGTTTGTCCGTCTTTTATCTTCGACAAAGAGAAAGAGGAAGAGGAGGAGAAAGAAGAAGAAGAAGAAAAAGGAGAGAGAGTGAGACCAGGGGAACAAAATTTAACAGAAGATGTCCGTTTTTGTATCAAAGGGTAAAAGAAGTGTTTTGATGAGTCTCGATAAAAGGAAAAGAGACGTCAATCTTCAATGATTGACGGAGAGTCCGTTCAAGCGATTCACGGGTCTTCCTTTTATTTGTCGATCGATCTTTGATAGACGTATCGTCCCTGTCAAGGAGAGACGACTGGGTTACTTAAGTCAAACAATGTCGAAGGAACTGGGTGACTGGTAAATACCATCTGGGCGGGACCTAGGAATTATCTGTTGTACAGAATGGTCTCGCCCGTCACCAGAGACTTACGGTAGAGAGGTCACGAGAATGACACACCACTGTAAAATATAACATGTTTTAGTGTTTCTAAAGAGTTCTGGGAAGACCCCATATAAGAGGAAATGGGAACTACGACCGGAAGATAACGGTAGAGACGGAATCAAAAGAGGGACTATCGAAAGTGGAATTACTACATTTATAAAATACTCTCCCCCCAAACTTCAAAAAAAAAGCGTTTTGAAAAGCCGTTATAAACCACTGTAAGAAGATTATTACTAACTCCTCTTAACGAATAATAAAGTCACGGAATCACGAAACAGGTATGGGAGAAGCGAAAAGGGACATAGTAGAAAACTAGTTGATAGATTTTAAGAAACAACTATAATTATGAAATTCAAAACACCTTAATTGTATGATCACGATCCTTAAAATTCCGAGTTTATTGACCATATCATACCACTATACTTGTATCATAAATCACCATACTTAAGAGAAAAAAAAAAAACACTTCAGAACTCTTGACTGTGCGTCAATTAAGATTCACCCGATTACTAATGTCCTTACTCCCCCTAGTGTCTGTATAGGTATAAAACTAATTATGTCGATTCTAAAAATAGGATACCACCTAATTGGCACTAGTTCTGTTTCTTTCTACCCCTATTCAGAGTATTGAGGTCCCCTTTTGTTGGTCCATCGTCTACTAGTGACAACTAACTGTGAAGGGTGACCATAGACACACACACATACACACACACATATGTCGTAAACCCTCCAGTGTAAGAGATATACTTAATTCTAGTCAAGTCAAGTCAAGTCAAGTCAGCGAGTAGTGCAGAAGGAGAAACGTTGGGGTACTTAGTGTCGTGCGGTCCGGAGAGACAGGTAGTGGTTGAGGGTCTCAAGTGGGTTTGAGTTCAGGTAGCTCAGTCACTACGGTAGGTCGGTAGAGTAGGAGACAGCAGGGGAAGAGGAGGACGGGGGTTAGGGAGGTCCTTAGTCTCAGAAAAGGTTACTCAGTTGAGAAGTGTACTCCACCGGTTTCATAACCTCAAAGACGAAATCGTAGTCAGGAAGGTCACTTATGGGTCCTGACTAGAGGAAATCCTACCTAACCAACCTAGAGGAACGTCAGGTTCCCTGAGAGTACTCAGAAGAGGTTGTGGTGTCAAGTTTTCGTAGTTAAGAAGTCGCGAGTCGAAAGAAGTGTCAGGTTGAGAGTGTAGGTATGTACTGGTGACCTTTTTGGTATCGGAACTGATCTGCCTGGAAACAACCGTTTCATTACAGAGACGAAAACTTATACGATAGATCCAACCAGTATTGGAAGGTAGGTTCCTCATTCGCAGAAAATTAAAGTACCGACGTTAGTGGTAGACGTTACTAAAACCTCGGGTTTTAATTTCAGACTGTGACAAAGGTGACAAAGGGGTAGATAAAGGGTACTTCACTACTTGGTCTGCGGTACTAGAAGCAAAAGACTTACAACTCGAAATTCAGTTCAAAAAGTGAGAGAAGAAAGTGAAAGTAGTTCTCCGAAAAATCAAGGAGAAGTGAAAGACGGTATTCCCACCACAGTAGACGTATAGACTCCAATAACTATAAAGAGGGCCGTTAGAACTAAGGTGGAACACGAAGAAGGTCGGGTCGCAAAGAGTACTACATGAGACGTATATTCAATTTATTCGTCCCACTGTTATATGTCGGAACTGTATGTGGAAAAGGACAAACCTTGGTCAGACAACAAGGTACAAGTCAGGATTGACAACGAAGGACTGGACGTATAACCAAAGAGTTGTCTGTCCAGTCCACCAGACCATAAGGGTAGAGAAAGTCTTAAAAGGTGTCAAATAACACTAGGTGTGTCAGTTTCCGAAACCGTATCAGTTATTTCGTCTTTATCTACAAAAGGACCTTGAGAGAACGAAAAAGGTACTAGGTCACCTACAACCGTTAAACTAGAGACCAAGCAGACGGAAAAGATTTTGGTCGAACTTGTAGACCTTCAAGTGCCAAGTACATAACGACTTCGGACCAAACCTCTTCAAACTCGTAATGAAATGATCACGCACTCTACTCACGTTAACACGTCATAGAACTCGTAAGAGACCACAACGGAAAAACCCCCCTAACCTTACTTTTGACTGAAAAAGGTCAGGACACCGGTGACTACTCAAAAGGTTTAAACGACCGTATAACTCACGTCGTGGAAGTGTCGTAGTAGAAAGCCCTAAACTTTATCGAGTTGACCTTACGGTAGTGGAGGTGATCGAAACAACCATCACTACAAAAGATTCCGGGTGAACTGAAGTGTAAGGTCCTACAGACAGAGATCCACTCACTGGTGTGGTAGTACTAACAGACCCAGTAGTTCGAGAAAAAACATGTCGAGAGGATACATAAGAAAGGTGGAGAAGAATTATAGAAGACGAAGACAATCCAGGTATAGTAAAGACAGGAAATAGCTCGGGTATAAAAGTACTTTATAAGGGAACCATAGAGATTAAGAGTACTTCTCTAGAGATCAGAAAGGGTAAAACAAAAAAAAAGGAGATAAAAAACAGATTGAGTCACTTTATTCCGTATGGCACACCCCGGTGGGTCCTGCTCGCCCAGTACCACCTCTCCAGACTGTCTTACACCAGGTGACCTCTTCCCTTACCGTTTGGTGAAGTCATAAGAACGGAACTCTTGGGGTACTTGTCATACTTTTCCGTTTTACCATCCTATGACTTTCTCCTTGAGGGGTCCAGCCATCCACGGGTTATACGATGATCTCTAGTCGTCTCTTTATTGAGGTCTTTCTTACTTCCCCACCTCGGTTTCGTTTTTGTTATGGGTCGACACCTACACTGACCACTATCTACGTCCAGGTTACGACATTTCTCGTTATAACGTATCCTTGGACCTTATAGTCCAGGTACTTAGTTCCGTTTAACCTTGACCAGTTTGTTCACTACCGTTCTCACTTGCAACTGTAAGATCCTTAGTCGCTTGATTTTACCTGACCTTACCCACTTAAATTAAGTCTACTGGTAATATAGATGATGACGCCCGTCCTTAGGGAGTCTTCTTTACCTCATCGGTAGTACTAGTTGCTTTATCAGGCTTTACGTCATGAACCTACGTCAGAGTTTTTGCTGTCTTACTAGAGACAAACAAAGGTTCCGTTTGGTAAGTTATAGTATCATTAGGTTCAGATACGGGGTTGGCCATTACGACTTCTTCGACTTCAACTTGCCAAGATACTTCTGGATGTTCTGGAAAACCTTGATTTGAGTTTTTTCAACAGTAAAAGTAATATCCCCTGACCTTACGTTTTCATCCTTCAGTTCTTGTGGATCTCATTGTCCGTTTAAACCGGTACCACATGTCTTACTTCGTCCCGTTTCCGATTATCTCAAAATGGTTCTCTTGAGTGACCAGTATCGTTTGTGGGAGAAGGTTGTGTTCTCTTCTGAGATGTGTACCTGTAGTGGTCTACCAGTTGTGGCTTTAGTCTAACTGATATAAGAAACGTCAGTTTCTACCTCTTCGAGATATGTCAGTCGTTTTTGTTCTGGTCCTCGACTAACACCGAGTCTAGTACTTGATGAATAACGGTTTAAGTCTGAATTTAACTTCTTTCATCCCTTTTGGTGATCTGGTAAGTCCATACTGGATTTAGTTTAGGGAATACTAATATGTCACCTTCACTCTTTATCTAAATTCCCTGATCAAGACTATCTGTCTCACGGACTACTTGATGCCTACCTACAAGTACTGTAACACGTCCTCTGTCCCAGGCCCCCGAAGGGACCACCGAGTCTGGTATTTCTTAGACGGACGTTGTGTCCGCTGTACACAGACCTTCCAGGGGACCTCTTCCCTTATCGACGAGTGAGGTCATAAGAATGGACCTCTTAAGGTACTTGTCTTCGCAGACCACCCGATGTCAGGTGTCCCAGCGTTTCTAACCCTGTACTGATTCGCTGATTGTGAAACCGAAAGTCTCTAAGACTCACGCACGACCGTCTGGACGGTCTCGACCTATTGATTCTGTCCTTTTCTTTACGTTTTTTCGTTTTACCGACAGACCCCTCCGGAATTATCGACACTTTTCTTCTCTTCGCCTTTCGTCTCCTCTTTTCCTTTCTATCTTCATAGACTTACGTCTCAAGGTTTCTTATCGTTCCTCTCTATTCTTTCAGAAGAAGTCACTAGTTACGTTTCTTTATCTCCTTTTGTTGTCTTAGCCTTTCTGACCTCTAGAGAAGTTCTTTTAATCTCAATCTTAGTCAGGATTGATTAAGACCTGGAAAAGTACCAGGACTCCAAAGAAGAGGTAGTTTACTACTGTTAGTAGGGTCAGAATATTTGAATTATCCCTTCTTCAGTTCAAATTTTAACTTCCAGAAACCTTTCTGTTACGTTATGTTTACGTTTCTAAAACTAAAGGACAACGAATAACCTCATTTACCTGAGGGGATCCCAGGTCCCCGAAGGGACCACCGAGTCTGGTATTTCTTAGACGGACGTTGTGTCCGCTGTACACAGACCTTCCAGGGGACCTCTTCCCTTATCGATGAGTGAGGTCATAAGAACGGACCTCTTAAGGTACTTATCTTCGCAGACCACCCGATGTCAGGTGTCCCAGCGTTTCTCACCCTGTACTAATTCGTTGATTGTGAAACCGAAAGTCTCTAAGACTCACGTACGACCGTCCGGACGGTCTCGACCTATTGATTCTGTAGGCCAAAACATCGACACTCCGTGGCATGACTTCACGGATATAGAAGTTTCTTTTGCAAAGTCTTCGATCTCACTGTCTACGAACGCTTAGCTAAAAATTTTACCTCGGAAAAAGTTCATACTCTTCTTAAGTTTATTATGTAGAGTCTCTTTCTGCACGATCGACGTTCTCAGTCGCGAGTCTCACAGACCCCACCGAAATGTAGGTACGTGTACCCACCGTCTCGACGGGTCTACTCGTTCTTCCCGTGTCCGGAGTACCGTCCGTCGACAAACACGACCTCGATATAAAAAGTCTGGATATGAAAGGAGAGCAAAACAGTCTTTGTTGCACAATAAAACCATTGAGAAGTAAAAGGCGTGACGTCGAGAGGTACGTTAATAACTTACGTTAATCCATAAGGTACGCCGTATTAATGAGTCGATAGACACGAAGACTTCCTATACTTTTATTTACTAGCACTTTCAGGTATCACTTTTAGGACGTAGGTTTCTTCTTCGGACCTAAAAGATGGATGGACTGTTACACAGACTTAATCTGTTTTATTTTAAATTTGTGAGACCCAAAAAGAAGGTAGACGGCATGTGCACGTACTTACTTTGCGTTGTAATCGCACCGTCTTGTTCGACCGAACCAAGTGAAAAGAGACAGTAGATTTAGATACCGAAGGATCAGACCAAACACGTCCATAGGTGTATTTTGGAGAGATACCGTACCTTTTTTTCCTCACTACCTAGTTCCAGATTTTTATTAAGTATTTAGGTCAGATTTATTGATCACGTGTCCATCGACCTTCCAGGTGTGGTTCAAGTAAGGAAACGTGTTTCCGTTTCTCTTAACGTTCCGTATAATTTTATCTCATTCCCGAAACCAAAAATATATGTAGTTACAACCGACTCTAAGAAAACTAACGTTCACTGTCCTTGGGTCAACGTCTGTCGAATTCGTTTCTTCCCCTAAATCGTTGTTCTATGACCCCGTAGAGTCTCTTATTTTTACTCGACGTCTTCATAAACTTTGAGTCTTTGACCTGGACCCTTGAACTAAAATTCTGAAACAGAGGGAGATAGGTAGAGAAACAAATAAGATAGAACAGAAGTAAGAAAAGATACGGTCTTTTGAAAAGAAATACATCGTCGTAAGTTGTGATGACCTTTGAGACCCTAGTGTAGTGTAGAGACTTCAAAGATAATTCCCGTTTCCTTAGAAGGAACATTCAAGACAATTCCTTTTTTGGTTTTTGTTTTGTCGGTTTCGCAGACGAGTTGGACATAACCCGGTCTAGGGACCTGTTTAAGGACCGAACTCCCATCCAATTCCACGATTCTCCAATCAATGATTTTCTCCATTTAATTCCATGATTGGATTCTCCCTCCAATTCCAGTATATAGGTGTGGACACGTCCCTTACTTCCAAATATTGTCTTCTTCTACCCTCAACCCTGTCCTCTTCTGTCTTTCGTCCAGTCATCTGTTATCGTGGTTTCATGGGTGTACACTGACGTTTGAACCTCTGACAGGAGTCCCGGGTTCTCTTATTGGACTATGTATATAACGGTACCTGGTAAAACATATCTTAGAATCTTAAGTCAAAAGAGAAGAACCTTGAACAAAAAAAAAAAAAAAAAAAAAAACACTGGTCCTGGGATCACTCCGGTGTTTCTTTACGTATTTCTAAAATCCTTCTTAATAAAAGTCCTGTTTAGGTTATAGTTTTGAGATCTATGACCCCGTCCCTTACCACTACCATTTCCGTTCGTTTCAGAGTCCCTCGGTCAACGTCCTCAACAGAACAACCCAAGTTCAATTCGTTCCGTCAGTACTTATTTTTCTTACAACCGACAAAGAGAGTGAGTCTTCAAAGTCACTACCCTTCCAAATACAGCATAACAAAAGAACGGAGTGAATTTCTATTAAAGACTTCTTTTAAAATAAAGAAAGAGATCCATCCACCTATGTTTCTTTCTATCCGTTTTTATTAACGGATCTCTATGAGACGAAAGATTTTGGTCAGTGTTTAGTTCACATCTTGAACCTACAAAGATAACCAGATATTTAACGTGTTACGGATTTTTATAAGGGCCACAGAATCGAATCAAAGGGGTTTTTCGTTCCGGACTCCGTTTCGAGTGCACGATAGAGAAATAATCCCTTATTTTAAGATCCCTCGTCCTCACTCACCGTCCTTTCACTCCGTGTCCCCCCTTCCGGTTACACCCCCACGGAACCAATCGACCGGTGGTGAGTCATTCACATTGGCTAGGGAGATCGCGTACCCCAGTAGAAGACGTTCCGGTTTATTTTTGTACGAAGAATCTTCTCAAGTAAACCAAGTTGTTCCCTCTTCTAAAAGACGATCTAAGGTAGAGGGTAACCAGTTTGTGAACTGGATGTCCCGAATTTGTGGGAGTAGGAAAGTCTGACACGTCGTACCTGTCAGTATGAAGTCACAGTTTACCCTCTTCAGGGTCCCGTTCTCCTATCTCCATGACGGGACTCTGTCCCGTGAGAGTTCAACATAAGTACACTCCGATTACGACTCAATTAGACTCGACCAGTGACGTCAAGACCGGTTCCGACTTTGTTCACCGGGACTCAGTCTACTCCGACTCTCCTGACTTCACTGGATACTTCTCCGGGAGAAAGGGGATCTTAGTCTTAAAGTCTGGAGACTCTCTTGAATGTTCAAGAATGTCTGCCATTCCCTGAACGAAATTCTTTCGAGTGTCGGTCAATCAGGTCAATCACTGTCTCGAATCCTGTGTAGATAAAGGTGGAGTCTGATAAGTAAGTAAATGGTACCAAGGGGTTTGTAGTCTACGAGTATACACCGTTTTAAAGCGTCTGTGGCATACTCCACTCTTCGTGCAGTTGTGGAGGATTTATAAGTACTCGACAAATTACCAAGTTAGAACCACCCAACGTTATACAGATAGTCCTAGATAAATAAGAGTAATGAAGTCACGACACGACCTCGCTACGTAATATTTGTTAAATACTACACAACTGTCCTGTCTACTTGCGATCCTATTATCCGACTTCTCCTCTTTTAGAGTGGAGTCGTTTGCCTTACGTCTCCGCACTGAGACATTTCCAACTACCCTTACTATAACTACCAAACACACGAATCGGTAAATACACGGTCCGACGTCGGGACGAGTAAAACACAGTGTCGACAACGCACAGACGGACGGAGACGACCGTAGCCCACAGCAGTACCGTCTTGGACATCTTAAAGACGAAGGTTTTTCCTCCGATCGTACCGACCCCTCCACGTCACTAGTCGTCGGACACCCGTGTCTATAGAAACTTAAGGATTATGGAATCATTGAAAGTCCACCTCTATAGTGGAATGAATCCGTTAGATTTTCAGTAGATCGAATTCAAAACCAACTTCTATTTCAAAGGTTTTCAGTTTCGATTATCGAATCGGATTCATCACAATAGTAAGTCTCGACGACAAAACTTTAAACACAGACTCTTATCTTGGTCTCGTAGAGAATTTACGACTTATAAATAAGAAAAGACGGTAAGTGTCACTCACAGATACGACTGAGTGAGTGGGTCTCACTCCTGTCTTGAGGCGAAGAGAGGGTGAGAACGTGTGGAGAAGATCTTTTTCGAGGTTTGTTCATTCGTTTTTAACACAACTCTGAAAAAAGAAGGGTCCTATGTGTAATCCCCTTTTTCTTTAGACTTCATAAGTAATTCATAATGAGGACAAAATGTTTCCTCCTTATTCTCCATTTTTCCCCCAGTTCTTTAAACAAGTTCCTCTGTCTCTACCTTGGACAATCTTAACCTTCGGACTCAGGACGACCAATCGAGGTTCGTGGACACGACACTCGTGGTGTGACAGTAGAGGCACACCGGGGCTCCTTACACAAATGAAGGGCTACGGAGTATAAAGAGTAGATACTCTACACATAAATCTATTTAAGGGATATATGGAATTTCCGTCCAAGACTTCTCTTTTATTTACTTATGTAGACTTTCGTGTAGCTTTTTTCACTTTCCTATTCCCCTTTTGTTTCCTTTCTGAATAGGGAGACAACAGAGAAAACAGGTAAAGTGAGTCAAGAACTCACAGTAAACCTACCAAAGATGTTCAATAGGGAGTATAGGTGGTACATCCACTTGATACCACGAGACGTTTCATGTAAATACGTACAAGGGAGTTAGACTAGAAATCTTAAAACTCTCAACCCCACCACTTTCCGTCCCTACTACGAGAAACTAAAGACTCGCGTGACGTAGATGGTACCTGAATAGACGGGTTCTGACCACATTCTGTGAGGTTGTAACGTTATTTGATCTCCGTCTCGGGTCGTGAACCGATACCCAAGACACAAGAAAGAGGTGTGGGGTGTCAGATTTGGTTCAAAGACATGAACCTTAAAGTTCTTTAAGAACTTTAGTCCAGACCGTCGCACACGACCCGTCCGCGGACCCGAACTCCACTCCCTCTCTCCCATGACCTCTAAAGGAGAGACCTAAGATAAGAATGAAGTGAAGACGCGACGAATGTACGGAAAGACTTCGTGGGACACGGAAGAGTCGAAACTGGAGAGAACGGGAGAGAAAAGGAGGTATGGTTCAGGTCTCTCGGTGTCAGTTTCTCCCTTCTTCTTTACTGTCGTTAGGGTCCGACGATAGATTTGTAAACGAACTACATCACTAATACGGAGACCAACGTTGACAAAAATCGACCGTTATAAATACACCATATTTAATAACTTATGGAATATTCTCCGTGTTTACCTCTGAACTTTGTTATTTCGAGTGGACAATCGCTTATGGAGAGTACTTAACTAATGACGACCTCGACTCACTACCCAGATACCCCCAAGTGATCTAGTTCCCAGTCATGTGAAAGATTTCCCGGTCTCTCGTCCATTAAATCCAAAAATCCGGTATACCAGAGACAACGTTGGTGGGTTGAGACGGAAACGTCACGCTTCACTCGGTAGCTGTGATACATGTACTTACTTGTAACGACACAAAGTTATTTTGAACCGTTTTTGTTCACCGCCCGGTTTAGACCGGATACCTTGTGTTAAACGACTGGGTGTGAAATAAGACATGTCAAATCATCTACAAAATGTAAAAGGTCTCATTTTACAATTTTATAATCACGGATTTCAACACACACTATTAAAGAACTCCTCACTCTGGTTCAATGTCGTAAGAATGAGAGATAAAGACACGTATCTCGTTTACCAGTGAATTGTCATTAGTGAAAAACTATTTTAATTCGGAAAAGGCTTATTTACGTCATCTTACAAACAGTTAATAGAACTTTTATAACTTTTGATGTTCCATCGAGAAAACGTTTCAAACCCATTTTTATTTTTAGATTAAAACGGACTTGATAAATCTGACCGCTCCGAATCGACTCCCCAACCTACAGTCTAGACCGTCCTGGAAAGAAAAAGAAAGGTTTCAGTTATTGGATGTTCGAGGTCGACACATAGAAAACGGAACCCGACCCGTCCACGCTAAATCCTTCCCTGTTAAGACTAAAATCCGCCGTTAATAAAGACTACGAGTGGTTTCGGCTAAGAGTGAGGTGGCGACCATAGTGAAGAAGAAGCACCTTTACCTGTGGTCGAGTCGATTTTGTTTCCTTGACTCCAAAATTTTGTGACTAATAAACCTGAGAGTAAAAGATACCTTTAAGGTCAATCGTTATTTCTAGTAACAAAAGTAGAGACTTTACCTTATGGTCCGGAACCCGTTGTTAGAATAGACCTTTCACCCCTATTATACTCACGAACGGAGTATCCTTGAGAGGTCTATTGATTTCCGTTCATAATTTAATATCATATAATACGTCGATAATTTTTATTACGATACCCCTCACTACTTACCGTCCATTTTATGAGTGTAATCTTCAATTCATTTTTTCGTTCTATTTTTAATAGATGTATGATAATAGAGTTATTGAAATTCTATACATATATCTTTTTGACCTTCATTATAACATTTACCCTAAGAGTAATCACTTTAATGTTTAATAAAAATAGAAACGTTTCACCCAGATACAAGTCAAAATTGTCATCGAAAATCTTAATACTTAACAAAAGACACTGATGTACGACACACAATCTAAAAGTATACTGAACTTTCAAAGTTTTTTACATAAAGGACCCTCGTTTTGCGATCAACAACAAAAAAAAAAAATGTATATGTTATATTTTACTATAAAACTCATATCAGTAAATGATTGTCGTAAAGAGTTCCCTAGATTTTACAGAGTAACATTTTACCCGACTCATACGACACAAAAAATCCGTACCTAATTAAAAAGACCCAGTCTAACCTCGAAGTCAAAGGAGGTGTAAAAACGTCCTACCTCACTCACCTGATTTACGTCCATGACGTCGGTTACTGAACACAACAGAACGGATGCTTACCGACCCCATCTCCTTCAACAGGAGGAGTGTCGGAGACAGAGACAGGGAGAGCATGTGTGTGTGTGTGTGTGTGTGTGTGTGTGTGTGTGTGTAAAAGAGATATGACTTTGACATAAAATCTGTTTAATTTCCTGACAAAATACTTTAAAGAGAGACTTTTTGTATTTCTTTAACCTTTTTTTTTAAATTTTTTTTCTTCAATTTTGTGTTTTAAAGGGATATGAACATTTTACGAAACCACATAACGACCCACTGTCTATACAGGGAACTGTACAATAAAAAGGAAGTTTCCTTTTTGACTTTGATTGAGGATATTACCCACTTACTAAGTCATATAATATTTGTATGAATATACTTACCCGGAAACACGTTGGTAATCTCTACAAGTGTCTCCCTAAAAAAATTACTTTTTTAGTGATACTGTACTAATCATTCTTTGTTATTTCTAAAATTTAAAGTTTACATCAGATGAGTATAGATACATCATTGTTTATTGTATTTGTATTTTGTATGATTGTATATTATACCTTTATTTATAAGGTTATTCTTAGTATGAAAAATTTTAATTTAAGAATTAATATTCTTTGTGTACTTATATAAAAAAACAAAACAAAAAGTCAGCCAAATAACTCCATAGTAAATATACGATATGTTAAATGGATGAGATTGACATGTCAAGTCTCTAAAAACCATTTAAATACGTCAACAACTGAGTAGTGGTCTTATGCAAAACCTTATAAAGACATTGTGGATTTTCAAGTGAGAACGGATAAACGTACAGTCAAGAGTAAGGGTAGGATCGAGTCCCGTTTAAGAGAGAAGATTCTCTACACGTAAAATTTCTTTAAAACATCTCATCTTAGTATTGCTACATCAGAAAACACAAACCGAGAAAAGTGAATCGTATTATAAAAACTTCAAGTAGAAACAAAAACGTAAACATTCACCAAACAAGAAAAATAACGACTTGTTATAAAGTAACATGACTATATATTATCGAACAAATAGACAAGTGGTTGACTACCTACAACCCAACAAAAGTCAAAACTCGATAACACTTATTACGACGACATCTATAAACGTATGTACCGGAACACAGTTATACAAAAGAAAAGAGGACCCATCTAGAATCCTCACCTTAACGAACCAATATACTTTTCATATATAAATCAGAAGACTCGTTTGGAAGACGGTTTGGAAAAAGGTTCAATTAACACGGTAAAATGGAAAAGTGGTCGTAATAAACACCCAAAACCAAAAAGGTCTAGGATCGGTTGTGAATCGTAAAGATCTAGAAATCAATAATTAAAAAAAAAACAAAGACTTTTATCGATATAAACCACTGAACGAATGTATTATAATATCGAATAAAAATACATTTTTTAACTTTATAACGTGATTCCGATTTACGTAAAACTCGTGACACTTTATTAGTCAATATTATCAGACCATATAATATATGTCACAGAAGATACAGAGGGGATAAAAAGATATAATCGTATACAATGAAAATATCATGTATACACGAAAGCGTCAGTCTTTTATTAAATGTTCTCTTTACGTTTTATTTTGTTAGTATTCTGTAGTAAAGTGTAGGTAGTCTTACCTTTTATAAAATGTTTAGATTATTGTGATAAATGAATGTTCCTACACCCCTTCCTTACTTCGTCACAATTGACTGTGTTGATGAAATCTCATAAAGTATTATATATTCTATATTGAAAAAAGAGATATTACTGTGAAGATTCGTATATAAGATTTTTTTTGAGAGTGCGTGTCTGTACTCCTTTGTGCATTTTCCCATAAGTGATGTTGTAAAAATATCGTCATTTTTAAATCTTTGACTTATAACTAGTCAACATCCAATCATTCATGTCGTCCATTATTGTACATATTTATTCTATCCGTACTATTATATTTAATTTACCTCAATCGTTCGATTCACTTACTTTATCAGACTGTATTTATTAGATATATTCTAAATCTTTACATGTTTTTGTAAAGTTCAAAGTTGATTCTCCTTCATTTGTGTAAGGTAGGACAAAGAGGGTGACTTATATTGATTTTCGGGACTAGTCTTATCTACCTCGTCGAGAGACTTCTGAGACTTTTCATTTACCGTAGTCCGACTAACCCTTTTTTTGAACTTGAACTACATACCACCTATATAACCACTAAAAGGACGGTAAGATAGTATAAGACACAATCAAGTTTCCGTGATCTTAAGACCTTGACGAGTGACTTGTCCTTCTTTTTTTCTCGAGGTTCTCTTTGGGAAGAAAAGAACTGTCTCCCAATTCTTTTTCTCGGGGATAATCAGTCTCTTACCCCTTTTAAAGGGGATAAAAAAGGAAGAGAGGAATCAAAACTTTCACTTTAGACAGTCCCTCACTACCATCGTCGTCACTGGTTCGTCTGTAGATTTTAAGACTCCTTCTACTTAGGAAGAAAGATTTGTATTGACAACAGACTTTTCACCTCCATAAGGGGTGACGGAAAAGAGACAAATAAGAGTTTGCTAAACCGGGAACTCCACTGGGATGACACTCTTCACGTATCGTGTAATCTCTCTACTTTCGGAACCCAAAGGTCGGTTTCCCGTCCTTTCCCTCAGGACCGTCTGTCACACTGATGTCACCCTTCCTCCTTCTAACTCCTTCCCTAGGGCACCCTAACGACACCTACTTTATACGCGGGTCAGAGATTCGACGTGTACACACCGAGATTAAGGTTGTCGGTTGGCTGATGAAACTCTTGACTTGAAACCCCCATCAACTGGTGGGTCCAGGGGTTGAGCGGGGACCCACTGTAAGTGTGTCTTATATAGACTTATTGTGACGTTTTTCAAACATTAGTCTTGTCTATGACTTTGGTGTCTGGTGTTTTCCATCCAGTTCTCTCTAACAGTTCTACCGTCTCATCTTCCTACACTCGAGTATAGGACGCCGTTCTCGTGACTTCAGCGTTGGTCTATTTGAGTCTCTTTATGTGTGTATCTGTGTATAGTATTGGTCTCACGCTTTTTGGTTCGACTTCTTTTTATATCACTTGGTTCGTCCTTTTGCCTGTAGTGAACATTTCCTGGTTATTACACTTACTGATGTATAAAGACAAGTCTTCGGCACCTCCGGTCTTCCGTTACCCTATTGTAAAAATTCCGCGAGTTTCCGGGTCTCAAGATCCAGATCGTTTCACTGTAGTTATTAAAAAACCTTATTTCTACTTTTTCCCTGTAAGAGTCAACCTCCTTTTGATTTTATTAATTAACGGTTATATGGACGTGATTTCATTCACGATTTTATTTAAAGTGTCCACCTTCTCTTTACTATGGTTTCATTAATCTTTAAGCTCTATCTTCCTTTCTTGTTGTCTTTACCATTTATACACCTGTTTACATTATTTGACCGAAAAGGGGAAATTTAAAAACTATACTCTACACGTACTGACTTTTATTTTGGACATTGTAACAGATCATCCTAAAAGTCACATACATCTATGTGACGAATACTTTTAATATCCTATTTCCTCCCTTCGATTTCCTGGATATATCACCGCTTCAAAGATCTAAGGTTGACTTCACTATTTATCATTAAGGTTCATCTAACACTTTTCAATTTGTGTCATCCAATAACAATAAATATCATCAACACAAGCTATTTGAGAGGTACTTATGACTGAATGGTTTATGACTTAGTAATAAGAATCATATTTATGTCCTAACCCAAAGACGTTATAAGACCGGTTTTGAATGTAGTTAACTAGTTATCTATTGAAACAAACTACACACAAAGAATAAATTTCTATACGATAAATTAGATATACCAACTAAGTTACTGTAACTTGAGTGTTGACTGTCGTAATATTAAATAAAGACTTATGTGCGTATATATATAAAAAGGACATTTCGTGTGGTGTCGGGAAAATTGAATGTTTATCATCTATCGTAAAGTTCTGATATTAACCCCTGGTAAAGTTTGTGACTTAAGTGGTTTGTTCATATTTTACACTTTTTACACAGTAATTTATCTGGTCCTTTTCCTGCAAACCAATGTGGTACTTTGACTTTATTCTTCCCTCTCGTAGTGGAATAAGATTACCTTATATGTATAACCTACTTATTTTTAAAGTAGTAAGACACGTACAGACACTTATTGACACTTCCACGGTGTTCATAACACCAATGTTTACTTAAAGTCACTTATCCGTTTAAGTGTTTATACTTTAGGTACTTATTATTCGTAATTTGGGACCGTCGAGTCAACCACTTCTTAGGCGGACGTTACGTCCTCTGTACTCAAACTAGGGACCGAACCCGTCTAGGGAACCTCTTCCCTGATCGATGGGTGAAGTCATAAGACTGGTCCTTTTAAGGTACCTGTCTCCACGGACCGTCCAATGTCAGGTACCCCAGCGTTCACAGCCTATGCCGACTCACTCAAGGTGAAGTGAAGTGAAGTGGACATATAAATGTTACTTGAGATCCAATCGGGTCATTTTTTTCATATGTTAATCTATCATTTTTTGGGGTGATTTCTATATTGAGTTTTACTATTCTAAAAGCCTAGTGATTTTTTTGTTTTTTGTTTTTTGTTTTTTGTGTCAAGATTTAAATATACGTTAGTTTTTGTGTCGGAGTTTTACATGTCCCCTTTTTAATGTCTCGATCTTGTTCTTTAGATTTTAGTATCACCCATTAAAAATTGTAAAAAGGAAGACACTCACGAACCCTTTTTTCCGTTTGATAGTATTCTTATATTCTATAAACTAATTAAGAAAAATTTTACTTTTAGTTTCATACCATGAGGTATTAATGTCTTATGAATATCAAAATTTGGTGTGTCCTTTGTAAACATGAGTAAGTGACAAATGTTATTTAGAGAACGTAATTATCCAGAAGTTCGTTCAGAGTTATTTCAAATTTCCTAAATTTATTGAGTGTCGTACAAAAGTCTTAATTACATGAATTCGACCTTTAGTTAATGTTTTTACATTGAATATATGCATTTTTAATTATATATGTGAAGATAAAAGTCAAGTCAAGTCAGCGAGTCAGCACAGACTGAGAAACGCTAAGGTATTTAGCGTCGTGCGGTCCGGAGGGACAGGTAGTGGTTGAGGGCCTCAAGTGAGTCTGAGTACAGGTAGCTCAGTCACTACGGTAGGTCGGTAGAATAGGAGACAGCAGGGGAAGAGGACGGGGGTTAGGGAGGGTCGTAGTCTCTGAAAAGGTTACTCAGTTAAGAAGCGTACTCCACCGGTTTCATGACCTCAAAGTCGAAGTCGTAGTAAGGGAGGTTTCTTTAGGGTCCTGACTAGAGGAAATCCTACCTGTCCAACCTAGAGGAACGTCAGGTTCCCTGAGAGTTCTCAGAAAAGGTTGTGGCGTCAAGTTTTCGTAGGTAAGAAGTCGTGAGTCGAAAGAAGTGTCAGATTGAGAGTGTAGGTATGTACTGATGACCTTTTTGGTATCGGAACTGATCTGTCTGGAAACGACCGTATCATTACAATGGGTACCCAAATAACTGGCACCCAATTTCCTCTATAGAGTCAACTTTAATCTTTACAAAACGAGTAATTTTTTTTCTCTAAACACCAATAGTATCCGTTCTTCGTCCCCCTCCCCATTAACCTCCTTCCTCCAGTTTCCATTTTTGAATGTCAAAGTTCTATTTATTCAAGATCCCTATATTACATGTTTTACTACTGATATCAATGGTGACGACATCCTGTATATCCTTGTAACAAGTCTCTCACTTAGGATTCTCAAGAGTAGTGTTTTTTACAGTTTTTACTTTTTTTGTTTTGGTCTTTTCCACTTTCCAGACTTTGCAGATGTCTATATAGATAAAATGAAGTGTCAAAACGGTTCCCGGACGTCATGAATGAGGTACCAACTCAAAGAGTGATTTCATAACTAAATTAATAGTCTTTTGCAACGACGGGTTTTCGTAATTCTTTTTTTATATAACATTGTAAACCTCTTTTTACAAAACTTGACTGACTTTTAATTTTAAGACGTAAGTTTTGAACCAGTACCATACATCAATTTCGACACGGATCTCTCTAATGAAGTTGAAAGTCAGTCAAATCAAGTCAAGTCAACGAGTCAGTACAGGCTGAGAAACGTTGGGGTACTTAGCGTCGTACGGTCCGGAGGGACAGGTAGTGGTTGAGGGCCTCAAGTGAGTCTGAGTGCNGGGACAGGTAGTGGTTGAGGGTCTCAAGTGAGTCTGAGTGCAGGTAGCCCAGTCACTACGGTAGGTCGGTAGAGTAGGACCCAGCAGGAGAAGAGGAGGACGGGGGTTAGGGAGGGTCGTAGTGTCAGAAAAGGTTACTCAGTTGAGAAGTGTACTCCACCCGTTTCATGACCTCAAAGTCGAAATCGTAGTAAGGAAGGTTTCTTGTGGGTCCCGACTAGAGGAAATCCTACCTGTCCAACCTAGAGGAACGTCAGGTTCCCTGAGAGTTCTAAGAAGAGGTTGTGGTGTCAAGTTTTCGTAGTTAAGAAGCCACGAGTCGAAAGAAG